>JACEFZ010002859.1:12500-245000 GCA_014155875.1 Cepaea nemoralis
TAAACGGAGTCCGGCCTCCCAATATACTTTATATACAACTTTTGTAGATGATAGCATAAATGATGTTACGACTCGTGCAAGAAAATTCTTCCTTGATGTGAAAACTGCTCTTAGGGAATGGTACAAATGGGGTGTAGCACGTATGGATAAGTCGTGCTACGGGGTCTTAGGCAAGCCTTTGTACCTAAGGTGAATGGTGGAGTTAGAGAATTCTGTACCCAACTATAGACGAGTGCATCTTTGAGGTCTGCATGCCACTAAGAGTTTTTCCGAGAATACCACGCTAGTGCTACCATCAGCTTAAAGGATAGACAAATGTCGAACAAGGATATTTTTCACTGAAATGTTGTGAGGATGGTAGGTTAGAGAAAGTATCGGTCAGAGGTGTTGTGGTTTAGGCATGGAGGTGAAATTCTCTGCACGGCTAATTAGAAGAACGTGGCGGAAAGCTGACGATAATACATGATCAGGATATCCACGGAGCAGGAAGACGTCGAACTTTACGTGGGCGTTGTAGCGAAAATCCTCATTATCTTGGCACAATTGTTACAGACGCAGAAGTTCGGAGTAACGAATTACGTCTTTACAGCAAAGAGGGTGAGAAGAGGAATAGAGTAGAAAGACGTGATAATCTGTCGGTTTATAGTAGACCGTCGTAGTGAGACCATGAGGTTATATGTAAATCGTATGGTCTAAGAAGTTGACGGAAGACGAAGAAATGTGGTAAGTGAGTTTGATAGTAGGATGAAAATTGGAGAGTAAGTCTATGCATTTTCGAGATCCGTTAATGGTATATTAGTGACACCGAAACCATCCTCAGTGTACCGCCTGTTTAGTTCAGGGACTCTGCCAATATATAGTTGCCATATCTGGTGCTCACGATTGCCGATAAAGAGGCAGGCATAGCTAGGGCCCGTTTTAGTCCCCATGGCGACCCCACTGAACTGACTAAAGTACTGGTCATTCAACTCCAATGAACTGAGAGTAAGAACCAGTTCTACCAGACGTAGAATAGGACCAGTGGTAATGGTAGGGGTTTAGAGCATATCGAGGAAGAACTTCAAAGCTGAGAGGCTATCTTTGTGTGGAATGGAAGTGTACAATGAAGCCACATCAAGGGTGACGATATGGTACTGGTTATCCGTCGTGAAAATAATAGATTCAAACGTCGCTATCGCGTGGTTGGTGACCTTCAGACATGATGGGAGATCAACTACCAGCGGTTGACAAATTATGTCTAAAAACTGAGATATGTGCTCGGTGGGGCATGCACAGATGGATACAATAGGTATGCCTGGATTAGTCGGTTTGTGTAGTTTGGGCAACATGTAAAACGTCGGTTTACCCTAACATTACGCATCAATACCACACAATATGCCACACATCGGTGTCGAGAGAAAGGAGAAGTGCCTGTGGGGTTGATTGGTTGATTGATCGATCGATCGATTGATTGGTTGATTGATTGATTGATTGATTTAGGAACCGACATCACAACATTTGGGGCATTCCCATAAGCGCTCCGTCCCCATCCTCAGCAGTCAGGGAAGAGTTCCAACACTAATAGTTACAGTAGCAATCTGATTATATGTCCGTCTCGCCTTTCCTCTGAGCGTCGAGCGTTGGCCAGATCCCCTCGTTACACCTCGCTGCCTCATTCTCACCAGACTATTATGATCCAGTTGCTCCTCCGAGATGTACACGTGCTCCCACAAGGCCGCAACCACGTCTGCCTTGTCATGCATCAATACTCCACCAAGTTTTGCCGATCCAGCCAATCTGTCCGCCTGTTCATTCTCCTGTACATCGGCATGCTCCGGAGAAAAGATCCAGAAGACGCTTGCTACCCGTGACCTCCGAAGCGAAGCAAGCCACTCTGTCCGAAGCTTGCCTGCCCTCACCCTCTCAGCGTGCTTTCTGAGTCAGTTACAATCACAATGTGTGTATGTATCGTGTTCTCCATCCAGCGGAAAGCTACACTGACCACCTCCACCTCCATTCTTAAGCAAGATGTTGTGGCATCATACGCCAGGCTTTCCTGCACTAAACGTCGACCATTAGCCTTTGCTAAGAATTCCCAGGCACTTCTCTTACCTCTCAACCCCGAAACATCCGTGTAGATAATCACATCCACCGGGCGAGCAATAGACTGAATTAGTTGCTGTATTTCCACTTCGTGGCCCCCTTGGCCACTCCCTGCACTCCCGGCTCAATTTGATTATAACTCTGCACAAGTCTGACTGCTCCGCTGGCACTCTGACCCACTCATCTCCTCGCCTAATGTTCTCCAAGGGGCACAACTGTCTGATGGTATCCTTCGCCTCGCCTGAGCCATCCATGATTTCCCTCTTATCAGTCTCTGACCCTTAACTGCGTCCAGCGCCTCACGCACCTGGTGATCTGTGTTTGCAGCTACTCTGAGGTATGCCTTCGCCTGCATCACCTTGTGCCTACCACAAATAGTAGGCAGACCAAGGATGTAACACATACACACTACTGGGGTATCTCTGGTACATCCCAGAATGACCCGCATAGCTTCGTTCTGTATGCGCTCTAATTTCACCAGCTGACTCTTTGAGACAGTGAGCAGTCCTAGTCCATAATCAATCACTGAGAGGATCAAGTGCTGGTATAGTGTGAAGAGAATTCTCTGTTCCGTGTCCATTGCAGCCACAGTTTTAAGTGCATTGAGTCCCTTATGAGATCTTGTCACAACCGTCTCCACATGGTTCTTGAAGGACAGACTCCTGTCAAATGTGATTCCCAGATACTTCAGTTTGTTGTTTGCCTGGGGGTTCATAGCAAAAGCTAATGGCCGACGTTTGGTGCAGGAGAGCCTGGCATATGATACCACAACATCTAGCTTAAGAATGGAGATGGAGGCGGTCACTGCAGCTTTCTGCTGGATCGAGAATACGATACACACACACACACACACACACACACACACACACACACACACACACACACACATCGTAAGTGTAACTGACTCAGAAAGCATGCTGAGGAAGGTGAGGACAGGCATGCTTCGTGCAGAATGGCTTGCTTCGCTTCGGAGGTCACGGGTGGCAAGCTTCGCCTTGATCTTTTCTCTGGGGCATGCCGGTGTGCTGGGGAATGAACAGGCGAACAGATTGGCTTTCTCTGCAAAACTTGGTAGAGTATTGATGCATGACAAGGCAGACGTGGTTGCGGGCTTGTCGGAGCACGCGTACACCTCAGAGGAGCAAATTGATCATCATGGTCTGGCAAGAATGAGGCAGCGAGGAGTGACGATGGGATCTGTCCGACGCTCGACGCTCAGAGGAAAGGCGAGACGAACATATAATCAGATTGCTACTGGTACTATTGGTGTTGGAACTCTTCGCTGACTGCTGAGGAAAGGGACGGAGTGCTTATGGGAATGCCCCGAATGCTGTGATGTGGGTCCTGTCACGAAAATTCAACTTGCTAGTTTCGATCGATGACAAAAGGAGATTTTCGTCAACCCTTTGATATGTAGAGACGGAGGAACAAAAAATACGTCGCGTGAAAATGTCTGCACACAGTCGGCGATTCTTTATGATGTGGGTTGTTAGAGAAACGAATAATAACGCCAGACGTCTGCCAAGGCGGTAGTTAGCCTTTGAAGTGTAGAGGGAATGTCTGGACAGACGGCGGAGAGGATTCTGTGATGTGGGGAATTCCCTGGTTCACAGACAGACAGAACTATTGTTGTACGAGACAAAGGAATTCCCCAGATAAAAGCAAACTTGACGGCGGATTGACTCCAGTTAGTCTAACACAAGAGGAGAAAACCAGACTCTGGACTGATCAGCGTCTAGACAATTTGGTGACGTCACTCAAGCCCGAAATAAAACCCGTTGCGGTAAACAAGTGGAGTTAGTCGACCAAGATTTCTGAAGCTTGAAGGACCGGTGCAGTATTCCGAGTTGTGCTAATTGAAAGAGACTATAGTGTCAAAGTGTTGATAATCTATCGACGGACATAGATCCAGTCTGTGATTGTATAGTCTCAATTATCAATCGGAATAGGCATATGGTAGGCTATTAATCATATCTAACTTAGAGTATGATTAGGAATAGAGTACAGTACTGTGAGGGGATATAATGTATTATAGGTGTGGTGATATAGTGTATTATAGGTGTGGTGATAGAATGTTCTATAAGTGCGGTGCTAGAAAGTATCATAGGAGCGTCGGCACTAGTATCCTATTGTGTGGCTTTGACTAGCTTGTGTGATATATCATTTTACTCAGGAAGTTGAGGACAATGTAGTGGGATAATAATTAGAGATATTGAGGATGGTTGGGAGGGAGGAGGGGAATGTGAAATGGTAGGATCTTCCAGTAGGGCATCTGCTGGGTTTCTACCCGTTCCTTTATTCTTTCCTAGTGTTGCCATGTCTCAGACCATGTGATGAGCTATTTGGCCATATGACAGAGATCGGATCTCTGTTGTAGATCTGAGTGCTGCTATTGGCCTACACTCACCTAATTCCGGCCAGGATTGAGTTGCTCTCACCATAGTATTCTCTACTCAACAGGTTCCATGTAGGTGTGTTATGATATTCAACAGTGAAGCTAGAACACAGTTTAGAAGATGATGGCTAAGGATTTGAAGACAGAAGTTGCTGAGAGGCCTCTACTTTGGGCTTATACCCAAGTTGGTCTGCGGGAACCTGGCTTCTGCTGAGCAGGACATGCTGATGATACTTATGTTTAGCAAGTGATAGTTGTATCATTGAACAGTCAGAACAGTATATATATATATATATATATATATATATATATATATATATATATATATATATATATATATATATATATATAAATATATATATATATATATATATATATATATATATATATATATATATATATATATATATATATATATATATATATATATATATATATATATATATATATATATACACACACAACACTGATACCAGGAACATTCATATAAATTTATAGAAATACCTGGAACATTCAGATTGTGGTGTTAATATGGGGAATCTTTACAACCAGTGACACTAGATCAATTAAGATTTCCCAGGTAACAGTGACAATAGTGTTAGAATTCTCTGAGTAACAAACAGTTAATAACAGAGGAAATTCATAGTGTGAATTAGATTGAAGACTCTCATTAGACAGTGTTTGTCATGGATGTCCAAACATCTGGACAGAGGAAATTCATAGTGTGAATTAGATTGAAGACTCTCATTAGACAGTGTTTGTCATGGATGTCCAAACATCTGGATGCCTCGAGAGATAGCGGAGAAAATCTTCACGTGACCGGAGAAGCATCACCTCGGTGAGGTTGTTTGTCTGGAATACATGGTGCTGGTGTGTTCTCAGCACAGTGATGAGAATGACTATACTCCTGAACACTAATTTGAGTCTATATACACCTTAGAATATACGTCACACAGTCTACACATTATACACACACACACACACACACACACACACACACACTTCTCTTACATATACTCTTTGCTTTAATAAATTTCTTGTTTTTATTTGTTGAAGCTAGAGTTGTCAAGTATGTTATGTTGGGGAAGAATGAGAGGGTCATGATCCAGAAGTGAGTAAGAGTGAGAAGAAACTGTCTTCAGATTGAGGGAGTGTTGTGGACGGAGTCTGCTGGATATCTCCAGGATAGTGATATTGAACAAAAATAAATGTGCGTGTTGATTTCCCTCACTCCAGGGACGACACTAAAGGAGTAAAGAAGAACAAATATCTACTACGACATTCTTTACTTACGACAGGTCCCTAGATCAATCAATCAATCAATCAATCAATCAATTAATCACACAATATAATAATCTTGCTTCGCTGTGCCAACCCATATCTTGTGTATGACCTGTGGTCTGATCTTATACAACCCCAGTAACACAATGCATTGGGAGATTTGATCCTACAATACTTGGTATAACAATCAACCCTACTGACCATATCTCATATGGGAACAGTATGGGTGAAGCCTCGTATTTTCAAACCTTCTAATTCCGCATATCCCACGTGGCATATCACCTCTCTCTCTCTCTCTCTCTCTCTCTCTCTCTCTCTCTCTCTCTCTCTCTCTCTCTCTCTCTCTCTCTCTCTTTCTCTCTCTCTCTCTCACACACACACAACACACACATACATTTCTCATATACACCATACACATATGTGTGTATATGATTGTATGAATTTTGGTTGATGTTTGTAGATGTATGGGGCGTATGTGTGTTTGCTCACACATATCAGTCCACCCAGACTTTAGGATTCCCTTGATACACACATAAAAGAGCACGGAACATGGGTTTCGTTATTATCACCATCATACCTAGGAGCACACATAATTGATTTTTAACATTCGTCTACTATGACGATCCCTTTACAGGCACCCATTCCTAGTTAGTTAGTCTAGTTCCAACCTCACGGCAACGGGTCGTCCCATTATGCTCCATTCCTGTGCCAGTGAATATCACACGTACGGACATCCACCGGGGCACCCCCTCGTAGTCCTCACTCTAGGACCACCATCACATATCCATTGCTAACCCTCCCTCTTTTTCATGTACCACTTTCAATGATATACCTGGGATAGTCACTGAAAAATCCCCATCCCCTACACCGATCCCCATGACCCAAAGACTCCCACGACTGTCTATTTAAGAGTATCCAGGTGAAATTCATGTTAGTATCAGAGCCTAGGGTTCTGAGATAAGTAGCGACATTTTTTGTTTTCAAATTGTCTTTTCTCTTCATTGTTCACATTTTTAAAATTTTGTCATTCTTCTCATCCTGTTCTTATGCCTTGATGTAGTCACTGGAGGGTTTTCTCCGTGATTATATGTTGTGTTTTGTGTATGTATTTGTTTGCTGATGAAGGCTAGTCGCCACAATGTCCAATGTGTTTCGTAATTCTGTTCTGTAAAGCTGCATTACGTTTTATGATTTTATATTGTGAGCAAGGAAACGGCTGAACGAGGCAAGGTATAGGCGAAGTACTGACGATCACTCCGGCGGAGTGGACTGACAGCCACAATCTGCAGAGGGTTTTTTCGTCATCATCTAGTAGGTCCTTGCAGGACGTCTCTCTCATCGCCGCCAGCCGAAAAGTGTCTCGATACTTTGTCAGTTCTTTTGCCAAACGCAGCAAGTTGTCAGATCTTCATGCAGGCCACCGCTGTTTCTTCCCTTAGGTACTACGTTTCCCTTTACTGTTCTTTCCTAACCATTGTGACAGAATTCTATCATTCCACGTTCCTCTTCACTGCTCCGTCCAAACCATTGTGACAGAATTATGTCATTCCACGTTCCCCTTCACCCACATATCAGCATCCCATATGGCTCGGTCTCTTTCCGCAGCGGGGAAAGCGTCGCACGAAGCACGAATTCCGTAGCTCTAGCGACGCTCACAGGAGTCTCCGAAAAGAATTTACACGTGAGGCGAAGGACGCGGCGCGGAATCGAACCCACAACTTTCGGAGCCTGAGTCAAACGGGTTGACCACGTCGCCACGGAGACTCCCTGTTCTGTCATCCCAGGTTGCCTACATCGGTTTCTTCTATAGCCCGATAATAGAACGCTCTAGTGGTGCCGTCAGACATATGCCGCCATGTCTACTATTCTAACTCTTCCACAGTTCTCTTCCATAGTTCGCTTCCACTGTTCTCATCCTCAGTTCTCGTTACTGATCTGCCTGGCCGAGCGTCTCGCCAAGGGATATTTGAAATTGTTTTGCGGCGGCCATATTAGTTACTTGTCCTGCATACTGAGGTAATTTTATGTTGCTTTTCACGTCGACATAACTGTGGACTACGTCTTCAGTCTTTCGAAACCTTCCGAGTGCTCAGGATAAGTTAGATGTTGCTATCTGATAATAATGTCAGGTCGGGAAATACTGTTTGCATACGCCTTGTGAAAGTATTGAGCGCAATATGGTGTGTATTGCCTCTTGCACTGTTCTCGTCGTACCTAAACGTCAGTCTTGTCTCTGCTCCCTGTATATATAAATGTCAATCTTCTCTCTATTTTTTAAATATCTAAATGTCAAACTTGTCTCTGTTCACAGATATGACTGAGCAACAAAAACACAGTACACGGTACTACTTGCTTTCTGTTAGCGTCGCATGATGGGCGGCACTCACAAACCCGACATCCTACATTGTGAAAAAGGGCATCCGGCGATGGAATGTAATTGGGAGGGTACAAGCCTTATCCTAGTGCAATTAAATGCAGCCTAAAATTTAAATGCCATGGCAGGGCAGAACAGGCCTTAAACCTTGGTCGGCAACTGGTCTAGGATAGAAGCTCTGACAGGCGAACAGTGAGAGCATTGCTTTGCTAATCTGGCAGCATCTGCAGCTTGTCTTGTCTCAGACGCATTGGCGTTACCTTTCCTCTGGAGTAAGCTAGACAGGATGAGAGAGGGATCATACTGCATGGGCAACACATGGTCTTAACATTCAGCCCAGGCTTTGTGTTATAGAGATGTATAACTCCATTTTGCAAACTATCGTCTGTAAGACGGCAAGTTACAGTTATCCATGTATATATATATATATATATATATATATATATATATATATATATATATATATATATATATATATATATATATATATATATATATATCATCATTCATTGGCACCTTTCCGTCTTGGGATGGATTTATTCATTTCTTGCGTGTAATTGGTGTGCCAGGATGTAAAACCAGGAGTTTCTACTCAAGATCTGCGCGGGTGCTACGGAGTTCGTGCATCGAGCGAAGCCATCCTTGAGTGAATTTTCAGCAGCGTGTGTGGTTCTCAATCAAAAGTCTGTGTTTACGTTTTTTCAACATGGCGGAACAACGTGTGTTTTCCGAACGATCAGCAGTCAACATACCGAAGCGGCGTGGTAGCCGCGCAGGGAAAAAGAAGCCAGGTAAGCGCGGTGGCTTGAGACGTTTTAGACTCAAGTGTCACCGTCTAGGACTCAGGAACATCCGTATTCTATATTGGAACTGTGCCAGTGTAAAACAACGGGGCTCTATTTTAGAAACCCTAGTTTACAGGAACGACATTGTAGCACTCCAGGAGACGAGACTGGGCGATCAGCTACTCCGAATTGCCGGCTTCAAATGTTTCTATAACAGACGACATCTGGGAACGGCGATTCTCGTTCGCGACAGCATGGTGGCGTCAGAGCTAGAAATGTCCAGTTGGAACAGTGACGATATACAAATACAGGCGTTGAGAGTTCATTCCAGTATACCATTCGTGTTGGTTAATGTTTATGCCCGCAATGCGAGTGTGGACGCCCAGAAGTGGCAGTGCTTAAGTGGCATATTAGGCCACGAGAGAAATGTTATTTTCTGTGGTGACTTCAACGCTAAAGGCAGATCATGGGGAAACACTTCCTCCAATACACAAGGGGAGGAGCTCGAGACTGCACTGGAAACCATCGACCTGGTTTGTATCAACAGTGGCTGTGTCACCAGGACAGCAAGCCGTCCAGGCGATGAGGACAGTGCTATTGATCTGGCGCTAGTTTCACCTTCACTCACTACAGTGTGTAGATGGGGTGTCCTAGGACACCATGGCAGCGACCACCACCCATGCAGCATATTGGTGGAGAAAGGCAGAACCAGGCAGCACAAGCTAAAGGTAAAGACGTTCCAGTATGACAGTACAGGGCAAGATGTGGTGAGTAAAATAAGACGTGACAAGCGCAGAACGTTTCAGGGCAGGAAGAAAAGGAAAAAAAGCTGGGAGCAGCCACCGTGGTGGAGTTTCGAGGTGGAGAAGGCTTGGGTGGATAAGCGTAGTGCTGTAAGGAGATGGCAAAATGCCAAGAAGAACAGAGCTGGTCATCCTAGTCCCTGCTTGCACTTAGAAAGAGAGATGCACACAAAAGTAAGCTATTTCAAAAAACTGGTCACGGTGGTTAAAAGCGAAAAATGGGCAGAGGTGTGTCAAAGAGTAAGCACAGACAAGTCACTGAAATTGTTCTGGCGACTACATAAAAGCATGAGTGGTGTAGTCAAGAATAAGAGCATTTCTGACTTCCAAGGTGCTGACCTCATCTGGCAGAGGACTGACGAGGACAAGGGCAAAGCCCTCTTTGAACGCTACCTTGAGCAGAGCAACCAGACAGACATGGGAGGCCGGAATCTGGCCAAGGAGGTCACCTCAGACAGATGCAAGGCCCAGAACACTTCGGATGAAGACACAGTGACAGTGAAAGAAATCAAGGCTGTGCTTCGACGATCAAAAAACAGTGCTCCAGGTCCTGATGGCATAAGATACGACGACATAAATAGGTGTACCGACAATGAGCTAGAGAAACTAGCAGACATGTACAACAACAGTATAGGGAGTGCTAGCATCAAGGAGGAATGGTTACACAGCTATCTGATTCCCTTGCCGAAGCCTGACAAAGACCACAAGAAAATGCAGGGATATCGAATTATAACCATGCAGAATACAATAGGCAAGCTGCTGGAGAAGGTAATTGCCAGGAAAATATCAAGCCAACTAGAGAGGCAAGGTGTTTTCCCACCTACCCTGGGTGGGTACCGTCCAAAAGAGAAACCTGGACCAATGCAGCAGTCTTTGCCCACGATGTCTATGAAGGTTTCCACTCAGGCACTGAAACCGTTGCTGCAGCGATTGATCTTGAGGACGCATACAACAGAGTACCACTGGATTTTTTAATGTTTCAGCTTCTTGAACTAAACGTAAGTCCATTCCTCCTTAGTTGGATCGCTGCAGCTCTCTTCCAACGGAAAGTAGTTTTTAGATGTGGCAGTTGGACTTCGGAACCAACAACAATATATCCTGGCCTACCACAGGGATCACCATTATCTCCGGTACTGTTCAACGCCTACACAGTGAGAATCACCAGTGAGCAGATCACTGGACCTGGCAGGACATTGTCATATGCCGATGATGTTTTAGTGTATCGTCAGGGTAAGGATAGAGAGGAGGTTGCTGTGGAACTACAAACCGAACTCAATCGCATAAGTACTTGGTGTGATGAAGCTGGGGCAATGGTCAACCCAACAAAGGCAACAGTGACTTGGTTCTCGTTGAATAATCATATTGTCAACAATCCAACACCAACTGTAATGCTGTGTTCAGAGACGGTGGAAAGAACGCAGGCAATGAATTACCTGGGGATACGGTTTGATCGAAGCCTTGCTTATAATGTGCACATAGACCAGGTGATAACAAAGGCCAAGCGGGGTTTGGCAGCGATGCGGGTGATGGCGGCAGCAAACTGTGAGCAGCGCCATCTATGTCTTCTGTACGAGGGGCTGGTCATGTCTGTTTTGGAGTATGCAATGGCAATCCTGACTCTCAGCCATAAGCAGATAGAAAGGATGGAAAGGATACAGAATGAAGCTATGCGCATTATTCTTGGATGTACAAGAGATACAGCATGCAGGGCGATGCGCTACCTTCTTGATTTTCCAACCATTGAAGAGAGAATGCAAGTTTGCAGGGCACGTGCCTACCTCAGAATTAACGCAAACACACAGCATCCACTGCATAGTGAAATTAGGAAGGTGAAGGGCAGCAGGTTAAAAAGAGGACGGTCGTGGATGGGTCAAGCCGAGGACATTCTTCAACAGGTGTGTTCACTTGAGGACTTAGAACCTGGCGAGGAGTGGGTGCAAGTGCCAACAGACGTCTGCACATCCTTTTCAGTTTGCATCCAACTAGATAGAAAATGCAGACAAGAAAATCCGGCTGCTGTTGAGGCTGAAGTACAAGCGTTGATTTTCGAGAATTCGCTAGACAGTGACGCGGTCATCTACACAGATGGGTCGGTCGTCCGACGTGTGAGAAGCTCATGGGCCTTTACAGCTCGGGCCGGAGGGAGAATTGTGAAGGAGGACTCTGGTGCTTTCACTGAAACCACAAGTAGCCTGACCATGGAAGTCATGGCAGTAAGTAAAGCAATAACATGGCTCGAGACACAGACATTCACTAGGGCTTGTTTCCTTAGCGACTCAATGAACATGATCAAGAGGATAGAGGAGGGGTCTATCCGAAGAGAATGGTTGCTGCCTCTGAAGCGGTCTCGGCTGGCAAAGATTAGTTTCATCTTCGTGCCAGGGCATGCGGGAGTACAAGGAAATGAGCGGGCTGACAAGCTCGCAGGTGAGGCTACTGTTGAGGGCGGACGCGCCATGGACCAGGCTGACATTCTGAATGCTCTACGAGAAGTGAGACTTTTGCAAGAACCAAGTGATGACTGTGAATCTACAACAATGGCCAGACTGCGAGAGCAGCAAATTAAAAGAGGGGTGGCCAAACAAGAACACTACGCAGGAAGCCAAAGAAGATTGATAAACCAACACAGAACTGGCGTCGTTAGCCGCTACACGCTGCGGGATTTGCTGAGGAGGGGATCCGAGCACTTATGGACTGAATGGTCCGATGTGCAACGAGGATGATCTGTCGACTAACTAACTAACTAACTAACATACATTTTCTATTGTGGTTTACACAAGATAAATTAGAAAAATGCATATAGGACCAATGTCACAGTCCAACAACAAATAGGCATCAATACATAAGATGTCAACATGTATGGAAACATATTGTAAACATATGAATGGTGTACTTGTTAAGTGTGGAGATAATACATATCCATTTATGTATCAGTTCTTGAGACTGAGTGTTGTGTGTTTTCTTAAGAGCTAAGTAACCTTATGATTTGGAGGATTAGGATAGGCCTGGGTCCATTGACTGATAGGTCCACTTCAGGTCTCCCGTGTAGCTCCTCTGAAGGCTTCCCCATACTCTGCTCATGGCCAAGTCATCCTCCATCTCAAGTTCGGTTCATCTCTTTCTCTCTGTGGTCTGGTTTGGTTGTTGGCCAGTTGGTTGCCAGTTGGTTGCCAATCGGTTGCCAATGGGTTGCCAATGGGTTGCCACCAAGATTTCACTGTGTAAGATTCACATAAACATATACAATCTTCCCAATACAATATTCTAAAAGTAGGTCGGAAGAAATCTAAATTCCTGAAGTAGGAACTAGTTCCCCTCCCCTCCTCTTTTCTCTGATCTAGTGTTGGGTTAATTTGGGGTGGTCAGAGTTTATCACACTGTGTACTTCTGGTATCAACTGGTTCCTACTGTATGTAAGTTCTCATTGGACCCGGGGTCAGTGAGACGTGTACAGTAAGACAGTGATAAGAGTGAGGAAGTGTCAAGATGCATGTAAATAAATGACATACATTTATAACATTTCTATCACCCAATTGTGTTTGTAGTGTGTATAAATAATTCTCTGTGTTTTCCCAATTAACCAACTTCTTCTTCTTCTTCTTCTTTGTATAATAACTCCTCTCCCATTACCTGTTGTTGTTGTGTTGAGTGTTGGGTGGTGTGGTGTTGAGTGTTGGGTGGTGTGGGGTTGTGTTTTTAAGATGTGTTGAGTAATGAGTTAAGTCAGCTTCTGGTGGTGGAGTTCCGCGAAGCACAACTTTTCTGATGTAATGCAGTTCATGAGTGCCCTTATCTAATTAAATTGTGACACAAATATAAATATTTATTCCATCAAACCCTATTTATTCAATAGATGAAGGAGAAAGGGAAGATTTGATTTCTCTTTCAGCTTTCTAGATTGAAAATAGACATAGATAAGTCTGTTTTAGAACAAGGCACTCATTCTAGTACACGAACTGTCATTTTAGCTGTAGATAGTGATAGCATTTGAAGCAGTGTTTCTAATGAAATGCATGAGATTGTCTCAGAATTATCACTTCGTACAGTTGTTTAGAATAGAATATAGTATTATTATTATGCACTTCTTAAAGTTAATAACTATCTTTAAGAATATCAGCGATTGCAGTATTCGAAAAGAGTACTAGAGTGTCAGTTTGCCCGGGAATGGGTTCTGCGTCGTCAGAATCTACAGTCGAGCATTTTTCACTTCAGAGGTTTTAATTTATAATAATACATTTCAATTGACATTACAAACACTGGATACCATTCCTGGTCATTTGATACATCTGGTCATCAGTTTAATCTAAGGAATTACAAGCTCACCTCGGATTCAGACATTCCGCCTTCCCTATTTGAAAATCGGTCACACTAGCTTTCACGTCTGTTCATCAGGCAGATTGCAGAAAGAGTGCGCGATTAACATATTCCAAGCGGGTTTTCCAATGGAAGCATTGTCACGTGTCTCTCCTTAGCCAATGATCACTTGTGTTTGAGTTGATGAAATATTTCCTAGAATTGACGTCATCTGTCACTTGTTCCAGTTCCAGTTTTCATGTTGCATTAAGTTTTAAAGGTTTGGTTTCAGTTTGCGTTAGCAAAGTCCATTGTTTTATATTTTCTCCTCTTCTTGGCTTGAATTCTTGTCAACTGAATAATGGTGGTTAGCAATTATGCCACTATTAGTACCTGGTGCATTGGTTTTACAGCCTGCGATTCAGATTTTGTCCTAGCCCCAAGCACCCATTGAAGCAGGCAGGCTGTGGCGGATCAGCACCCAATTGGCCGGGGGCTGCCCAGCTTGAGGCGGGCGGTAGCTGATCTGTGACACCTGTAGGTATCTCCCACCATCAGATATATATATATATATATATATATATATATATATATATATATATATATATATATATATATATATATATATATATATATATATATATATATATATATATTCATGATGTGCTCTACCGATAAACGTGGGCGGTCATGATTCGCCATTTCACTCTATCACCAGAGACGTGCATCAGCTCAGTGTTCCTGTCTCGACCATACCACGTGGCCAAGACATCTAGGTAATTATTTCTTTATTTACTACTTACTATTTGTAAACTTTCTTCAGTCATCCATTTCTTACAACCTACTTTATTTAATTTTGGAATAGTTGTTTCTGTAGCCAAACTGATTTAATTCTTCAATATTTCCCATTGATCATCCACATCTTGAAGAAGGATTTCTAGATCTGACAATATATTAAATCTGTTCTTTACTTCTATGTTAAAATTGTCTATTATGTCCTTGTAATTGTTCAATGTACAAAGATCATATTTAGTGTTTCCTATTGTATATTTGACTTTCTTTAACTTTAACCTTAGTGTGCCTGTAATCAATATGTGATCACTGTAACAGTCTCCATTGGGAACTGTTTTTTGCGATTGTTATCGCCTTTCCAAACCTTCTGCTAATCAGGATACAATCAGTCTGGTTTCGAATATTGCTATCAGGACTCCTCCATGTCCATAATCTTCTACGGTGTTGTTTACATCAGGTTCTCATTATCATTTCCTGCCCTTTTGCCGTTTCAATAAGTCTTTATCCTCTTTCGTTTCGCTCTCCCCAACCATGTTTACCCACTGTTCATCCATCGCCTTGATTTCCTACTTTTGCATTGAAGTAACCTATTATGATATTTATTTCTGAATTTTTACATTTCTTCAAAGCGGACTCCATGTAATTATACAATTCCTCTATACTATCTGCACTGCATTCTCCTGTTGGGGCATATATTGAATGGCGTTTATGTTAAGAGATCTCCCGATTAATTTCACCAATAGAACCTTGTCTGACACAGCACACCGTCATTTAACAGATTTTGATGTTTGCCGATCCAAGATAATAGCTACACTTCTTTGCCGTTTTTCTCCCCCTGAATAAATAATCTCAAAATCCCCCCTTGTATTAATCTCTGCCCCTTTCCATCTGGTCCCGCACATTTCTAATATATTAATCTCCTCTCTTTCCATTTCTTGTCTGATGTTATCTAATTTTCCGTCGTCGCTTAACGTCCGCACATTCCATGTTTCCAATTTCAGTGCTCCTGTCTACTCTTGTGATGATCTATAATTAGACGATTCATGATAAACTAGGCAACTTTAAAGAAGGTAATTTTCCGTAGCTTTCCTTCCTGACCATACTGGCCGGGTGACCGCAGCCATAGTCTCGTTAAAGAGATCTTCTGCCTACCATCGCAAAACTTGAGACCAAAACCAACAACTATCTGTCGGCTGCCCTCAAAGTTGCATCCACCACCTGTCTTCCGTGGATTTTTGTGAACAACTTCCAAAATGGAATATGAAATAATGGCACATCCTTCTCAGAAAAGAAAAAAAAAATAACGTCCTCTGAAGAAAACACCGTTACGTAGTTGCCATGTTATTGGATATATATCTTGTCTCCTTTACTTCATATCTGAATGTCAGTAGTAGATTGACAGTACTCTGTTTCCTTATATCTAAATGTTGTCAGCGCTATGTTGTTTGTTGGCCGACTTGCTACAGCACTCAACCCGCTGTCTTTCGATACAACTAGTTAGTTGCTGGCAGTGTTGCACCCTGGTGTTATGATTTCTTACACAGAAATAGACACGACTCACAGAACTAGCATACCATGGGCATATCATATCAGACAATGGCAGATCCTTTGTGTGGGCGTGTGTGCACTAGCGTGCTACTGCTAATAGTGCACTGGACTGATGTTTGCATGTGGATTAGCTTGATTGATTGATTGATTTAGGAATCAACATCACAGCATTCGGGGCATTCCCATAAGCGCTCCGTCCCCATCCCCAGCAGCCAGCTAAGAGTTCCAACACTAATAGTACCAGTAGCAATATGATTATATGTCTGACTCGCCTTTCATCTGAGCGTCGATCGTCGGCCAGATCCCTTCGTCACCCTAGCTGTCGCATTCTTGCCAGACCATGGTAATCCATTTGCTCCTCCGAGGTGTACACGTGCTCCCACAAGGCCGCAACCATGTCTGTCTTGTCATGCATCAATACCCCACCAAGTTTTGCAGAGAAAGCAAATCTGTTCGCCTGTTCATTCCCCAGCACACCGGCATGCCCCGGAGAAAAGATCAAGGCGAAGCTTGCCACCCGTGACTTCCGAAGCGAAGCAAGCCACTCTGCACGAAGCTTGCCTGCCCTCACCCTCTCAGCGTGCTTTCTGAGTCAGTTACAATCACGATGTGTGTGTGTATCGTATTCTCCATCCAGCGGGAAGCTGCACTGACCGCCTACACCTCCATTCTTAAGCTAGATGGTGTGGTACCATATACCAGGCTCCCCTGCACCAAACGTCGACCATTAGCTTTTGCTAAGAACCTCAGGCACTTCACCTGCTCCTCAACACCGAACCATCTGTGTATATGTGGATTAGCTTTCCTTTTACCAGTGTCTCTCGTCATCAGGCGAACCCACTCGGACTTCTGAGGTGCACGTAATTTACGTCTCCAGGTAGAGGTCAAGACGTCAACAGTTGGAAGTCAACGGTCCAACTGACCGGCGTAGGGGGGTTGAACTAATTACCTGAAATGAGTCGAAATGGTCAAGTGTGGTATTCTAAAATATACCACTAGCCCTCAAACACACACCGTAGATATACGTATATTCAAGGAGGAAGTTAAACATTGTAGACACAATTTAATGGCTGCAATGTTTACACCCTGACCTACCATTACATCAGAGATAATATATATAAAGGTGAAACTGACAGCTCTATTGGCGGATAAAGTCAACAGTGCGTAATTGAGCATTGACTTCAGTATACGACATTAGCAATGTGCCATGCATATTTTCAAGGAGGAATTTCAACGCCGTAGACACAACATAATGGCTGCAATGTTTACACCCTGACCTACCCTTACATCATAGATCAGCTATATAACTGTGAAACTGACACTTCTATTGGCAGATAAAATCAACAGTGCGTAAAGAAATATTGAATTCAGTACACGAAATTAGCAGCTTGCGATACATAGCAAACCAGTTACACATACCATCTGTGAGCAAACCAGTTACACATACAATCTGCAGGTTGACATAACAGAGATGAGTGACATTCGCTGCCCCAAAGTTACTTTCTTTAAATTCCAGTACTTCATATGTGCGTGTATTATGATGTACATATTGTCGGTAAGTTCTCTTACAGCATATTTGTTGTTTCACGTTTTAACAAAACTGAAAAATTTTACTACCAATATCTGGTGCGGGACCTGTGGGTGCGTAATGGTTAGCATGCTCTCCTGCTGGCCATGTGGTCTTATGTTCAAATCCTCATCGAGGCGGAAGTTTAAAAAAATTAACCTGGAATGCCTGGTGGACTGTCTGTATGGGTACTTCTAAGTCTGTATTAGTTTAGTTTAGTTTAGTTTAGTTTAGTTTATTTAGTTTAGTTTAGTCGATGGATTAACATCACGGCACACGGGTGTAACCCATAAGTGTTCCGTTCTTCTCCAAACTCAAACCCGAATCTGGAGAAACTCAGCTCAGTCACGAACTCCGTAGCACCGGCGAGGATCCTGAAATACTTTGGGTAGATTTTAAACTCGAAATTTTGCCCGGGCAACGCCGTTAGGCTACTCTTTTTCGATTTCCAACTGCCAAGGCATTGTTAACGTGCGCAACAATACGCACGGGCATCCGATCTCACTACCCAGAGACCAGGGGAAATTTTATTACTAGATGTCCAAGAGAAAAATCCCCGTCACCACCGGAGCTTGAACCCGGGACCTCCAGCACTCGAGGCAGACACCATACCTCGAGACGACGCAGCCCCCCTCTCTAAGTCTTTATGGCTACCTCTAAGTCTATATGGGTACTGGGGAGTAAAAGCGCATGGTGCAATTTTATCCACATCACTCATCGAATGTCGATTGCTCTATAAAAACCTTTGGCTACCTTCATATATGCCGGTCTCTCTGGCCGAGGGATTACAACACTTTCTGTCTGTAATGCCGTTTATCACGCAGAGTCTCGTAGCGGAGCGAGAGCTGGAGCGGTTCGACCCCCGTGGGGACTTGCGGCACACTGAGCTGGCCGCTCAGAAAGCAATGGCAACCTACTGAGCGTAATCATGCCAAGAAATCAACAGACAACTGAAAGATGCTGCTGTTGACAGCGATGTCCTGTAAAGGATATGCAAAACATTTATTTTTACCATCATATATCTATGACTTTGAAAGGGGATCTTTACTTTTTTACTTACATATTTGGTGGAAGACATTTATGTAGCTTTGATTGTTTATATACTTTGAAAGATTGCTTACATGTTTTGTGTAAGAGATTTATGTAGCTTTCATTGTGTATATACTTGGGAAAGTTTACTTACATATATGGTAACACTGATTTCTGTAGCTCTGATTGTTTATATACTCGGGGAACTTAACTTACAGGTAAACGTGTGTCACCGGCGCTGTAACTTAGTTGTAGTAACCGTCTTTCACAGGGATCCGAGATACGGAGTCTAGAGTTCGAAATCAGCAGCAGACAATGTGAGAGCAGACCGTACTGCCTTGACTTAGATTCGTGAGAGTCGGTTGCTCATAAAGAAATGGAAAATAGTAAAACTTAAAACTGTCCTAGTAAATTACATATAGCCAAGTGATGCTGCTGTCAGGATCCAGCGAGTCGTAATTAAGAGTTAAAGACGGAATATAAAGAACTAAAAGAAGTCGACGACAATCAACTGAGACAGACTATTACATAAAGAGAAATGAAATTAAGTAATCTATAAAAGCAGTCAAGCGACAAAACAGTTAACGACCAGGACACACACCCGTGTTTCTGTGAACTAAAACTCACAAACAAAACACGTGCTAAACCGACCGTACAGACTTAGCCACTTGTGCATGGAGCAGTTTTGAGAAAGATCACACGTTATACGCAAAGCAGACACGTAAGAACTTTATAATGGCATATATATTTACAAGTATTCTACATCAACTAAACAATAGCATAGACTGCAGCGTAATCCGTCTTTCGGCCTGCCTGGTTAAATCCAGAGCAAAGGTAATACTAATACGCCTAGAACAAGACAAGCTGCATAAGCTGCCGGATTAGCAAAGCAATGCTCTAACATTCCGCCTGTCGTAGCTTCCACTCTAGAAGAGTTGGCGACCAAGGCTTAGGCCTAATCTGCCCTGACATGACATTTAGCATTGTGGTTGCATTTCTGGCGCTGGGGTAAAGCTCTTGCCCTCCCAATTGTGCTCCTCCGCTGGAAGCCGTTGGCACAATGTGGGGTGTCGTATTTTGTGAGCGCCTCCCCCACATTCGGCGCTAACAGAAAGCAGGTAGTAACACCGCCTGTTGTCATTGACGGTAGCTCATTCATGTTTAAGACCTGACACATGAGCGCCAAACAATCCATGTGAATGTATTTATGAACCGTCCAGAAAGTAGCTGATTTGGGAAAGAGTTGAACTGAGTTGAGTCCAGAACCGACATCACAGCACTCCGGACATTCCCATACTAGCTCCGTGCTCATCTTCAACAACCAACGTTGAGTCCCAATACTAACGTTTTCAGCTGCAATCTGGCTATGTGTACGTCTGACCTTGTCCTCTGTGACCTAGGTGTCGGCCAGATCCTCTGGCCACTCCTTTAGGAATAAAACAAACTGTCCTGTCCGACTGGTGCTCCAGTGGTGAGGTTCCTCGTCCCACTCGATGCTATGTTTAAATGCACTTGTGGATTCTGCATATTTCCACAAGAGGCTGATTGACTTTTGCTAATGCTCCTAATTATAATTCTCATAGAAAGGGTTCAGAAAGGTTGTTTTCTATCGAATAAAGTATGCACATACGTTTTTGTTCTTTGATAGTCTTTGCTAATGTCTGCACAGAATACCTGCATTATTATATATGCTGCTGTACTTAGCAGACCGTTAAAACCCCGAAATAGCGTAATATGGGTGTCTGTCTCTGCGGGCCAACGCTCATATTCGAATTCAGCAAGTATTCGACAGTCGGGAATGATACTTCTGGGGTCTTGATATGGGTAACGGGCCAACTTTAGGCTGTGTAAGTTATCGATCAGTCGGTACTGTACTGCATATCCACAAATGTTTAGGGGTAACTGGACCAACTTTAGTCTGCATAAGTGATTGTTCAGTCGGTATTGTTCTGCATATCCACAAATGTATAGGGGTAACTGGACCAACTTTAGTCTGCATAAGTGATTGTTCAGTCGGTATAAAGCTTGTGACTGGTTGAGGACAGGATCCCCAGACCCTGCAGTTATGGTATTCTGATCTATATGTTGTGATTCTATCTCATTTTAGTAATGGTGACCTGCTGCAGATTCTGGACGACTGACGTTAATTCAGATGATTATTTATGACAGACACCTACGTAACTACAAAGAACAACTCAACTTGAGGAAAATAGAAAAGAGAATATTTAATAGAGACTCTTTCTCTAACTTTGATATATCGAGAAAGAAAAGTTTAAAAACAACTCAGACTGAGACTGGTCCTGTGGGCTGGGTCATCATGCAGCCGCTTGAGAGGCAGGAGTGTACTGTCATTTTGGATGATACAGATGCATGTCTTTAGACAGTATATCAACGGATACTCTAGGACTCCTCCAGGATACACTAGACTGGTCTGGTCTGAATCTTGGCCTCCTTCCCATGTCTAGACTCAGACCCCCAAGCTTCAGGTAACTTAGGCTTCTTCTGGGTGACATGGATTGATAGCACAATCTAGGGTTCCTGGCTAACTGGGGATGATTCGTCTCCTCGTTAGGGCTCAACAATACAGGGTGTCCTGTAATCAAGAGCAGTTCAGGTGTACCAATATATTTAACTTTTACTAGTACATCTTAACTACTGGCCCCACATACTGATTCTCTTGGCTGCTTTTTATGTCGCTCAGCCACCCATCTCCCTCGGGTACGTAGAAAGGTCATGTGTGGGTAATGACAATTAACACTGATGGTTTATTTCCTTTGTCAACAAACGATCTGGTTCCGAGGACAGTAAAGGATGTGTGTAAAGGCAGACAACACTTACGATCTTATATTGAGTGTGTGGGTGTGTCCAGACAGCTTATAACAGCATGAGAGTAGGTAGAACTAAGTATGTGTGGGTGCTTCGATAATATAACCCATCACACCCAGTTAGGTAACAACAGGCCTTGGTGTAGATAATGATTTCACAATTCATCACCCACCTAACATCGACAACCAGGGTGGTGTTTCAGCTCATTGACATTGACTCTGTCACGCCACATGATGATGATGATGATGATGATGATGATGATGATGATGATGATGATGATGATGATGATGATGATGATGATGATGATGATGATGATGATGATGATATATATATATATATATATATATATATATATATATATATATATATATATATATATATAGTCAACAACCTGAATTTACACAAGCATGCTGGTTCCTTCATTCACACCTCATGATTACAAACACGTCTTTGTCCAGTCCAGCTATTCGTCCTCCGTTCTCGTGCGGTCAGCTGCACGGCGTGCTGGGTCACTTGTCACGGAGTTTAGTGGTTCAGTCCTCGTAGCCTACAGCGGTACTATAGTTCAGTCTGTTTACGGGTAGTCCTCGTGATTACCGTACTCTGTTCTATCTCGGGAGTTAATCCCGTTATGCCCTAGTCATGTCCTAGCTATGACACGTGTGTGTCCTGTCTAGGTCTGGCCCTAACACTGGTTTGGAGTACTATCTCCTCATACCGTCTATCTCTATCTATTCTCTTGTAAAGGTCCTTCTTATGTCTTGTCTCTGTCCTCTACTTTCCTCCGTCCTTGTCCTACTTCTATTTAAACCTATCCAGCTCCTTGACACGCTCTGGTCCCCCCCCCCCCCCCCCCCGTATTGCGTCACCAAATGTAGCTCATGGGTGTGGCGCAATCTGTCGTAACATCTAAAAATTAGTTGGGTTTAATTTCGTCAAGTTCTGGTAGGGTTAAGTATTCATGTCCTGGGTATGATCATAACCTCTGACCGTCTGATGTCACATTGTCGTATTTATCCACTGGCTTATTAATCAGTGTTGCACAACTGTACTGTTGGCCAGAGTGAATACTCGTTCACTTTACATATATGAGAGCTGTAACGAACCAAAGCCATTGTCTTTACGACCTGCTTTTCAAAATGTCGATTGACCAACACCCCGTACAGATTGTACGTTTTACGGCACAATGCATGAATATAAATTCATGCTGTCATGTAATGTTTTTTCAACTCTACTACATGTTGTGTTTGTGCTGATGTTCACCTGCCTAACTTCCGTTTGTGGTTAAATCTTTCAATGTATAATCAGAGTTTTAGTAAGTCTGTGATATCCCCTGTTCATGAGTTATCCCCCCCTTCCTTGTAATTGCCGTCTGCATTTTTATCTGTTAGTATATATGGTTGTTTGCGTGTTTAGTTAAATTTAATGTATGTTTAAATCAGAAACACTGGTGTATGTTTACAATTTACTGAATGATGTTTTTCAAGCGTCGCAGGTTGGTTTATGCTGTAACGAATCGATGCGTTAGCGTAATTTGTGACTGCCTTGCCGACCTAGGAAACTTTAAAATGTGGCTATACGTGTACTGCAATAGTGACATCTACACACAGAAATCACAGAAGCACATGTGTTACATCCAAGACGCAGAAACATTATATAAACTCTTGGGAGCGGAAAAGTTTCGCCCGCTGTTCACTCGCCTTGTATTTTATCCATTTACTCTCTCCTTGCTCTCGTCTTTCTCACACACATTCGTTCTCACATGTTAAAAAGTCATGTTATTCCCATATTATTATACCATTCTAATGACATTAAAAAAAAAATACTGAAAATAAATAATAACAATAATACAATAAAATAATGCAAAAAAAAAAAGAAAAAATGTACAATAGTTTTGGCTAAGTTTTAGATGATTTTTGAGCCGATTAATATTGCGATATATTGGCACTGCACATATATTTACAATATTTACAAATTGATTGGGTTGTTTGCCATTATTCTAAGTATACTAACTAATATATTTAAATAAGCTCTTATTTTGTGTACTGAGATTCACTAACTAAGGGAAGATAATTTAACCAATTAAATGAAATGGGGTGAAATGTGTTGGTTCCCTTAATCCAACTATAATTCTAGATGGTAAAATATATTTACTGATGTTATATTCTAAACTAATTTGTGTTAAATAAATAGATTGTCCTAAATATTATCTAATTAATTTGTGGGATGATAGTCTCTTAGGAGACTGATAGTATGTGATTAAGCTAAGGTACGTATTTTTAAGACTAATTATCACTGTATCTAATTGGGGATTGGGAAAAAGGTGTTAATCTAATCTACCTAACCTAAAGTTGCTCTGTTCGTATACACTAACTACATATAGGAAAATTCTATGAAACTGCAATAAAATTATATATTATACATTACAATTATATACATTGATTTTCATATAGTGTTTATATCCATATTAATACATAAATTTATATTTATTAAACTAATTAAATAATCTATTCCAGGTAAGGTGATGATGTCGCGTCCTTTCCTTTACGAATATCTAAAGTTAATATCATAGTTTATATGTATATAGTCGGATATTCCACGCGATGTTCCTGGAGTGTGTATTCATAATGTATAAATAATTATGTCGAATATAATATCTTGAATCGACGTAGATCGTCATTCATATGTGTCGACAGTTTTCTTCATAACGGCACATCTGTTTGATCACAGTCTGGTACAAATGTCAGACGATGTTGGTGTTGCGTCGTCTTTCATTGGCAATTCAGGTACCTCAAAGTTAGTAGGCCTACTAAGCATGTCAGCTAGTGCATTACATTTGCCTCTGATGTGCCTGACCGAAAACGAATAATTTTGGACTGTTGTTCTTGTGGACCCCTGTCTCCATGACTGTGAGCGGAGAGTTGTCAGTTTCGATGATAAAGTGTGTCCCTGCCAAAAATCGGTGTAGTTTACGGACAGCTAAAGCCTCCAATTCAGAGACTCCATATTTGACTTCAGTTGGAGTAATCTTTCGACTTACATATATTACAGGATGTAGGATGTCGTTATATTTCTGGCCCAGTCCGCCCGCTATGACTATTGTGCTGGCATCAGTCCTAAGAAAATATTGTAAATTGGGATTAGGCAAACAAAGGATTGGGACATTGCTAAAAAGATGCTTAAGTTTTGACATTGCATTAATTAGAATAGCATCTTTCACATCAATTTTGACAATCGACTTCAATAGATTAGAAAACACACTGGTAATTTCTGCTAAATTGGGAATGAACTTATTATAATAATTTACTAAACCGAGTAAACTTCTCACTTGGTTTTTGGTAACTGGCATAATGAGGTTTAGAATTTTTGTCATAATTTTGCTATCAGTTTCTAACTGGCCTTTTGATATAGTATGGCCTAGGAAGTCTATTTTCTCCAAGCCCAGCTCCACTTTGGTTGGCTTCACTGTAAGTCCAAATACCTTTATCCTTTCGAAGACTTGTCTCAGTTTTTGTAAGTGTTTTGTCCAGTCTCTTGTATGTACGCATATGTCGTCTATATATGACTGACTGTCTGTTACTCCATGTAAAAGGTCTCTAGTTAGACGGACAAAAGTCGCAGGCGCATTGCGTAGGCCGAAAGGAAGAAACCGCCATTCATAAAAACCTAAGGGTGTTGAAAAGGCAGTATGATGGACAGAATCTTTATTCATAGGAACTTGCCAATAGCCTTTAGTTAGGTCAAGTTTTGAGAAGATGGTAGATGCTGCCATATTTAATAGTAGATCTTCACAGGAAGGAATAGGTTCTGTGTCTATTTTTGTGATACTATTTAGCTTCCTATAATCGACGCAGAGTCTGATGGTCGAATCCTTATTTTTTACCAGGACTATAGGAAATGAATATTTCGACTGAGACTTTTGAATTATTCCCCTGGCTTCGAGATCAAGAATTTCTTTATCGAGTTTATCCCTATAATTCAGAGGGATGGAATATGGTCTACATTTTATCGGAGTATAGTCAGAAAGAAGAATGGAGTGCTCTATTCTATCTGTCCTACCTGGAATGTCTGAGAAGATCTGTCTGTATTTTGTCACTAACGCTATTGTCTCTTGTTTCTGTTCGTCTGTAAGTGTTGGTTCTATATGTATACTGTCAATTGATGCAGTCATGTCTACTGTTGGAACTGGTATTTCCATGTCGTCGTCCTCTGTTTGATTCAATATTGTGGTTGCGCTGAGTACGTTTTCTGTCTGATTGCTAGTTGAATTATGTTCAGCTCCTGTCTGACTACTGTCTGGTGTAGTTGCATTTGTGTTTGTCTCTTGTCTGATGAATTGGTGTAGTTGCATTGTGTTCGTCTTGTGTCTGGTGTTCCTATCTTGAGTAATAAGGTTTCAGCATGTTGATATGGAATATCTTGAGTTTGTTTTTCATAAATATTTCATAATCAACATTTGATATCTTTCGTACTACTCTGAATGACCCCTGCCATGATGTTAAAAGTAAGTTTCTTTTATCAGGTAACAGAGTAATACTTCTTGATCTGGTTCGAGGTGTAAGGTCTTAACACCTTTATTGGCGTAATGGCGGTAGACCTGTCCTTTTCGTTCAAAATATGATTTTGCTATAGTGCACGCTCTCATAATTTTTCGCATGTTTCAGTAACTACCTTATATGGTGATACCGGTGTTAAGGTATCTGATGTGTTAGTTAATAGTTGGTGGTAAATGCTTAGGGGTCCTCGTGGGTTCACCCCGTATACTAGTTCGAATGGTGAGAAACCCGTACTTGAGTGCGGGATTTCTCGGTAGGCGAACAGCACTGTTCGTAACAGTGTATCCCAATCTGATGGGTTTTCTGCTGTCACCTTGGCCAACATGTGTTTTAAATCTCCGTTTATTTTTTCTATAATACCGTTGGCCGCCGCGTGGTAGGGGCTTGTAAAACACTGTTTTAATCCTAATAATTTAGTAAGAGCTTGCGTTGCAACTGATATAAATTGGGTTCCCCGATCTGATAGAATGGTGCGGGGAAACCCAAAGCGGGAAAACAGATGTAAAAATACGTTAACCACATCTTTGGAACTTATATATTTCAGCGCCACCGCCTCTACCCATCTCGAACAAAAATCTACCAAAGTTAGAATGAACCTGTTTCCTTTGTTGGACATCTGATTCAAAGGTCCAACAATATCTATTGCTACACACTCAAATGGTCTAGAGCCCAATGTTGTTGGTTGGACCTCCGCTGTAACATGTTTACCCTTTCATACTAGTTGTTGACATATGGTACACGAACGACAAAAGTTTTCAATGTAGTTACACAATTTTGGCCAGTAAAAATGAGCTAAAATTCTGGCTCTTGTTTTATCATAGCCTAAATGTCCAGCAAACTGCGAATCGTGCGATTCGTAGGACTGTTTGTCGATGTTTGACAGGTATTACCGTTTGCTGAATTTTCATGGTACTGTAATTTCTAGTGAGAATACCATTATGTAGTTTAAAATATCATGACGTGTTTTTGGTCATTTTTGGTTTCTCGCCCACAAATCTGAAATAGGGTGAGATAGATGGATCGGCGCGTTGCTCCTCTATGAAGATTTCTTTGGAGGTGTTATTTACAGTACCACTTGGTGTTATCAGGTGTAGCATTTCTTTTTGCAGGTCGTCTTGTTGTTTCTGTGTTTCTGATGTGGTTACCGCATTAGCCTTATGGGTTTCTCTCCAGGCTAATATTTCTTTTGCGGTATAGTTCTTTAGCTCTGGTAGGCACCCAATTATCAAATCCGTACACGGATTATGTAAGATGGCGCACGTAAATATGCCGGATAGGAATGGAATGTCTATACGGGCCTTTGCTAATGGGTATTTTTCTATGTTACCCGAAAAGGTACGGCACTTTACGAAGCCACCCATATAGTCTTCTGGCTTGGCCAATTCCTTCCTAAGGCCAATCAAGGTACTTCCGCTATCGATTAAACACTGACAAGGCGTGGATCACTAATTTGCCTCTGGAGGCAATGGCTGCGTTGGCGTTTTCACTGGAGAACGGTACTGCGTGTCCGCATTTTAGCATTCCGTCTTCATGAAATTTATGGCATATAACACAACTATCAAAGTTTAATACATCACTAGCAGCTACAACATTCACACTGTATGGTAACATTTCTCCACTCTCACTCTCATGTTCACTTTCACTCTCAGATGAAGTATCGACAAGCACAACATTACTGGCTCTCAATCTCTGACGTCCAACACACATGGAACTATAGTGACCATACGCCCGACAAAAGTAGCATTTGACTGCACGTCTATACGTGTTTCTTTTGCTTTCTTACTTTTTTGTCATCATCCTGGGTTTTTGTCACACATAGAAAACTGGTCGTGATATAAATGACAATATGGACATTGAGGTGGCTTTGATTTAGGTTTATCCCTCATTTGGAATGGTTTCTGAGGTTTACTTTTGGCAAAGGCTACTATTTCAGACTCTTCTACAAATGATTTAAATATGTCCCGATTTGAGGGAAAATATGCGGACCCCCGTTTTTCTAATTGTTCTAATGACTCGACATCAGCTTGCTGCAGAAACTTTGCAAAGGGAGTAGGTACAGTTGAGATGATTTTGTTCATTATTATCAAGTTTTTGAGTTTCTCAAAGCTTTTGTCTACCTTTGCAGCGTTTAGCCATTTGCTGAATACACTTTGTACGTTAGAACCATAGTAAATGAACGTTTCATTTGGTTTAGGTTTTAGTTTAGAATACTGAATTTGGTAACCTGGGGCGTCTAGCAAAAAGTGTTGCATAATGCGTTGCCTAATGTAATCATAATTACTTCTAAGCTCTTGGGGGATAGATTCTATCACTTTTAAGGGCTCCCCCGAGAGGTTCTTCATTTAGACCATCGCCCAATGTTCTCGTGGCACTTCCTGGAATTTAAGCTGGAATTCCACATTCTCAGTCCATGCAGATATGGAGTCGCCTTGGCAGGAGGGTTTGACCAACCCTTTGTACTTGTTGATCTTATTCTCCTCTTCTTTACTCTTTAATTAAGTGGTGGCAATTTGTACGTGAGATTCAATCTCTAACTCCTTCATTTTCAACTGCGTTTGTGCCTCAATCTCCAGTTGTTTTCCTTTTATTTCTAATTCCTTTAGTTTTGTGGCCTCAGCCAGTTCTACTTCTTTTAATTTTGTGGCCTCAGCCAGTTCTAATTCTTTTAATTTTGTTGCCTCAGCCAGTTCTAATTCTTTTAATTTTGTTGCCTCAGCCAGTTCTAATTGTTTTAATTTATTTTCCTCGGCTAATTCCGCAAGATCTTTTTGATGCTGGAGTTCCTGTGCTCGTTCATCTCTATATTTATCGCTTGCCCATTTCTCTAATTTATCACCAGTATATCCAAGGTCTTTACCTGCTTGTATACACTCTCCTAATGTTGATATCTTTGTTATTAATTGTAAACACTCAAATATACAATCAAATCAAAAATAAATTTTCTATAATAATACTAATTATTTACAGCATTCACAATTAAGATGCCAATCTAATTTATGTTTATCAAAACAATATGTATACTTATCTGAAAAACGTGTAACTTTCTTGGGCCTATAGGGAGTTGTTCTTCTCTCTCTTAGGTTGAACTGGTGTTCTGAATGCCTCTGTTCTGCATTCTGTTACATAGAGCAGCAACAATTAATATTTTAAAAATATACAAACACACACACAAGTTGATATCGCATTTAAACTAATTATGAGTCGTGGTTCGCTCCGACGGGATGCTGAAATGTGACATTGATATATTATATTTTGTCTGTGGTTTGTCGTTGTCAATTGTCGTCGTGTCTTCACCTCTGTTCGACCTCACCTGAAACGTCCCTGTGAAACATGTTAATATTTGTTATTTCACAATTGTTATACTTTTCCACACAGATTGTTTTCTTACATCAGCGCTCTTATCTTCACACTATACACAATTGTAAATCTCGCTACTGTTAATGAGCAATGAGATCGCTCACACCGTTCTATTCGCAATCAACCATGATTGCTTTTATCTCAATAAGTAAAATATGTCGTAGATTCATAAACTATTTTCTGACAGTACATTGATACACAGTCTAGCATAGGTTCATAAACTACTTTCTGACTTCACATTGTACAACGTTTCTTTCGTCACTCTCGCATTCTTGTGACAGCTTGCAAACGTTTCAAACTCGTATGCTTACACACTTGTCATGGGTTCATAAGAACTTCTGACACTACATTGACTCACGCTCTAGCGTAGGTTCATAGACCACTCTCTGACACCACATTGACACACAATCTATCGTAGGTTTATAGACCACTCACAGACACCGCATTGACACAATATATCGTAGGTTCATAAACCACTTCTGACACCACATCGAACCGCTTGTCAACAACCTAAATTTACACAAGCATGCTGGTTCTTTCATTCACATCTCATGATTACAAACACGTCTTTGTGTGAATGGTAGACAAAGAATTACGCTGTATTCTATATATTACATAGCTCGTCTTACGAGCATACACAAATGGCACTCAACACTTAAATGCATTCTCTATGTTCGCTACGTATAACTATGCCCTCTCTAAACTACACAACTGGCGAGGGTAAACACACAGGTCTTGTCGCTCTAACTGTCGGTCCCGGTCTGTCTCAATTCACAGGTCCAGTCCAGCTACTCGTCCTCCGTTCTCGTGCGGTCAGCCGCACGAAGTGCTGGATCACTTGTCACGTAGTTTAGTGGTTCAATCCTCGTAGCCTACAGCTGTACTATAGTTCAGTCTGTTTACTCTACTCTGTTCTATCTCGGGAGTTAATCCCGTTATGCCCTAGTCATGTCCTAGCTATGACACGTGTGTGTCCTGTCTAGGTCTGGTCCTAACACTGGTTTGGAGTACTATCTCCTCATACCGTCTTTCTCTATCTATTCTCTTGTAAAGGTCCTTCTTATGTCTTGTCTCTGTCCTTTACTTTCCTCCGTCCTTGTCCTACTTCTATTTAGACCTATCCAGCTCCTTGACATATATATATATATATATATATATATATATATATATATATATATATATATATATATATATATATATATATATATATATATATCTTCTTCTTCAGCTTTCCGAGCCATTGAGGTTCTTTGCTGCAAATACAATCCGTCTCCATTCGTCTCTCTGGTGGACCTTCTCTTGCCAGTCGTTGATTCCAAGTGCTTGTTTGTTGGAGCAAAATTTAAAATAAAACTTAAGAGAGCTTTCTATACTAAATTACAAAGATTACACCCAACATATAACAGAGAAAAACTACAAGACATTACAGTCAAAGAGAAATTTACAGATGAAATAAAATGTAAACTTGAAACTCTGCAAAACCCTTCGGAGGAAAGCGTTGACCAAACTTGGTTGAACATCAAGAATACAATTCAATCTACCGCAGAAGCATGTCTCGGTGTGTTAACCACGCATAGAAAGAACAGATGGTTCAATCAGAAATGTGAAGAAGCAGTCATTAGGAAGAAGAATGCCAGACATGTATGGTTAAATGACATCAATAACATCCAAAAGGCAGAGCATTATAGAAATGAATGTAAAGAGGCTGCAAAAATAGTCAGACAGCAGAAGCGAGAATATATGAGTAATATAATCAAAGATTTGGAAACTAATCACCAGAAAAATGAATCCAGAAATTTTTTAAAGAACTGAAATCAATGAAACGAGGGCACCAACAAAACACATATGGTTTAAAAGACAAAAATGGGAATATGGTAAATACCAATGAGGAAATGTGCAACACATGGAAAGAATATTTTATTGAATTACTAAATTGTGAAGCTCCAAGTAACATTTTCCCACATATATATATAAGCCTTGACTTCTAACTTCACTATGATGGGAGTCTCTATCTCGAGGAATTAATATTCAGGAGATCTAGGAGAGGTACTCTGATGATTGCTTGCTTGCTTGTGTTCGTTGGCTTGAGCTCCAACGCAAAGTCCTGTATGTCGGATGAAGACATCCTGTTGTCCAACATCAGTGTGATGTCATACAGGACCTGAGGTTTGCGTGAGTATCCGTTGTCCCATGTCTGGCTTATTGGTGTGCAGACTGGTGGTTCCTCGCCGTACAGGCAGACACTCTCCGACTTCGGAGGAATCGACGATCCTTTTGACTTTAGCCAGGACCCTGAAGGGACCTGTTGCCCAGGACGCTCGACGAGGACGCGTCAATAGGTCTTGGCCAGTATATAACCCGGCCCTGGTGCCTTGGAAACACCTCTGCGTCCCAGGTACTTTGATAAGACACTTCCTCTTCGAGACCGGTTTCAAACTAATTCGTAAAACCGAATCGAAAAGACCCATCAACGAAAATGGCTCGAGCTATATAAATTTGACTTCCTATGTCCTATGTAGACGCCGTACGCTGGTTGAATCGAGGTCAATGGCTGAGGAATGCATTGATTTTAACTAAAGAAGTATCCACGCACATTCTGACGGTTTCCCTTTGGTTCACGGTTACCAATGAGTTTCACTAAACATGAGAGAAGGTGTACTGAACTGCATTGAAGGTAAATGTGTTTCAAAAAAGGAGTGGGGATCGGTGAAAAGGATATTCTGCGTTGATTGCTCTGGATTTTGGCCACTAGGTCATAGAAACGCACTCGACATTCGTACACAGTAACTACTTTACAAACAGCAACAATATTCTCTTTGCCAGCTGTAGAAACACATCTAGCATTCGTATACAGTGACTAGTCTACAACAAAACATTCTTCGCCAACTTTACAAATGGCCAGCATCTGCGGGGTTGCTCGACGGCTGTTCGACTCGATGCTCATGCTTTGATGGTGTGGGAAGGAGAGGGGCCCACCTAGTGACGTGAAGCTTCACACTTGTGCCTGTTTTAATATTTTCTAAGTACAGTGAAAAGCTTGTCGACCGTCGCTGTATATGTTGACTATTTTGCTTCATGCAAACGGAATATGTCTGAACTTTAAATAATATGTGATTTGAAAGACTAGAAAGTAATTTATATTCCCACAACTTAAGTCGGTGATTCCACATGTTTTTAAATGTTGCATATCCCTTGCAGCCGGCCTCTCTCTGGCCGAGGGGTTACAACACTTTCTCCGTAATCCCGTTTATCACGCAGAGTCTCGTAGCAGGGCGAGAGCTGGGAGCGGTTCGACCCCGCTGGTGACTTGCGGGATAACTGATCCGGCCGCTCAGAAAGCAATGGCAAACTACTGAGCGTAATCTTGCCAAGAAATCAACATACAGCTGAAAGATGCTGATGTTGACAGCGATGTCATGTAAAGGATATGCACACACACACACACAAAATCTCTTGCAGGTCGCTGCAGTCAACACCAGCATTTTAGCTGCCGTTGATGTACTAGGCAAATTTTACGTTCAGTAGTTTGCCATTGTTTCTGAACGACCGGTTCCCATACCAACACGTTATAACATAACACGACACGGTCTGTTGCACAAATCGGTCGCTGCGTTTCGAACGCCTGGTAAGCGGCTCACGAATCGCGTTCGCAAGCCTTTGGCCACGGAGAACTGTTGATTCCCCAGTTACCGGCCTAAATATAGGACTTTTATATGCACCGTTTCCCTCAAGTAGACACTCTTAGACACCTACAATGTAAACAGTGGGACGTATGTACTTATACATGTATTTCATTAAACCGAACTGAATGGGCTAATGAATTGGGCAATGAATATAAGCATACTGAATTCAGCATGGGAAGCTATGAAAAAGCAACCTCATGTCAACATAAGTATGTTACATTACAGGATTTCAAGGCCTGGTAGTAAATGAGTTAGGGTATCTAGCTTCCTTTTTCGGTGGCTGATAAATGCTCGGGAAGACTGAGATTTAACCCTGATGCCCAGTGTATTTATTACATCCTCTACTATTTGTGGGGAGACACTATTAGTACAGAGGTGAATCATCAGGTATATGTATTAGGCCTATATTTCCTAAATATTCCTACTGATCATTGATTGTGCGCCTCGAGTCTGTCGTTGTTTTGTTTTCAGTGTTTGTGTCGGTTTGTGGTGTGTCTTTTGTCATCGTATGTGTCATTTTCAGTTGTTGAATTTGTGTGTTTGTGTGTGTTTGTGTGTGTGTGTGTGTGTGTGTGTGTGTGTGTGTGTGTGTGTGTGTGTGTGTGTGTGTGTGTGTGCTGCATTCGCGTGTTTTTTTTGTTTTGTTTTTTTGCATAGAGTTCAGTGGTTTGTGTTGCTTTCTTTAGGAGTGTCTATCGTTGTGTCAGTTTTCAGTGTTAGTGTCAGTTTGAGTGGTTATGTGACTTTTTTAAATTGTCTCAATGATTGTCAATATTCAGTGGATGTGTCATTTTCAGTTGTTTATTTCTGTGTGTGTGTTGTTGTTTACATTTGGACGTTTTTGTTTTTTTTGGTTGTCTTTTGTTTGTGTCAGTCTGTCGTTGTCCATCCATCCATCATGTGCCATGCCGGTAAGCGTGGGCGGTCATGTTCTGCCATCTCACTCGATCACCAGCATCGTGGATCCGCTCTGTATTGTCTCGACCATGCCACCAGGCCAAGCCATCCAGGTATTTACTTCTAGGTCTTCCCCTTGGTCTCTTCCCTTCAATCTTGCCAGTTGTCAGCAAGTTCTCCAATTCATTTCTTCTCATAACATGCCCAAAACATTTTGACTCCTACGTCTAATGACTCTAATCAGTTTACGTTCATTTGTTTCTTGAAGGACTTGTTCATTGGATTTTCTATCTGTCCATGTTATTCTTGCATTTTCCTCAGAGACCACATTTCCACAGCCATTAGCTGTTTTTCAGCTTGACTGCTTATTGTCCACGCTTCACATCCATACAAAAGTATAGGTTAGTTAGTTAGTTAGTCGACAGATCATCCTCGTTGCACATCGGACCATTCAGTCCATAAGTGCTCGGATCCCCTCCTCAGCAAATCCCGCAGCGTGTAGCGGCTAACGACGCCAGTTCTGTGTTGGTTTATCAATCTTCTTTGGCTTCCTGCGTAGTGTTCTTGTTTGGCCACCTCTCTTTTAATTTGCTGCTCTCGCAGTCTGGCCATTGTTGTAGATTCACAGTCATCACTTGGTTCTTGCAAAAGTCTCACTTCTCGTAGAGAATTCAGAATGTCAGCCTGGTCCATGGCGCGTCCGCCCTCAACAGTAGCCTCACCTGCGAGCTTGTCAGCCCGCTCATTTCCTTGTACTCCCGCATGCCCTGGCACGAAGATGAAACTAATCTTTGCCAGCCGAGACCGCTTCAGAGGCAGCAACCATTCTCTTCGGATCGACCCCTCCTCTATCCTCTTGATCATGTTCAAGTATAGGTTCTATGTAGCATCTCAACACCCTTTTTCTCGTTTCAATTGATATCTTTTTGTTGGTCAGTATGTTTTTCATCTTGCTAAAGGCTACCTTCGCAATGGCAATTCTTGTTCTAATCTCTTCAAGGCATCTCCCATCAGATGTTATCATTGTGCCGAGATAACAGTATCGATTCACTTGTTTAAGAATATGTCCATCTACTCGTATATCACATTGTGGTATTTCCTTCTTCCTAGTGACGACCATAATCTGTGTCTTTTTACAATTTAATTCTAACCCTAGTTGTTCACTGTGTGCAACAAACGCATCTACTAAATTTTGCAGGTCTTGTTCATTGTCTGCGATCAAGACTGTATCATCTGCATATCTAATGTTATTGATGTATCGTCCCCCAATGTTGATTCCTTCCATATCTTCTATATTTCTAAATATATATTCACTGTACAGGGAAAAAATATCTGGAGACATTACACACCTACTTTAATAGGCTGATATTGACCTACATCGTTATCAATTCTTATGGCAGCTTGTTGTTTCCAATATATGTTCTTTACAAGTCTAAGGTCCTTTCCATCAATTTGTAGATCTTCAAGCATCCTTATCATGTTGACATGTCTCACTTTATCGAAAGCCTTTGTGTAGTCAATAAAGCAAAGATATAGATCTTTGTTTACTTCTATAGAACGTTCAATTACTGTTCTCAATATATATATATATATATATATATATATATATATATATATATATATATATATATATATATATATATATATATATATATATATATACAGCATTTACTGTGCCCTTGCCTTCTACAAACCCACATTGTCATTGTATCACTTTCATTATTTGTGTTAGTTTGAGTGTTTATATTGGTCTGTCTAAATCTGTGTCATTTTTCAGTGTATGTGTCAATTTCAGTTGTCGATGTTTTGTTTGTATGTCGGTTACATTCGTCTGTTTTCTTTTTCTTTGGGTGTATTGATTTCAGTGTTTTGTGTTGCTTTCTTTGGGTGTGTCAGTCTGTCGTTGTGTCAGTTTTCAGTGTTTGTGTCAGTTTGATTATGTATGTTACTTTTTTTATTGTCTCAATGATTGTCATTTTTCAGTGGATGTGTCATTTTCAGTTGTTGTCTGGTACATGTTTTACCGTCTTGTTTACATTAGTTTTGATTTCCTATGGTTGTGTCAGTTTGTCGTTGTGTCAGTTGTATGTGTTTGTGTCCGTGACTTATTATCATACATGTGTGTTTGAGTGAGCAATTTGAGGACTTAGTGAACACCTATTTGTCGGCATTGATGTAACGGAATCTGACAACCGATGATCTCATAAGTCGTGTATTATCAAAGCTCAGGCTATGTATGTTACGTTATACCCCGCCGCAGGAACAAGCTTCGCGGGAAGATCATCGAAGGGTCCTTTGTGACGTCATCACTTTTTACCACCACCAAAGATAGATACTTCATTTTCGCCATCACATAATACATTATACTGGAATAATACCGAATTTATACACTACATGTATGCAAGTGACAAGCCCACTGACTGGCACCTTGCCGTCTTGACAGAAGACAGTTTGTAAAATGGGGTTATCTCTCCATAACACAAAGCCTGGGCTGAATTTTGAGACCATATGTTGCCCATTGCAGCATGATCCCTCTCTAGGCCTGTCTAACGTACTCCAGAGGAAAGGTAACACCTCTACATCTGGAACAAGACAAGCTGCAGAAGCTGCCGGATCAGCAAAGCAATGCTCTAACTGTCCGCCTGTCGGAGCTTCGATCCTAGCCCAGTTGCCAAGCAAGGCTTAGGGCCTGGTCTGCCCTGCCATGACATTCAGTCGTTAGGTTGCATTTCCTCGCACTAGGATAAGGCTTGAAACATTCCCAATTGCGCTCCTCCGCTCAAAATCGTTGGCACAATACAAACCCACTACTATTCAGGATTACATGTCGACAACAACAACTACTACTACTACTACTACTACTACTACTACTACTACTACTACTACTACTACTACTACTACTACTACTACTACTACTACTACTACTACTACTACTACTACACAGGAGCATCCTATGATGGTATATTACCGAGTTTCAACAACGCATACATGAACGTAGTAAAAGAAAATAAATACTAGTTACAAGATATCAATCAATCAATCATGTGCCATGCCGGAAAGCGTGGGCGGTCATGACTCGCCATTTCACTCGATCACCAGAGTCGTGGATCAGCTCAGTGTTCCTGTCTCGTCCATGCCACTGTGGCCAAGCCATCCAGGTATTTTCCTCTCGGTCTTCCTCTTGGTCTGTTCCCCTCGATCTTGCCAGTTGTCAATAAGTTCTCCAATCCATTTCTTCTCATAGCATGTCCAAATAATTTTGACTGTCTTCGTCTACTTTCTCTAATCAGTCTACGATTGTCATTTGTCTCCTGTAGTACTTGGTCATTGGTTTTTCTATCTGTCCATGGTACTCTTTGCATTTTCCTCAGAAACCACATTTCTGTAGCCATCAAATGTTTTTCAGCTTGACTGCACATTGTCTAAGTTTCACATCCATACAAAATAACAGGCTCTATGTTCCCCTTTAAAAGGTCTTTTTCTCGTTTCAGTTGACATCTTTGTATTTGTCAGAATGTTTTTCATCTTGCTAAAGGCTACTTTCGCCATAGCGATTCTTGTTCTAATCTCTTCAAGGCATCTCCCATAGGATATTATGACTGTTCCGAGATAATTGTATCGATTCACTTGTTGAAGAATATTCCCATTTACTTTTGAATTACATTGTGGTACTTCGTTCTTCCTAGTGACGATCATAACCAGTGTCATCTTACAATTTAATTCCAACCCCAGCTGCTCACTGTGTACAACAACCGCTCCTACTAATTGTTGCAGATCCTCGCAATCAATACTGTATCATCTGCATATCTAATGCTATTGATGTTTCTTCCTCCAATGTTGATTCCATTTATATCTTCTACATTTCTGAAAATATTTTCACTGGATAGGGAAAAAAGATCTGGAGACATTACACATCCCTGCCTAACACCTCTCTTAATAGGTTGATATTGCCCACTTCATTATCAAACCTTATGGCAGCTTGTTGTTTCCAATATATGTTTTTTATAAGTCTAATATCTTTCCCTTTAATTTGTAGATCTGCAAGCATATCCACCATGTTTACATGTCTAACTCTATCAAAAGCCTTTGTGTAGTCAATAAAGCAAAGATGTATATTCCTTGTTTACTTCTATAGCACGTTCAATAACTGTTCGCAGCATATACACAGCATTTACTGTACCCTTTCCTTCTACAACACCACATTGTTCTTCCCCTATTTCAGGTTGTATTTTCTTCCTCACTCTTTGCATGATAATTCGTAACAAAATCTTTGTGATGTGACTCATTATACGAATTGTTCTATGTTGATCACATTCCAAGGTTCCTGATTTCTTTGGGATTGCAATAAATACAGATGTACATAATTCAGAAGGTATATCTCCAGTATCATATAATGTGTTCAGCAGTCTGGTGACTTGCTCTAATCCAAATTCTTCTAAAGCTTTAATCATTTCTGTTGTGATGTTATCTGCACCGGGGGCCTTGCCAGCTTTCATATGCTTAAGAACATTTTGAACCTCCATCTTTAAAATTGGTGGTCCTTCATTATTAAATCTAATATCATACTGTTCCTCTCTGTTATCATTATAAGGTTTTTCACATAATCTGTCCATACATGTAGAATCTGATCTTTTTCTATTATGATTTTGCCATCTTTAGTTTTTAGACAGCCTGTTGATGTACTTGTTCTTTTATTAGTAAGTTCCTGAATTCTTTTGTGCACTAATTTGGTATTTTGACTGTTGTGTTGTTTTTCAATTTCTAAGCACTTTTCCTCAAGCCATGATTCTTTTGCCTTCCTACATAATATTCTGACTTGTCTGTGAATTTCTTCATATTTGGCAGGATTATTTTTGTTGAGTCTTCTTGTTTCCATTAGGTGTAAAATTTCTTCAGTCATCCATTTCTTACGACCCACCTTCTTTAATTTTGGAATAGTTGTTTCTGCAGCCAATCTGATTGAATTCTTTAACATTTCCCATTGATCATTCACATCCTGGAATAATATCTCTAGATCAGACAATATATCAAATCTGTTCTGTACTTCTATGTTGAATTTGTTTTGTATTTCCTTGTCATTACTCAATGTACACAAATCATATTTAGTGTTTCCTGTTATATACTTGACTTTCTTCAGCTTTATCCTCAATGTTCCTGTAAGTAGTCTGTGGTCACTATAACAATCAGCACTGGGAACTGTTTTTGCTACTGTTAGTGCGTTTCTAAATCTTCTGCTAATCAGAATGTAGTCAATCTGGTTTCTGATCCTGCTATCAGGACTCCTCCATGTCCATAATCTTCTAGGGTGTTGCTTAAACCAGGTGTTTCCTACAATCATTTCCTTTCTTTTGCCCACTCTACGAGTCTGTATCCTCTTTCATTTCTCTCTCCTAAACCATAGTTCCTACTGTGTATCTATCACCTTGATTTCCTACTTTTGCATTGAAGTCTCCTATTATGATGTTTATTTCTGAATTTTACATTTCTTTAAGGCAGACTCTATGTCATTATAAAATCCCTCTACACTATCTTCACTGGACTCTCCTGTTGGGGCATATACTTGAATAACATTTATGCTAAAAGGTCTGCCACTCAATTTAACTAGTAGAACTCTGTCCGACACGGCCCAATATCCTTGAATAGATGTTGATGTTTTCCGGTCCAAATTATTGCCACTCCCCTTTGTCTATCTTCACCTCCAGAATAAATAATCTTAAAATCTTCATCTATCTTGATGCCTGCTCCTGTCCATCTCGTTTCGCACATCCCTAAAATATTAATTTTTTCTCTTTGTATTTCTTGGTTTATGTTCTTAAATTTTCCGTCGTCGTTTAACTTCCTAACGTTCCATGTTGCTAATTTTAATGTCTCTGTCCTTGTCTTGCGATGATCAGTCTTTAAGCGAATTATAATGTACTTGGCAGTTTTAAAGAGGAGTTTGCCGTTGCTTTCCTCTATGGCAGTGACTATACTGGCCGGATGACCGCAACCATTGTTTCTCGAAAGAGATCCTCTGCCTGCTGTCGCGAAACTCGAGACCATAACCAACAAATATTTGTCAGCTGCCCTCAAGATTTCATCCACCACCTGCCTTCCGTGGCATCTTTTGAACACTTCCAATAAACGAACACGAAATAACATCACATAATCCACAGGAAAACACTATCCACAGGAAATCCACAGAAAAACACTGAACAGCGTCTCCCCGAAGAACAACGCGTCATCTTATATATATATATATATATATATATATATATATATATATATATATATATATATATATATATAAAATACGCAGCAAAGAGCAATATACAACAATCACCAAGACCTCTTTTACGTTATTAGATCTACCTACCACCACCCCTCTTACGTCATTACCCAGCCAGTGGCAGGAAAAAAAAATTAAAAGAAAAAATGATTTGAAATTGAGGGGCCCCATCAGTAATCAGCAGGAATATACAGGAAATATGCGCCTCAAAAAGTGACTGATAAATCACGTCTATACGTCTGACACTGTTGCTTAGTAACACATCTCCCTTGTGATGGCCAATAGTCAGAGGTACGAATTCACATCACGCGGATTTCTAGAACTGGCTGGGTTTCCATGTCCACCTAGCCTCAAATGGATACCAGACGTGACAAAGACATGTAAGGTGTGTCAAAGGGTTCTTGTCTTTTATGTAACTTTTTGTTTTTGCATATCCTATTTACAGGACATCGCTATTAATACCAGCATTTTACTGCTGTTGTTGACGTCTTGCCGTGTTTACGTTCAGTAATTTGCCACTGTTGTCTGAGCAACCAGCTCCCATACCAACACATTAAAACCCAGCGGAACGTAGTCTGCTGCCAAATGATCACATCTGTGTTTGAACGCGGGTAAGCGGGCTTACGAATTGCGTCCGTAAACGCTTAGCCACGGACACGGCTTTCTGTAATTAGCTGACTAATATTTGTTGTTTTGGAGAGCTTAAACATGCATTCCGTTGTTTACTTTCAGGCACATACAGTGAGCGAGGGTAAGTTTGTGTATGGTTTTTATCTCGTAGTTCACTTGCCTTATGCTATAAATTCAATGTATCTGAGTATTTTAGCGCTTTAATAACAGCAGATGAAAGTTTTGTGGCACCTTCCACCAACAGAGTCTGTACTGTATTGATGAAATCAGCCCTGTCCATGCTTCTTCCCGTTAATATTGGTGCAATATTCGTCAGCTGGTCTGTGCGCTTATTACTTGGCAGAAGTGAAATAGGGGTCAGTGCAGACGTTTCAAGAATATGTGGCACTTCAACAGTCAACAGATTCAGCTAAACCTTTCAAGAACATGCAACTTTCGCGTGGCAACATATTGATTTGAGCCATAGACATTTTCGTAATCATTAAACAAGACAATTCTGGCTACTTTAAAGAGACATAATAGTTTTTGGAATACGTTGGTCTAAGAAGAAGAAGAAGAAAACAAAAGACTAGCCACCTACACCTCTCTTCACGCCACTGGTTACTGCCACTCCAAAAACGCCTACTTTTTAATAAGGCCAAACTAATTCACAAAATCCTATTTCAAAATGCTCCAAGTTACCTTCGGCCATTGTTTAAATATAATGCTAGACATAGCGAATATACTTCATGTCCCTAAACCTAGGATAGACTTATATAAAACAAGCTTAGCATACTCTGCCGCTCAGTTGTGGAACAATCTTCCACAAGAAATCATAGACACCACCAATCATTATACATACATTCGCAATCTGTTTGAACACTTCCTCAGTACAGACTACATTCCCCCATAAACAAAAAACACAAAAAGACAATAATGGTAACTTATCTCAAACGGCAACTAGCCCAAAGATATCCCCTTGTGTATGGCACGTTACACCCTCCTTAGGTATTTATAATGCCCATGTTAAACACTGCCTCAGTGAGTCATTTGTTATTGATTATTTTTCATGCGTTTTAATGCTATTGTTCTTTTGTTGTCAAAATTTGCTTCATCAGTGATGTTGAATGAAAGAATGTATGAGAGGAAATAGAGAAGAAGGGCAGAATGTCAGACGGGCCTGCGTGCCCAATTCTTAACCCTTTGAAAATAAAGACTTTCGTTCGTTCGTTCGTTCGTTCACTCAATCCTTTAAACATGTAAATGACCTAATACTTTGCTCACTCACAACACATTGTCTCAAGGGAGCATTGTAAATATGTGTTATTGCATAATATGATTTATGGGTTATCAGTTGACAATCGGTGTATTTATTGTCACGACACAAGCCATCTTCTGACTTTCCGAATGATAAACATGCATCACTCAATCCATAAAACTACATGAAATGATATAATATACCAGTTTATAATAAAATTGTATATAACTTTAATTATTTTATTATTTAAAAATTTTTATTATTTAAATATTTGGCACTCTTCCGAATTGCGGTCCCAAATAGATCCGCAGTGAATAGGTCAGGGGTAAGGGTTAGGGTCAGTGTTTAGTTAACAACTAACCCTAACCCTTAACCCCTGACCTATTCACTGCGGAACTATTTGGGACCGGAATTCGGAAGAGTGCCAAATATTTTATTATTGTTACATGGAAGTTAATTTCGCTATCCTACCACAGTGTGTAACTATTCTCACTCCAGCGCATCTTCTCCTTATGGGAAATTTTCACAATGACTTTCTTTGGTGTACTTGACGGCGCTAATTATGCATGACGTCATAAACTCTTTCCGAGTTGGAACAACTGTCACTTTTCGTCAGCTTATGGTTGTCTCGGGAAGACTTGTAATTTAAGTTTTCTAAAATCAATTAAAGAAATATCTATAAGTCTACTCGTTTAGATTTCGGTTCTTTATTAAAGATAATAATCTATTCTTTAAGGGTTTCCGATCACACCGGCCAAGAATAATTTATCATCGAACAAAAGTCGTATTGAAAGTTCGCAGTGTTGTTTCTCCTTTGCTAGGATAACCGATAGATAGATAAGAAAACGTCTATGGCTCTTAGGGCTTTCTGTTCAAATAGTTTTCCAAGGCTATTTCGGATCCTATAGCTGGTAGGAGATAAACTATCTTAGGAATTCACTTTTGAATCTAACTCCTATAGTAAATATAAATCTATTGACTCCCTTGTCAGATAGTTTTGTGAAGTTTCTCTTCGCATTATCATGTGTAGGTGCCAAGAACCTGGGCTTTATAACCTCTACTCCACCAATGTATGTGAGCTGTGTCGCGAGGTATGTGAGCTGGTCGCTCAGAAAGCAATGGCAAGCTACTGAGCGTAATCATGCCGAGTACATCAACAGCAGCTGAAAAATGCTGATGTTGACTGCAACGTCCTGTAAAGGGATATGGAAAGAAAAGTATGTCGATGTTCACAACGTTCTCCTGATGGTCTCATCTCATAACGTGACCAAGACACTGTGATTAACTTGTTCTGTGTTATGAGCTAAGAACCGACATCACTGCACTCAGGCGCTTGGTGCTGCAGTGGGTAGCTTGCTTGCTGGTTGGTGCAGAGGTCATGTATTCAAATTAAGACTGGGAGTTTTTGTTTAAAATTGGCTTGGGTTCCTGGATCGATCCAGCCTACAACGGGGACCTGGACATTTGCAAGCAAGTAAAGCCGACCTTGTAGTGCTGAAGACTCAGTCACACATCGAATGCAGACTGGTTAATGCAAATATAGGTCAAGGACCATAAATATGTGTCCACTCATTGAGAGGAGGAGCAGAGACAGACATGAGCAACAAGGGATTGGTATGGGCAGGGATGCAGGGTCAGCTAAAGATAGTGGGGTGAGGGGAGACTTGAAATGCATTGGTTGAGGGCTTGGAGTGTGTGTCAATCGCCCGGTAGTCCATCAAACCCCAAGCAACCTCACGCTCGAGCTTATATTTGAGCGGCTCATCCCAGCGTGCTATACCAAAGTCAAGCGGCCCTAGATGATCATCGCCAGGTGCTGGGCACGGTGGCTCCGTTACTGGCTGGATGGTTTACGTGGTTTGGGTCGCGGTGGCTCGGCTGCAGGCTTGACGACTAGCTCGCGGCGTGGGATGAGAGTGCTTGGCTTTGGGATGGGTTTTAGGCGCTCGGTGACTGGCTCGCGTGGGGGAGCGGTGGCTCACGTGCGGTCCCATTTACATGGCGTAGGGCTGCGGTGGTCTCAGCCTCAAGATTGTCCCATTCCAGAGCCTGTTGGGCCTCGTCTTGGACCTGCCCTCGTAGCCCTGGGTATCGCCCGGCGGCTCGAGAGAGCAGGTCCGCACAGACCCATTCGTGCGCCTGGGCTATATCCCAGGTGAGGGTGGCCTTGTTCCGTCCGCTCTATGGCATCCCATACTCACGTGCTTGCTGCTCTAGCTGTTTTAAGGTTGGCATGATTTTCAGTACTCTCAATAGGATCTATATCTCTATAGGGTGGGCGAAAATCTGATCTAGACACAATACAGTGCCTGATACATCATCTCGGAGACATCTCTCTAATTGGGGGGCTTCGCTGGGGTGGCATGGACCAAACGTCGAAGCTCCTGCTTGTGCGGCTTCACAACTTCGTAGTATCTATTCACCGCCTTTAGTTGATCATAGCAACAGCCCAGGCATAGCGACAGTTTGTTGTTCACCTCCTTCCCACAACTACTGCAAGACTTTGTACATGACCTCTTTTGTAGTAATTCTGCGTGAACCTGACAGTACTCCCCCACACAACTACACTCACAGAGATCGAATTAACGAAAGAACGAAAATCTTTATTTTCAAACGGTTAAGAATTGGGCATGCAGGCCCGTCTGACATTCTGCCCTTCTTCTCAATTTCCTCTCATACATTCTTTCATTCAACATCACTTTTGAAGTAAATTTTTCCCAATAAAAGAACAATAACATTATAATGCATGAAAAATAATCAATAACAAATGACTCCTTTAGGCAATGTTTAACATGGGCATTATAAATACCTATGGAAGATGTAACGGGCCATACATATGGGGAGGTTCTTTGGCTAGTTGTCGTTTGAGATAATTTACCATTAGTATTGTCTTGTTTTTTGTTTTGTTTATGGGGGAATGTAATCTGTACTGAGGTATTGTTCAAACAGGTTGCGAATGTATGTATAATGGATGGTGGTGTCTTTGATGTCTTGTAGAAGATTGTTCCACAACGGAGCAGCAGAGTATGCTTCGCTTGTTTTATATACGTCTATCCTAGGTTTAGGGACATGAAGTAAATTTAGTCGTTCGACATGTCTTGCGTTGTATTTAAACAATGGCCAAAGTAGCTTGGAGCATTTGCAAATAGGATTTTGTGAATTAGTTTGGCCTTATTAAAAAGTAGTCTTTTGTGGAGTGGCAGTAACCGAAGTCGTTTATGTAGGTTAGAATTGTCGGTAAGCTTTTCACCATTAATTAAACGCACTGCCCTTTTCTGGAGTGAATATAGGCGTTTTGTTATTGATTTGGAGCATCCATCCCAGATTGTGGAGCAATAATCAATATGTGTTTGTATATGGGAAGTATAGAATATCTTTCGTGTGTTTTCGTCAAGGAAATTTTTAATTTTGGTTAGTTGGTATACTTTTTGACTATTTGTTTAACGAGAGCATGAACATGTGAGTTAAAGGTTAGATTTTGATCTATGATAAGACTCTGTGCTCGGTTACATTTTCTATAGGCATGCTACCAATGTGCAGCTGTAAAGTTCTCTGCGAGTTTAGCGTGTGAAGTCTTGGCCTAGTTCCTATTAACATAAATTTTGCTTAGAAATGTTAATTTGCATGCGGTTTGCATGAATCTAGTTAACTACACTATTTATTTCCTTTTGCAATGATAATTCTAGCATATTACGATCAATAGCGTTTGTATATACTGTGCAGTCATCTGCAAATAGATCGCAGGACGACGACAGATATAAGGGAAGATCATTTATATAAAATAACAGAGGGCCAAGAGGGCCCTGAGGTACTCAATATTAATTGTAATGGCTTGAGATAAAGATTTATTGTGTGATACTACTTGTTTTCTGTCATATAAAAATGATTTTATTAATGTCACTTTATTAAAGCTTACTGTCATTGTTTCTAGTTTTTTAATTAAAATATTATGATCTATCATATCGAATGCTTTTGTAAAGTCTATAAACACCGCTCCAGATAGAGTATTGTTGTTAATATTTTGATGCCATTTTTCTATCATGTTTGTTAGGGCCTTATGACAAGAATATTTTGGCCGAAATCCTGACTGACTGTCAACTATTAGTTTGTGGCGAACTAAGTGCTCTAGTGTTGTTTTGTGGATGTGCTTTTCTGGCGGTTTGGATAGTGAGGATAATATGGAAATTGGCCTATAATTACTTTTGAGACGATCGTCTAGAGAATCAGCTTTTAAGTGAAGATATACTTTTGCGTTTTTAAAGGCTGATGGGAAGTGACCTTTGGTGAGACATCGATTATATATAAATGTTTGTGACTCACAGATCGCCGGTGCAACATGGCGAAGGATCCGATTACTGATTCCATCTAGTCCTGATGAGCTATTGCTTTTTAGGTTACTGAGATGCAAAAATACTTCATTGGTCGTCATTAGCGGTATGTTGGAGGGAATGTCCCCATAGCATTTGTTTTCACAGAATGATGATAATAAAAATATGTCATGGGGGCGCATCTGATATTGCAGTCTTCAGTTCGTTTATGTCGGACTGAAAGAATTTACTGGATTGATCACATGTAACCTGATTTGATGGTAATGATTGTGATGATTTGTGTTTGTTTGTCAAGGTATTAATTGCTTTCCATACATTTTTAGTGTTAGTTTTATCTATTATTAAGATCTTAAAATAGTTTTTCTTTTCCTTTCGAATAACATATTGAACTTTGTTTCCCAGACTACGGTAATAATTAGATCTCTATTTTTATGTGCCCTGTCCCGGTCTGTCATAAGTTCAACTACCTCCTGTATGATCCACGGGGGCTTATTGTGATGTTTAACACGAACTTCCTTAAATGGAACATGCTTATCAAATATACTTAGAAAGGTGTTCAGCCAATAGTCCAGAGCATCGTCTGGGTCAGGAAGCTGGTAAACATAGTCCAGAGATAAGTTGAGCAAGTCTTGTAAAAAGACGTCTCGATTGAAATGTTTGTAATTGCTAAATTTTATACTTATATGTTTGTGTTTTGGAGTTTTGGTACCTCTTTTCGACCATGTTCAACATACTGGCTGGTGATCACTCATTACATTAATAGGTACAGTACATTGTGTGATGTTGTCAGCACACGTAGTATAAATATGATCTATAAGTGTTGCAGATGATTTAGTTATTCTAGTGGCTTGTTTGACTAACTGTTGGAAGTTATATGACTCTATTATGTTTTCCCATGTTTTGTTTGATTTATTAGTATCTATGTTGAAGTCACCTAGCAGTATTATTTCTCTCGCATTACTAAAGACTACATCCATCATAGTGTTGAATTTTTCATACCAGATATTTCCTGCACTGGGATTTCGACAAAAATAGCCAACTACTAGGGGTATGGAATTTTGATGTTTAACCTCAAGCCATACACACTCAATCTCGCAGGTTTCATAATCTAGCCTGCGGTGGGCATTAAGTTGAGTTGGAAATATAAACTGCAATACCCGTCTCTTGTTTCTGATAGTGATCTCTTCTAATGGTTTTAAAACCTCTGATAGCGATGTCATCATCTGAGATGTTACCATTTAATCTACTTTCGCTAACGCCGAACATGTGAAAATTTTGATTAAGTATAAGTGATAGTTTCTGGCCCCTTCCCTAATAGATGGCAGATGTCTAAATGTCTGTGAAGTATTGCGCAGGCCACTTAACACTTATTATTTGCAATACGCATCTTGGTATACCCAATGGGGGATATGGCTCTAATTCGTTGGAGTCTAACCGTCTTTGAGTCGCCTGTAGGAGACCCGTATGACGTTCTCTAGTCTCTCGCATTCGGACTTTCTCGGAATATAGCCCGTCGCTGCTACCCCGGGACTAATCAAACGTGTGCTGGGGTGCCTCGCTTCACGCTACCCCTTGCCCTGGGTCCAGGACCCCGGGGCTAATCAAACGTGTGCTGGGGGGGGGGGGGGGGTGTTTGAGTGCTACATCGCTACCATAGGAGACGTCGTTCATGGTACCAGCCCTGGCATGGGTCCAGAACTCCCCTTTTGGAACTTACTAATTGTATTTTTATTCTGAAAAGACTAAGAAGATCTTGTTAATTCTATGGGTGAGTGCTGACCTTGTCTTGCGCATTATCTGTCATAACCTATTTCAAACTCCTGTATATTATCTATGTCAAAAGTAATATATTAATCCTCTAGACATTGACTACCTATGCTCTATGTATTCACGCTGTGGAGACATAGTTGGTGTGTGTGAGCATTAAAACAGTTTCACATATTGTCCTTTATGGTGTAGGACACATAGCATTAAAATAAGTTAATTCGGCTTTGGAGTGATATTTTAATTCAATATAATCTATAAGGCATTTACCCGACATATCTGATGGCAAGGGAGAACATACCTCGTATTGCCACATGTATATTTGTTTTTGTTTATTTTCTCCACACCCAGCAAGATCTGCAACCCCAAACACAATGTGTGCACCAGATCTGGTCTGTTTATCAGACTCGTGTGGATGTTTGGGATGGCTTTCATTACGACTATTCACCACGTTCCTGCGGTTCGGGTAAGATGTCTATTGTAATAATTTAATGATATTTTTATTCTACATATTGTTCTTTAACCACTCCGTTAGGAGCTTTAAACATCTGGTGCTAGGAGCATATTTGCACAGACCAATAGGCACTCAGTGGATAATGAGATCAGCATCATGGCAGCCGCCTTTACTTCCTGAGACATTACCTGGTACCAATTTTAAGCTGGAGCCGATGTCATTTCTTATTTGATCTTCTCATTTGAACCCACAACCACCAGGCGGAACGTTAGCTTCTAGCCACTGGAGATTTGCCTATGTAAAAGAAAGAACTTCATTTCCTCTTGGTTTAAGTTTGTTGCATATCCTTTACATGACGTTTGCATTCACATCAGAATACTTTACTGTTGTGATCTCTTGGCAAGGTTACTTTCATTAGTTTGCCATTGCTTTCTGAAAGACCGGGACTATTTACCAATTCGTAAAGAACCAACGCCACGCGGTCTGCTGCCAAAATCACGCACAGCAGTGTCTCAAATGCGGGTAAGCGGGATTACGAAACTACATCCTTAACCGCATCCCCATGTTTTTTATATGATCAAGTTTGGTTAAATTTTGTGGCTGCAGTTTTCTACGTGATCGGGTAGTCTGCACTAAGCACAACACTTGCTGAGGTCGACTCTTGCGACATAGCTGATAGGAAACTTGTCAACGATAAGTTAACTACTCGTTGTTTCGTTTGCCAGCCTCGGCAACACACAGATAAAATCCTCACCGTTTGCCTTTTTACGTCATGTGTGATAGGTTTCCGTGTTACTATTCTCTGCTTCCACTTAGGGTCCTGGTAACCCACAGGTGGGGCTTTGTAAGGCTCCTGGTACGACATACGTGGTTGGTTACAGTGTTACTATTCTTTCTCACACACAACAATCAACAATAAGGAGTATAAACATCACAAAAATATATATATGGCTCCGTAATCAGCAAAAAATGGGTAGTGATCGAAAGAAGTCAGGCGGAGTTTGGACTTACCAGTGCATAGGTTTCAAGAATCTAAGCCCCAACATCAGCCAACAAATTGAAGTTAACTGTTTAAGAACATTCATCTGTCATGTGCCAACAGACGGATCTTGCGCAATTATTAACGAGAACATTCGGGCTATTTAACTGAAATGTGACAGAAGATTTCCTGGAGTATCCTGGCCAAAGGAGAAGAAGACAACAAAGGTTTAACCACCTACTCCTCCTTGAATTCAGATTCTTTAACATGTGAAGGGCCTTTGGGTGGCGGGGTAGGGGTATTCCCTATAAAAGGAGAAATAAGGTGCCTCCTTCCCCCCGCTAGCTTACGGGACACCCTTGGACAAGGTGGGGTACCCGTTTAGCCCCCGATCAGGGTTACGTGAAGCCATGGGTGCAAGTGGTGGATGAAGTTGTAGAGCAGCCAACATATAGTTGTAGGTTATGGTCTCCAGCTTCACGACGGTAGGCAGAGGATCTCTTTTTTTTTGGGGGGGGGGGGGGCGGAGGGGGAGACAATGGCTACGGTCATCGACCAGTATGGTCACTGCTAGGAAGGAAAGCAGCGGCAAACTACCTTCTTTACAGATGCCAAGAATAGCATGTACTGCAGTCTTATCGATAATCAGAGAAACGGCGTAAATGGATGCTACATAGGAGCAGCCTCGCCCCGGTAAGAGTAGTCCATGTGCACCAGATGACTCCAGACCGTCATCAGGCGTCTGAGTGCGAAAGAATATCAACATTGAAAGTAGGAACTTGGGAATGTAAGAACTATGAGTGGGGATGGAAAATTTGATAACATTAAGAATGAAAATAGAAGATGAAATATTAACTCTGTTAGTAGATGTGAGACCAGATGGACAGGAATGGGCATTAAAACATCTGATGAATGAGGAATATAGAATATCTATTCTGGGGAGAAAAATAACAGCGAGGAGTAGCATTATAATGGATACTGAAGAGCACAATCGGTCAAAAGATATTGGACTGTATCAGACACTGTCACTGTGAAGATGAGCGGAAGACCTTTTGATGTCAACAGTGTATGCACCAACAGCAGACAGTAGTGATGACAGGCACTTGACGAATTTTATGATGATTTAGAGAAAGCCTTCAAGAAATGCAAAAATTCTGAAGTAAATATCATAATGGGTGACTTGAATGCCAAAGTTGGAAATCAACAGGACGGATGCATAGTAGGCAAGTATGGACTAGGGGAACAGAATGAAAGAGGTTGCAGACCTGTACAGTGGGCAAAAGAGCATGATTTGATTATTAGAAATACCTGGTCTCAACAGCACCCAAGGAGATTATGGACATGAAGGAGTCCTGATCATAAGATCAGAAATCAGATTGATTACATTCTCATCAACAGAAGATTTTGAAATGCCTTAAAAGTCGCAAAAACTATACCAAGCGCAGACTGCTACAGCGACCATAGATTAATCTTAAGCATTTTACATACAAAATTAAAGAAAGTCAAATATTCACCAAGAAGCACAAAATGTGATCTACAGGCACTGAGGAGTGAGGAAATGAAACATTAAATTCAACGTAGAGGTAAAGAACAGATTCGATGCATTGTCCGATATGGAAATATATTTCAAGACGTCAGTGACGAATGGGAAATATTAAAGAAATCAGTCAACCAAGCTGCAGAAACAACCATCCCAACATAAAGATAATAGGACGCAAGAATTGGATGGACGGAAGACATCTTAAAACTCATGGAAGTAAGAAGAGATGACAAACATATCAAGGTATAATATAAGAGATTCACAGGAAAATTAGGAAGCTATGCAAAGAGGTAAAAGAAACATGGCTTGAGGGAAATTGTGAGGAAATTGAAAACCAACACAACACCCGAATTTAAGGGTTTTTTTTCCTTTTTTTAATTTTAACTTTAAATTTTGCTTAGAAATTTTGGTTTTAAAATTTTGCAAAGGGGCGGGTTTGCATGAATCTAGTTAACTACACTTTTTATTTCCTTTGCAATGATAATTCTAGCATATTACGATCAATAGCTTTTGTATATACTGGCAGTCATCTGCAAATAGATCGCAGGACGACGACAGATATAAGGGAAGATCATTTATATAAAATAACAGAGGGCCAAGAGGGCCCTGAGGTACTCAATATTAATTGTAATGGCTTGAGATAAAGATTTATTGTGTGATACTACTTGTTTTCTGTCATATAAAAATGATTTTATTAATGTCACTTTATTAAAGCTTACTGTCATTGTTTCTAGTTTTTTAATTAAAATATTATGATCTATATATCGAATGCTTTTGTAAAGTCTATAAACACCGCTCCAGATAGAGTATTGTTGTTAATATTTTGATGCCATTTTTTCTATCATGTTTGTTAGGGCCTTATGACAAGAATATTTTGGCCGAATCCTGACTGACTGTCAACTATTAGTTTGTGGCGAACTAAGTGCTCTAGTGTTGTTTTGTGGATGTGCTTTTCTGGCGGTTTGGATAGTGAGGATAATATGGAAATTGGCCTATAATTACTTTTGAGACGATCGTCTAGAGAATCAGCTTTTAAGTGAAGATATACTTTTTGCGTTTTTAAGGCTGATGGGAAGTGACCTTTGGTGAGACATCGATTATATATAAATGTTTGTGACTCACAGATCGCCGGTGCAACATGGCGAAGGATCCGATTACTGATTCCATCTAGTCCTGATGAGCTATTGCTTTTTAGGTTACTGAGATGCAAAAATACTTCATTGGTCGTCATTAGCGGTATGTTGGAGGGAATGTCCCCATAGCATTTGTTTTCACAGAATGATGATAATAAAAATATGTCATGGGGCGCATCTGATATTGCAGTCTTCAGTTCGTTTATGTCGGACTGAAAGAATTTACTGGATTGATCACATGTAACCTGATTTGATGGTAATGATTGTGATGATTTGTGTTTGTTTGTCAAGGTATTAATTGCTTTCCATACATTTTTAGTGTTAGTTTTATCTATTATTAAGATCTTAAAATAGTTTTTCTTTTCCTTTCGAATAACATATTGAACTTTGTTTCCCAGACTACGGTAAATAATTAGATCTCTATTTTTATGTGCCCTGTCCCGGTCTGTCATAAGTTCAACTACCTCCTGTATGATCCACGGGGGCTTATTGTGATGTTTAACACGAACTTCCTTAAATGGAACATGCTTATCAAATATACTTAGAAAGGTGTTCAGCCAATAGTCCAGAGCATCGTCTGGGTCAGGAAGCTGGTAAACATAGTCCAGAGATAAGTTGAGCAAGTCTTGTAAAAAGACGTCTCGATTGAAATGTTTGTAATTGCTAAATTTTATACTTATATGTTTGTGTTTTGGAGTTTTGGTACCTCTTTTCGACCATGTTCAACATACTGGCTGGTGATCACTCATTACATTAATAGGTACAGTACATTGTGTGATGTTGTCAGCACACGTAGTATAAATATGATCTATAAGTGTTGCAGATGATTTTAGTTATTCTAGTGGCTTGTTTGACTAACTGTTGGAAGTTATATGACTCTATTATGTTTTCCCATGTTTTGTTTGATTTATTAGTATCTATGTTGAAGTCACCTAGCAGTATTATTTCTCTCGCATTACTAAAGACTACATCCATCATAGTGTTGAATTTTTTCATACCAGATATTTCCTGCACTGGGATTTCGACAAAAATAGCCAACTACTAGGGGTATGGAATTTTGATGTTTAACCTCAAGCCATACACACTCAATCTCGCAGGTTTCATAATCTAGCCTGCGGTGGGCATTAAGTGAGTTGGAAATATAAACTGCAATACCCGTCTCTTGTTTCTGATAGTGATCTCTTCTAATGGTTTTAAAACCTCTGATAGCGATGTCATCATCTGAGATGTTACCATTTAATCTACTTTCGCTAACGCCGAACATGTGAAAATTTTTGATTAAGTATAAGTGATAGTTCTGGCCCCTTCCCTAATAGATGGCAGATGTCTAAATGTCTGTGAAGTATTGCGCAGCCACTTAACACTTATTATTTGCAATACGCATCTTGGTATACCCAATGGGGATATGGCTCTAATTCGTTGGAGTCTACCGTCTTGAGTCGCCTGTAGGAGACCCGTATGACGTTCTCTAGTCTCTCGCATTCGACTTTCTCGGAATATAGCCCGTCGCTGCTACCCCGGGACTAATCAAACGTGTGCTGGGGTGCCTCGCTTCACGCTACCCCTTGCCCTGGGTCCAGGACCCCGGGGCTAATCAAACGTGTGCTGGGGGGGGGGGGGGGTGTTTGAGTGCTACATCGCTACCATAGGAGACGTCGTTCATGGTACCCCCTGGCATGGGTCCAGAACTCCCCTTTTGGAACTACTAATTGTATTTTTATTCTGAAAAGACTAAAGAAGATCTTGTTAATTCTATGGGTGAGTGCTGACCTTGTCTTGCGCATTATCTGTCATAACCTATTTCAAACTCCTGTATATATCTATGTCAAAGTATATATTATCCTCTAGACATTGACTACCTATGCTCTATGTATTCACGCTGTGGAGACATAAGTTGGTGTGTGTGAGCATTAAACAGTTTCACATATTGTCCTTTATGGTGTAGGACAAATATGCATTAAAATAAGTTAATTCGGCTTTTGGAGTGATATTTTAATTCAATATAATCTATAAGGCATTTACCCGACATATCTGATGGCAAGGGAGAACATTACCTCGTATGCCACATGTATATTTTGTTTTTGTTTATTTTCTCCACACCCAGCAAAGATCTGCAACCCCAACACAATGTGTGCACCAGATCTGGTCTGTTTATCAGACTCGTGTGGATGTTTGGATGGCTTTCATTACGACTATTCACCACGTTCCTGCGGTTCGGGTAAGATGTCTATTGTAATAATTTAATGATATTTTTATTCTACATATTGTTCTTTAACACTCCGTTAGGAGCTTTAAACATCTGGTGCTAGGAGCATATTTGCACAGACCAATAGGCACTCAGTGGATAATGAGATCAGCATCATGGCAGCCGCCTTTACTTCCTGAGACATTACCTGGTACCAATTTTAAGCTGGAGCCGATGTCATTTCTTATTTGATCTTCTCATTTGAACCCACAACCACCAGGCGGAACGTTAGCTTCTAGCCACTGGAGATTTGCCTATGTAAAAGAAGAACTTCATTTCCTCTTGGTTTAAGTTTGTTGCATATCCTTTACATGACGTTGCATTCAACATCAGAATACTTTACTGTTGTGATCTCTTGGCAAGGTTACTTTCATTAGTTTGCCATTGCTTTCTGAAAGACCGGGACTATTTACCAATTCGTAAAGAACCAACGCCACGCGGTCTGCTGCCAAATCACGCACAGCAGTGTCTCAAATGCGGGTAAGCGGGATTACGAAACTACATCCTTAACCGCATCCCCATGTTTTTTATATGATCAAGTTTGGTTAAATTTTGTGGCTGCAGTTTTCTACGTGATCGGTAGTCTGCACTAAGCACAACACTTGCTGAGTCGACTCTTGCGACATAGCTGATAGGAAACTTGTCAACTATAAGTTACTACTCGTTGTTTCGTTTGCCAGCCTCGGCAACACACAGATAAATCCTCACCGTTTGCCTTTTTACGTCATGTGTGATAGGTTTCCGTGTTACTATTCTCTGCTTCCACTTAGGGTCCTGGTAACCCCACAGGTGGGGCTTTGTAAGGCTCCTGGTACGACATACGTGGTTGGTTACAGTGTTACTATTCTTTCTCACACACAACAATCAACAATAAGGAGTATAAACATCACAAAAATATATATAGTGGCTCCGTAATCAGCAAAAATGGGTTAGTGATCGAAAGAAGTCAGGCGGAGTTTGGACTTACCAGTGCATAGGTTTCAAGAATCTAAGCCCCAACATCAGCCAACAAATTGAAGTTAACTGTTTAAGAACATTCATCTGTCATGTGCCAACAGACGGATCTTGCGCAATTATTAACGAGAACATTCGGGCTATTTAACTGAAATGTGACAGAAGATTTCCTGGAGTATCCTGGCCAAAGGAGAAGAAGACAACAAAGGTTTAACCACCTACTCCTCCTTGAATTCAGATTCTTTAACATGTGAAGGGCCTTTGGGTGGCGGGGTAGGGGTATTCCCTATAAAAGGAGAAATAAGGTGCCTCCTTCCCCCCGCTAGCTTACGGACACCCTTGGACAAGGTGGGGTACCCGTTTAGCCCCCCGATCAGGGTTACGTGAAGCCATGGGTGCAAGTGGTGGATGAAGTTGTAGAGCAGCCAACATATAGTTGTAGGTTATGGTCTCCAGCTTCACGACGGTAGGCAGAGGATCTCTTTTTTTTTTGGGGGGGGGGGGGCGGAGGGGGGAGACAATGGCTACGGTCATCGACCAGTATGGTCACTGCTAGGAAGGAAAGCAGCGGCAAACTACCTTCTTTACAGATGCCAAGAATAGCATGTACTGCAGTCTTATCGATAATCAGAGAAACGGCGTAAATGGATGCTACATAGGAGCAGCCTCGCCCGGTAAGAGTAGTCATGTGCACCAGATGACTCCAGACCGTCATCAGGCGTCTGAGTGCGAAAGAATATCAACATTGAAAGTAGGAACTTGGAATGTAAGAACTATGAGTGGGGATGGAAAATTTGATAACATTAAGAATGAAAATAGAAGATTAAATATTAACCTGTTAGGTATATGTGAGACCAGATGGACAGGAATGGGCATTAAAACATCTGATGAATGAGGAATATAGAATAATCTATTCTGGGGAGAAAAATAACAGCGAGGAGTAGCAATTATAATGGATACTGAGAGAGCACAATCGGTCAAAAGATATTGGACTGTATCAGACACTGTCACTGGTGAAGATGAGCGGAAGACCTTTTGATGTCAACAAGTGTATGCACCAACAGCAGACAGTAGTGATGACAGCACTGACGAATTTTATGATGATTTAGAGAAAGCCTTCAAGAAATGCAAAAATTCTGAAGTAAATATCATAATGGGTGACTTGAATGCCAAAGTTGGAAATCAACAGGACGGATGCATAGTAGGCAAGTATGGACTAGGGGAACAGAATGAAAGAGGTTGCAGACTTGTACAGTGGGCAAAAGAGCATGATTTGATTATTAGAAACACCTGGTATCAACAGCACCCAAGGAGATTATGGACATGGAGGAGTCCTGATCATAAGATCAGAAATCAGATTGATTACATTCTCATCAACAGAAGATTTTGAAATGCCTTAAAAGTCGCAAAAACTATACCAAGCGCAGACTGCTACAGCGACCATAGATTAATCTTAAGCAATTTACATATACAAATTAAAGAAAGTCAAATATTCACCAAGAAACACAACATTTGATCTACAGGCACTGAAAAGTGAGGAAATGAAAGATAAATTCAACGTAGAGGTAAAGAACAGATTCGATGCATTGTCCGATATGGAAATATTATTTCAAGACGTCAGTGACCAATGGGAAATATTAAAGAAATCAGTCAACCAAGCTGCAGAAACAACCATCCCAAAATAAAGATAATAGGACGCAAGAAATGGATGACGGAAGACATCTTAAAACTCATGGAAGTAAGAAGAAATAACAAACATACAAGGAAAAATATGAAGAGAGTCACGGGAAAATTAGGAAGCTATGCAAAGAGGCAAAAGAAACATGGCTTGAGGAAAATTGCAAGGAAATTGAAAACCAACACAACACCCGGAATACCAAATTAATGCACAAAAGAATTAATGACATCACTAACAAAAGAACACACACATCAACGGGTTGCCTAAAACCAAAGATGGCAAAATCATAATAGAAAAAGATCAGATTTTACATGCGTGGTCAGATTATGTGAAAGACCTTTATGATGATACAAGAGAAGAACAATATGATCATCGGAATAATAATGAAGGACCATCAATTTTGAAGATGGAAGTTCAGAATGCTCTTAACCATATGAAAACTGGCAAGACCCCTGGGTACAGATAACATCACAATAGAAATTATCAATGGCTTAGAAGAATATGGAATAGACCAAGTCACCAGACTGCTGAACGCAATATACGATACTGGAGATATACCTCCTGAATTATGTAATTCTATATTTATTGCAATCCCGAAAAATCAGGAGCCTTGAATGCGATCAACATCGAACAGTTAGTATAATGAGCCACATCACGAAGATTCTGCTGAGAATTATCATGCAAATAGTTAGAAAGACAATACAACCCGAAATAGGATAATAACAATGTGGGTTTGTAGAAGGCAAGGGCACAGTAAATGCTGTGTATATACTGAGAACAGTATTTGAACGTTCTATAGAAGTAAACAAAGATCTATATCTTTGCTTTATTGACTACACAAAGGCTTTCGATAAAGTGAGACATGTCGACATGATGAGGATGCTTGAAGATCTACAAATTGATGGAAAAGACCTTCGACTTGTAAAAACAAGCTGCCATTAGAATTGATAACTATGTAGGTCAATATCAGCCTATTAAAAGAGGTGAGACATGGATTGTGTAATGTTTCCAGATCTTTTTCCCCTGTACTGTGAAAATATGTTCAGAAATATAGAAGATATGGAAGGAATCAACATTGGGGGAAGATCATCAGTAACATTAAATATGCAGATGATACAGTCTTGATTGCAGACAATTAACAGGACCTGCAAATTTTAGTAGATGCGGTTGTTGCACACAGTGAACAACTAGGGTTAGAACTGAATATTAAGAAGACACCGATTATGGTCGTCACTGAGAAGAAGATAATACCACAATGTGATATACGAGTAAACTGCCATTTACTGCCAATATAGTACCTTGCGGTATATGGCAGAGGAGTCTTTGAGCCTGAGCAATTAGGGCCGCCTGGCTGGTGTAGTCGCTACTAACTGTACAGGTTAGGATTTTCTTTTTGCCCCCGACAGAAAACAATCCCACATCTTCCCGATGGATCGAACCCGGATCTCCCAAAGGAGAGTCCGTCGTTCTAGCCACTCGGCCAGCCAATGGGCATATTCTTAAGCAAGTTAATTGATACAGCTATCTCGGCACAGTCATAACATCTGATAGTAGATGCCTTGAAGAGATTAGAACAAGAATTGCCATGGCGAAGGTAGCCTTTTGTAAGATGAAAAACATACTTACCTATAAAAATACATCAAGAAAGAGTGTTGAAGTGCTACACAGAACCTATACTTGTGTATGGATGTGAAGCGTGGACAATAGCAATCAAGCTGAAAAACAGCTGATGGCTGTGGAAATGTGGTTTCTGAGGAAAATGCAAAGCATATCAGGGACAGACAGAGAAACCAACGAACAAGTCCCTCAAGAAACAAATGAAGATCGTAAACTGATTAGAGTCATTAGACGTAGACAGTCAAAATTTGTTGGACATGTCATGAGAAGAAATGACTTGGAGAACTTCGTGACGACTGGCAAGATAGAAGGGAAGAGACCGATGGGAAGACCGAGAAGTAAATACCTGGATGGCTTGGCCACATGGCATGGTCGAGACAGGAAACACGGAGCTGATCCACGACTCTGGTGATCGAGGGAGATGGTAGAACATGACCGCGCACGATTACCGGCAAGGCACATGATGGATGATGGATGGATGAATGCCTTCCACGTCTCTTACTCAAGTTTCACTTTTAGAAACATTGTAAACATATGTTAATGCATGCTTTGATTTATGTGTTATCTGATGACAAGCGGTGTATTTCTATTTTCATTTTGTGTATTTTCTCCTAACCCAGAGAAAACGTATGGGGAGAGATGCAGCTTAAACGAAGAATGTGCATCTGGTCTTTACTGTACATCAGGAATGTGTGGATGTATCACGACACAATATTATTACGACGACCCATTGGATTCTTGTCTTTCGAGTAAGATGTCTATTATAATTATTTAATATGTTTCTTCTAACTATTGTCCCTTTACACGCCTTTAGGAGCTCTGGGTATATTCCGATTCCGATTTGTAGAAAAAAAAAATACTTTCCACCTCGTTCAACCCGCCTCTGTGGCGTTGGTTACAGTTGTGATGTTCATGGTGCTAAATAAGTTTAAGTTTTTCTTCGCCAGTGTTAGCTGGCTTATCGGTTTGCAGTTTGTGCCTGTGACGTCAGCTGGGAGATTGGTCGGCCGGCAAGATTCTTTGAGTGTATCTCTTTTGGCGGTTTCTACTGTCAGTGTTGGCTACTTGTGCGTTTTTCTTGGCTGGGTGGAGTCCTAATAAGGACTTTTTATGTGGTCCTTTTTTTTTTTTGCCTCCTTTTTTGTAAAACCACTAGAAAAACACATTCATAAAATAACGTTACACCATTTAATTAACAATGATCTAATAATTAACAGTCAATCTGGGTTTCGACCTAAATATTCTTGCCATAGTGCTCTAACAAAAATGACCGATAACTGGCACTTAAACATCAACAACGGTAGAATTTGTGGAGCGGTGTTTGTAGACTTTAAAAAAGCTTTTGATATGGTAGATCACGATATTTTAATTAGAAAACTAAAGCAAATGAAGACAAGCACCAACATGGTGAACATAATTACGTCATTTCTATCCGACAGGCAACAAGTCGTGTCCTTCAACAACTGTCTATCAAGACCCACACAGCTTAATATTGGTGTGCCTCAGGGCTCAATACTAGGTCCGCTGCTTTTTGCAGTTTATATTAATGATCTTCCTTTATATATCAATACATCTTGTGATCTATTCGCAGACGACTGTACTATATATACTAGTCAAGAAAACCGTAGTGAATTAGAGAATTCTTTACAAAAGGAACTTGATAATCTTACTAGATGGAGCAATGAAAACCGCATGCAAATTAACATCGACAAAACCAAATCCATGCTAATAACGACCAGACAAAAACTACAGACACTAGCCATAACTGGATCACCGCTCGAACTCCGCATGGGCACGTTACCTATAGTTAATGTGACTGAACATAAAATACTAGGGCTTTTAATAGACAGCCATTTGAACTGGAGCTCTCATGTTCACGCTCTTACCAAGAAAATAGCACAAAAAGTTTACCAACTTGCTAAAATTCAGCACTTCCTGGACGAAAGCACACGAAAAATATTCTATACATGCTATATCCAATCACATCTCGATTACTGTTCCACAGTTTGGGATGGTTGCCCTAAATCTAATTTAAAAAATGTTCTCTACAAAACCGCGCTATTCGTCTGGTTTCTGACATAAAGCACGTTGAAAGTAATAATTTGTACAGTCATCTAAGACTTCTACCACTACAAAAGCGCTTCCTTTTCAACAAAGCCAAATTAGTGAATAAAATTATATCTCAAAATACCCCAGAGTATCTTCTGCCGCTGATTCAATCTAATGCAATGAACAGCAAGCGCCTAAATTTGTTACATGTCTCAAAGCCTAGATTGGACCTATACAAAACATGTTTCGCCTATTCTGGTGCTCACTTATGGAATGATCTGCCTCCAGATCTGAAAACTCCAATGAGTCCCTACACATTTAACCGAAAACTCTTCCAATACTTAATCCATACCGACTATATGCCACCATAATTCATTTGCTGGTATAAATGTTCAGTATAATTGTTCATTATAATTGTTTAACTATAATTGTTCACTATATATGTGTGTGCGTGTGGGAGCGAGAGAGAGAGAGAGAGAGAGAGAGAGAGAGAGAGAGAGAGAGAGAGAGAGAGAGAAAGAGAGAGAGAGAGAGAGAGAAAGTGGGTGTCAGTGAGAGGGAGAGAGTGAATGCGTGTGTGCGCACGTGCATGCGTGTGTGTGGAGAGAGTGATTGAGCGAGAAATGGTGGGGGAATGTGTCAGTGCATGCATTCGTACGTGTATGTGTGAGAGTGAGTGAGGGAGTGTATGCGTGCCTGCATGCGTTCATGTGCATGCGTTCATGTGTATGTGTGAGAGAGTGTGATTGAGAGAGTGAGTGTGTGTGTGTGTGAAGGATTGTGTGTTAGAGAGTGAGACAGTGGGAGAGTTGATGTGTTAGTGTGTGTGTGTGTGTGAGCGCGCGCATGCGTGTGAGTGTGTGTATATGAAAGAATAAAGAGTGAGAGAGAGAGAGAGAGAGAGAGAGCTGAGCAGATGCATGTCATGTAACACGCATGTTATGTAACACGCGAATCCATATGTTTGTGTATTCTCATCTGTCATATTATCAGTTAAATACAATTTGATTTTATCATGCATAATATAAACTCATGTTCATTACTGTAGTTTGAGTGAGTAAGTCAGTGAGTGTGAATGAGAGACAGAACGAGTGAGCGTGAGAGTGAATGAGTGAGCGGGAGAGTGAATGAGTGAGCGGGAGAGTGAATGAGTGAACAGGAAAGTGAATGAGTGAGCGGGAGAGTGAATGAGTGAGCGTGAGAGTGAATGAGCGGGAGAGTGAATGCGTGAGAGAGAATGAATGAGCGGAAGAGTGAATGTGTGAGCGTGAGAGTGAATGTGTATGTGTGTGTGTGTGTGTGTGTGTGTGAGAGAGAGAGAGAGAGAGAGAGAGAGAGAGAGAGAGAGAGAGAGAGAGAGAGAGAGAGAGAGAGAGAGAGCATCACTATTTTTACGTCACATACATTTTATGTACACAATTTTCTCTATGTTTAACATTTTTATGAGACTGTTCATGACAAGTGTCAGTGTATGTGTGTGAGTAAAGTGTGGGAGTTTGTTCATACTAGTTTCAATACTAACGTGAGACATTTTGTATGTGTCTAGATGTGAGGAAGTGTGAGTGTATGTGGAGGATGTGTGTGAGTGTGGGGATATGTGTGCATGGGGGGTGTGTGGGTGGGGGTATGCATTTGGATGGGTTGGGGTGTGTGGGTTTTGGTGGGTAGTTGTATTTGTGGGTGTTGGTGGGATGTGTGGATGGATGTGTGGTTGTGAAAGTAGGGGTGTTGGAATGGGTGTGGGGGATGTGTGTATGGGTGGAGGATATGTGTATGGGACGGATGCAGGGGATGTGTGTTTATGTGGGTGGAGATGTGTGGATGGTTTGAGGAAGTATGTGTGGGAGGCGGGGTTGTGTGGGTAGGGGATTGTGTTGGGTGGATTTCGGATGGAAGGGCGGGTGGGAGAAGTGTATGGTGTGTGGGTTTGAGATATGTGTGCGGTGTGTTGGTGGGGGATGTGTGAATGATGTGTGGGTGGAGGGTATGTTTGTGGTGGTATGGGTGGAGGATAGTGTGTGGTGTGGGGGATGTGTGTGATGGGTGTGGGAATGTGCGTATGGGTGGGGTATATGTGTGGGTGAGCAGGGGATTGTGGTGGTTGGGGGAAGAATGTGGGGGAGTGTGGGTGGGAGATGTGTGTGTGTGTCGATGGGGAATGTGTGGGTGGGGGTGTGTGAGCGGCTTAGGGATGTGTAGGTGGGTGAGGGAGTTGTATGTGTCGGGGTGGGATCTGTGAGTGGGTGGAGGATGTGTGTGGGGGTAGGGGTATTGTGATCGAGAGATGTTTGGTTGGGAGTGGGTGTGTGGGTGCGTAGTGGAGGATGTATTCGTGAGTGAGTGTGTGTTGGTGGACGGGTAGGGTAAGGAATGCGTGTGTGGGTGGGGAGAGGTGTGTGGTGTGTTGGTTGGTGATATTGTGTGGGTGAGGTATGTGTGGGTGAGGGTGGGGGATTTTTGTGGTGTGTGAGTGGGGGTATATGGAGTGGATGGGTAAGGGTATCTGTGTGGGTGTGGGTGGGAATATTGTGTTGTATCTTGGTGGGGGATATGTGTGTGGTGTGTAAGTGGGGATGTGTTGGTGAGGGATATGTGTGTGTGTGGTGCGTGGGTTGGGAATAGTGTGTGGTAGGGGGTGTATGTGATATGCGGGTGGGGGATTGTGTGGTGGGGGATTAGGTTAAGGCATGTGTGGGTGGTTGGAAGTTGTATGTGTGGGTGGTGGGGTGTGTGTGAGTGGATTGGGGATGTATGGGTGGTTAGGGAGATGTGTGTGGGGGGGGGGGGGTAGGACATGTCAGTTGGTGGGGATGTGTGTGTATGGTTTGGGGATGTGTGAGTGAATGTGCGATGTGTGAGTTGGTGGGGGATTGTGTGTGTGGGTGGGGAATATGTTGCCGATGGAGATGTGGCTGGGGGAGGGGTGGTTTGAGGTGTGGGTGGGGAGAGGATGTGTGGGGTAGGATGTGGATGGGCGTGGGATGTGTGGGTTGGTGGGGGAATGTTTGTGGGTGGCGAGTGTGTTTTGGTTGGGGGATCAGGTGAGGGCAGTGTGTGTGGGTGGGGGATGTGCGGGAGGGGGATGGGTCGGTTGGTGGGGTATGTATGTGTCCCTTGGTGTGCGTGTGTGTCGGTAGGTGGGGGTGTGTATGTGTCCCTTGGTGCGCGTGTGTGTGGGTAGGTGGGGGTGTTGTGTGGGTGAGGTGATGTATGGATAGGTGGGAAATGGGCTTCATAACATGGTAATTAGCCTTGTTTATGTTTACAACATTCATTTCACAATGTTTATTTTTCTTCCTGTGTAAATGTATAATGCTCTTGATGAACGAAAGACGAGTGATTGGAAGGGCCGAATGTAAGACGGGCCTGCGCGCCCAATTTGTGACCCTAATAAAGTTGATTTGATTTGATTTGATTTGATTTTGTATTTTCTGTAGAAGCTTTTCGATGTTTTCACTTTCTACCTTGCGCCTTTTTTTCTCTTTCGAGTTCGAGTTTCTGCTGGCTTTCAATTTTTTTTTACTCCGTGGTCACCCAAGGGACGAGATCTCCGTCATCAAAATAGTATTTGCTATGGGTGTTTGTCATCCTCTTGTATAATTGGGTATTCGTCAGCGGAGCCGGGGGCATTGGTTTCCCCTTGAGTTTCTTGTACTTCTTTTCCTTTTCTTAGAAGCGCCTATTGTATTCCTTGCACTGGAGTTCGTGTCTCCTATTTATCGCTGCAATTTCTTCCTCGGTAAATAATGGGGGTAGCGTGGTATCCCCCATGCCGTCGTCGTGGTACTCATCCCGGTTTTCTTCAGATGTCTGGTGGGATATTGGCTTCCCCTTGAATTTCTTGGGCGTCATGGTTGAGTTGCTGGCTTTAGCTTGCAGTTCCGGCTCAGTCTTTTGTTGGGTTTTATCTTGCGGCATTTGTTCTGAGGTCTTTTCCGGGTCTTCTGCTGGTTTGATTTAGGTTGACTCCATTTCATATTTCAGCATTTCTCTCTCCACCTTGATGCCTCGTAGAATCTCTTCATTCTTCTTTGTCGTCTGGATCATGTGCTCCACCTCTTGTTTGATGTTTTGCTGGATCTCCTTTATTTCAGCAAGCAATTTTTCATTGTCGCGGGTTTGTACCGGTGTTTGCAGTAGCTTGATTTGATTTCTTAGCTCATCTATCTGGCTTTAAATTGAGATCTTACCGCTTGCGAGATGCACGTGGCTGTCTCGCACCTCCGCATTGCGTCTTTATATGGTGTCTTTGTGGTGGTGGCGATCTTTAAGACATCCCTGTGTCTTTGGAGGTACGGACAGCCCCGACATCTTGCTCCATGCTTGCCCAGGCAGTTGGCGCACTTTCTTTTGTTGTTGGGTGCTCGGAAGTCCGTGTCCAGCTTGGCAAGCGGACAATCCTTGAAGTCATGGTGATCAGCGCAGTACCGGCAGATTTCAGTATTACTGCGACATGTTGCTCTGCTGTGATTGGTCATCTGGCATCTGGAACATTGAGTGATTCTTGGTATGAATCCTGCAAGCTATTGTATTTTCTTGTTTATCGATACCTGGCTTGGTATCTCGCTGCCTTTAGTCGTTACCACCTAAGCTTAGTAGGGATCTTTGAGTACGTTAGAATCCGCTCCGCCTTCAAGATTCGGATATGAATAATCTCTTCGTGTAGCTGCTTCAGGAATTGTTTGTCTGACAGCTCCACTTGAATACGCAACCCATCTGACTGTCTGTGAGTCTGTGTTTCCGACTCTGGTGTCTTTCTCCCAACTCGTCTTCTCAGCTGTCTTGGCTCTTGTTTGTGATCGGTTGTCGTCGACTTTTCTCATGCTAGCTTCAGTAGTATCTGTAGGTTCAGGTACTTTGTTGCAGCTCGCAGGTAGGATCTTTCCTGTCGTCTTCTTCAATGTTTTAGCGGATCCCACGCTGCACTTCTGTGTCTGTTGTTTCTTTGTGTTCGTCTTGCTACGTGCCATTTTCCTTCCCCGTATCAGGCTTCTTGAACGTTCAGGTTTCTTGTTCTTGATAGCGCTCGCAAATGCGAATGGCAAATTCAAATGGTATATTTTGCTAGACCCATATTTATACAGGCCACTAGGCACTCGCCGCTCCGTGGCGAAAGAGTTACTGACACAGTACGTAATCCCACATACCGACGTTCAAAACACAGCTGAGGCGATTTGGCAGCTGACCGCCTTGCCTTTTTTTTTTTTTTTAACGAAATGGTATGGATGCCCGTCGATCAGAAAGCAATGGGAAACTATTGAACGTAAACTTTCCAAGAGATCACAAAATAATAAATGTTGGTGTTGACTGTGACGTCCTGTAAAGGATATGCAACTAACTTTAAATAGACACTCAGTGGCTACTGCGATTAGTCTCATGCAGATCGCCTTTACTTCCTAAGACATTTCCTTATAATTATATTAAGCTGGGTAGACCTGGGAGCTCAGGTATAGTGTGCCTAATCTAAAGTGCCTTCAATAGAGTAATTGTATGCAAGGCGCCTTGTGGCTAGGGATAAACACGTTTTATCAAACCGACAACGCCCATTCACACACTCATACAGCAATTTCTGCAATTCTACAAGCCGAGCATCAGACCACATTACAGTTTGTGGGGGTGTTGTGTAGTAAACTATATGACAGTGGTTTTAAAACTCAAGTTGGTAGGTAAGCATGGCCGAATTGATAAGAACGCGTATTCTTAAGCATCGGTGTGCTGCTGCCGAGGTAACGGGCTCAATCCATATACCGAACAGTTGGACTAAAATGTTGACCTATCATCCTTGACTTGGGTACGTAAATTACGAGTAATTCTGATGTCGGAGTGGGTTCGCCTTATGGCGAGGGATGTTGTTAATAGGGAAAGTTAATCTACGCGCAAAATTCAGTCCCGCACAACTAGAAGGTGTGTGTATGGACTTCGCTTGAGTTAAAATCGAGCGAGCGCGAACTAAAAATTTTAAATCTCAAATTGACAACGCATCTCACCTTATCTCACCCACACACGTCATTCACAGCATTGTACTCTTTATGTATTGCATCTCGCGAATCAAGTAATATAATTCAGGCTTTTTCATTTGTAATAAATTGTCTTTGTGTATTTTTTTAAAGATGCAATTCAATCTGATTGTAATTTATTGCTGGGCTTTTCGAGAGCCAGTTGTGTTAGTTAGTTAGTTAGTCTTTCCTCTTGAGCCTAAGGCGGCGCATAGGGCAGAAGTCCTGTCTCTCCATGCCTGGCGGATTCGCTGCTATCTGTTGTAGATCTTGGATATTTACTTGGCCATTGAATGAGCCTTCTCTAATGATGGTTCTACGCAGGGTCTCTCTTGGTCTTCCCCGTTTTCTTTTCCCTACCGGTGACCATATGAGGGCTTGGTAGGGGAGTCTTGTCTTGTCCATTCTGAGTACATGGCCGATGTAGTTCCAACGGCGTCTTCTTATGAAATTGGATACTGTATCTTGCTTAGTCTCTTGTCTTATTTGCGAATTGGTTCTGAATTCTGTCCAGTGGATGTTTAGAAGTCTTCTAAGACATTTGTTCTCAAAATTGTCTAACTTTTTATCTAAAGCTACCGTTGATTTCCAACTTTCACATCCATACGTTAACACTGGAATCACACAAGAGTTGAAGATTTTAAGTTTTGTGTGTTTGCTGAGTGTCTTTGACTTCCAGATGTTTGACAGTTTATTGAAGGCACTAGCATGCCAGTGCGATTCTAGATGATATTTCTGGTGTTGAGTCCCCTGTAGATGTCATTTTGCTTCCTAGGTATGTGAAGCTGTTGACTTTTTCAAGAACGTAGCTGTTCAATTTGGTGTCATCTGAACTGTTGGTAAGATGAATAGTCTTTGTTTTTGTGGTGTTAATTTGGAGACCAATTTGCGCTGAAACATTTTGGAGGTGGTTTATTTTGTTTAGTTTCTGTGTAATCATTTGATCGTCGGTCGGACAGGGGTTTGATATCAGCTCTTATTGTTCGCTACTGGAGGAAAAGACTGGCTACTAATTCACCTGCCCACTCTGGTCTACTCAATGTGCTACTCTTAACACTTCACTTCATATGTACAGCAAATACCTGCTACGCGAATTTTATGTCTTATTTTATGTCTTATTTTCAATAAAGACTACCATACAGTATGTTGCTTTAAATATTCTTAACTTTTTAACTTCTTTACCAGACACTATATCTAACGCTACTATTTTATTGCATGCTGGAGCCGCGGTAGCGGAGTGGCTAATATACTTGTTAGTATGTTGTCTCGTCAATGGTTCGAATTTCCATTGAATCACACTCACACCCAAAACTTGGAACCAAGATATGTCTTGGAAAGTAAAGACTTGATATTGAGCACACAATTCACCGTGTGCTGATTGTTTAAAAAAATTATGGGATTGCACCATATTTGATTTTTAATGTTGGTGAGAAATGTCACTGTACTATTTCCGGCAAGTCCACCTAGTTGATTATTTTTCCTGCCAATTTCTTGGTCGTGCAGTAAAGGTCTGTGATGTTTACTTTTGCTGCTGAATCCCCTGCCTCCCTTGCTAGTGTATCTAAATAATGTCTTTTAAGTGCCCTTATGTGTAAGCTTCAGAATATGTTTCTTGTGCTCTGACGTTAGAAGCTTTGGTTTTGCTATTAATTAAGTCTGCCTTATTATTTTTTTCTGTTATTCTATTTTCTTGAGGTTTTCGGTGTTATTCATGCATTCGAAAAGCTATAAAACGCCGTCATGGTCGATTTCTCAACAAATAACAAAGTAAGGTCATAGTGTGAGCAAAGGCAAACAATAAACGGTTGCTCATATATAGTGAGGTCTTAGAAACTAGGCGGTTCCAGCTTGTTTTGTGTAAACATAAAGAGTTAGTTCTAAATTTGAAATTACTTTGGGGGTAGCAGATGACATGGAGTCTGCTTTGTAGAACTGTAAAAAAATCAGAAATAAATATCATAATGGGTGATTTCAACGCAAAAATAGGAAAGCAAAGCGATGGATGCAGTGTAGGCAACCATGGTTTGGAAGAGAGAAATGAAAGAGGATACAGACTTGTAGAATGGGCAAAAGAACAAGAAATGGTTGTAGGAAACACCTGGTTTAAACAGCATCCTAGAAGATAATGGACATGGAGGAGTTCAGACAGCAGGATTAAAAACCAGATAGATTACATTCTGAATAACGAAGACACAAACAATAGATTGCACGATTTATTGCCAGGCATATTTCGCTGCATCTCGTCAGGTACATACTGCAGAAATCACATAACTTACGTGAATTAACTAGATAAATCCTTCAAGTTGAAATATACACATATTCGCACAGTAATGTCAATTATCTACCACGGTAGTTTTAAGCTGATTAACATGTCTTTCTGTTTGCAAAATTCTGGATTGCGTTGACTGATCATAATTGCTTCTGCAAACTTTACCATGCGAGTATTTTGTGTATTAAACAACACGCGAAAGGCAGTGTCTCTGTCTACCACATGGCCGCTTTCGATAATGTGCCTACCAATTGAAGACGCCGGGAGCTTCCGATGTGTCGGCCCCACGAGGCTAGTATCTCCTGTATGTTGTACCTTGTTGACTCATTGAGGTATGTGTTCTGACACTCGTTTGTTAAGCTGTCTCTCTGTTCTACCAATGTAGAAGGCCTGGCATCTACATGTGAATTGGTAAATACAATTGTTTGTGGCGTACAGAGGAATTATTAGTCTCTTGTCTTATTTGCGAATTGGTTCTGAATTCTGTCCAGTGGATATTTAGAAGTCTTCTAAGACATTTGTTCTCAAAATTGTCTAACTTTAGATAAAAAGTTAGACAATTTTGAGAACAAATGTCTTAGAAGACTTCTAAACATCCACTGGACAGACTTCAGAACCAATTCGCAAATAAGACAAGAGACTAAGCAAGATACAGTATCCAATTTCATAAGAAGACGCCGTTGGAACTACATCGGCCATGTACTCAGAATGGACAAGACAAGACTCCCCTACCAAACCCTCACATGGTCACCGGTAGGGAAAAGAAAACGGGGAAGACCAAGAGAGACCCTGCGTAGAACCATCATTAGAGAAGGCTCATTCAATGGCCAAGTAAATATCCAAGATCTACAACAGATAGCAGCGAATCGCCAGGCATGGAGAGACAGGACTTCTGCCCTATGCGCCGCCTTAGGCTCAAGAGGAAAGACTAACTAACTAACAGAGGAACAGGCTCTTTGACTGCTGGTGTAGGAATCGGTACGGTTTTATATCTAATGACTGGAGTTGCAGCACAGAATGTTCGGCCTACTGCTGTAGTAAGCCGGTCTTGTAGACGTTGCATTACGTCATCCCCTCGAAAGGTTAACTGGATGAATACCTTGAGATTCGGGACTGTAGTCACGTCTGGATTTGGTTTGGGCTGTTGGCAGTGGCGCTTTATAAATCCTGTGGAGTACCCATTCAGGTTTAAGACATTCTTCAGAGTTTCAAATTTCTCTGTCAGTGTGTCCTGGGTGCATATCTTTCTAGCACGGTCAAACAGGGTCCGTACTAAGCCCCGTTTGCACTGGACAGGTGTGAAGCTCTGAAAATTTAGGTATTGGCCAGTCCATGTTCCTTTGCGACACACCGATCTTTGAATTGTGCCGTCTGCTCTACGTCTCATTAGAATATCTAGGAACGGCAACGCTTAGCTGTGTTCGTGTTCCATAGATAGAAAGATGTTTTTATGCGTCTTGTTCATTGTGACCTGGAACGATGTTGCTTGTAGCTCGTCTGTGGTGATAATTAGTATATCGTCCACATAACGACTGTAAAAGGTCAAGTTGTTAATGTCGGAGGATCTCTTTTCTTCTTAATGTGCCATGAAAATGTCCGCTAGAATAGGACCAAGAGGACTCCCCATGGCCACTCCGTCAATTTGGCGGTATGACTTAGTTAGAAAATTGAATTGTATGTTGGCGGTACATAGTAGTAGTAGCCTCTCCAGAATAGGTGTTGGTATGCCTAATTTTAGTTATCAGTTATCAGTTGGGGTATCTTCATTGCACTCCGGACATGTCCATAGGTGCTAAGATCCTCCCCCCAGCATATGCATCAGCGTCCGGTGGCTAATAGTGCCAGTTCTGTGTTGGTTGACGAGGCGCTTTGTTTTCCCGATGTACCTCTCGCGTCTGGCTGTGCCGATTCTTACTCCCAAGTCTTTCATCCTGGACAGCGATGTGGAATCACTGACGTCAAAGTCCTCTGTTCTCGCCATATCTTTAAGGACGTTAATAACATCGGCACGATCCATGGGCTGGCCATCTACAGGGGGTGCAGAGCCAGCCAGTTTATCAGCTCGTTCATTTCCCTCGACTCCCGCAGTGTCCGGGACGAAGATGAAGGTGACTTTACGAACAACAGACTTCCGCAGCGACTCAGTCCACTGTCTACGTACAGATCCAGCTTCGACCTTCTGAATCATGCTCATTCGAATCACTTAGTACACACACGTTGGTATAATGCTGTGATTCCAGCCATATGAAAGCCTGTGTAACTGCCATCACCTCCATCGTCATGCTGCTCGTGGTCATAGAGTGGGCACCACTGGATTCTTGAACGGTTCGGCCCGCTGAACGGGCTGTAAATGCCCACGCACTTCTCTGCTGCTTTACAACAGATCCATCTGTATAGATGAGCACTTCGGGGCTATCTGAGTGTTCATAGATGAGCGCGTTAACCTCAGCATTGACAGCGGCGGGGTTCTGCTCTCTGCACCGTCTGTCGAGTGTGATAATGCAGGAGAAAGTGCACTTAAAAGCTGGAGGCACCGGCACCCATTCCTTGCCGGGGTTGATACTGGTAAGACTGCAGACCTGTCTGACGACATCTTCCGCCCGACCCATCCATGATTTGCCCCTCTTTAGCCTGTCACCCTTTTCTCTGAATATAGCGTCATGCAGAGGGTGCTGCTCATCTGCACTTATTTTTAAGTATGCACGAGCTCTCCAGATCTTGATCCTGTGTTCCATTGTCGGGAAGTCAAGGAGGTATCTCATTGCTACACAGCTGGTGTCTCTCGTGCAGCCCAAAATGATGCGCATGGCTTCGTTTTGTACCTTTTCAAGTCTTCCAATCTGTGTAGGGCTGACAGTGAGGATGGCCAGGGCATACTCGATGCGTGAAAGCACAAGTCCTTGGAACAGAAGTATTAGCAGTCTTTGCTCGATATTGGCAGTCGCCATGACTCTCATTGCTGACAAACCTTTTCGAGATTTCGTTATGACATAATCGACATGATCTTTGAAGGACAGGCTACGATCAAGCCTCACGCCAAGATACGTCATTGACTGGGTTCTACTCAAAATGCTCCCATCCATTCTTACTGCCGGCAGGTCTGTTTTCACAATATGGTTGTTTAGGGAGAACCATGTAACCGATGCCTTTGCAGGGTTGACAAGGGCATCGGCATCAGCACACCATGAGGAAATTCGATCTAGTTCGCCCTGCATATCATTGGCAACCGCCTGTCTATCTCGACCCTGTCGATACACGAGGATGTCGTCAACGAATGACAGAGTCCTACCCCTCCCGGTCCAACTGTTTTTCAGTGATCGGCACCGTATACACGTTGAATAGTACTGGTGACAGTGGTGAACCCTGCGGCAATCCTGGACATATCGTTATCGGCTCAGAAGACCAACTCCCGCATCTTAGCACCACCTTCCTTTGGAGCAGGACTGCAGCTATCCATCGTACAAGGTGAGGGTGCACTTTCAGTCTGAGGAGGGTTTGCATCAAGTGCTCGAATGATACTCTGTTATATGCGTCCTCTAAGTCTATGGCGGACCGCAAATGTCTCTTCTCTGACCTGAAATCCTTCGTAAACATCTTGAGCAAAGACCGCCGCATTCAGCCATGACTCTTTGCTGTCGTCTGTATCCTCCAAGTGTGGGCGGGAAGCAGCCGAGTTGTTCCAAGTCACAAGCAAGTCTGTGTGCTACAATTTTCTCCAGTAACTTGCCAGCAGTGTTCTGCATCGTAATGATTCTGTAGCCGCTTATCTTGGAATGGTCTTTGTTCGGTTTTGGCAGCGGCAGCAAGTAGCTGTGTAGCCATTCTTCTTTGATCTGACCCCTCTGGATACTGGTGTTGAATTCTCTGGCCAGTTCTTCCATGTCATCCTCTGATATCACCAGTAGGTCACCATATCGGACGCCGTCTGGGCCTGGGGCGGTGTTAAGTGATTTCTTGAGCATCGCACGCACTATCTCAGCTGTGATTATCCAATCTTCGTCTGTCCCGACCCCCTCGCACAACTGAGAGAGTGTCGTTGTGGTCCTCTGTCTGGCGGGCTCGTCTTTCTGGTCAGTCTGTTCTATGTAGCGTGCATGAAGGGCCTTACCTTTATCCGCATCCGACTTATTCCATGTGAGGTCTGTGCCTTGAAAGTCTGGAATATCCCTACGTTGTGCAGCACCGTTCATGCTCTTATGAAGGCGCCAAATGTCATAAGAGATCGCTCGGAGCACACCTTCCTACAGAACTCGTCCCATTTCTCGGCCTTGGCCTGTTTGGCGCAAGATTTGAATAAAGTCATCGTCCTATCGACCTCAGACTTCAGGTTCGCCAACTCAACCTGTGGCATGTTAGCCTTTCTGGCCTTTTGCCAGTCTTTTACAGCCTGCCTCTTTCCCAGCTATGCTTTCTCGACCTCTCCATTCCACCATGGTGGCTGCAACCATCTTTCTTGTCTCCTGCGGGAGGAAGTTAGTTTTCTTCTTCTGATCTTGCTTATGGCGTCTTGACCAGTGTTGTCGTACGGGAAGGCATTTGTCTTGTTTCTTTGACTCACGGCCCCGCCTTTCTTGATCAGGATGACACAAGGGTAGTGGTCATTATCGTGGTATCCCAGTGTGCCCCACCGGCATCTTGGTGTGATGGTGGGTGATACCAGAGCCAGGTCAATGGCGCTGTCAGAGTCACCTGGTCGATTGGCTATTCTAGTGACCTTCCCATCATTTAGACAGATTAGGGCAGCATATGCCAGGGCGTCCTCCAGATCTTCTCCCTGGCTATTCGTGATGCAATTCCCCCATTGACTGCCTCTGGCATTGAAGTCCCCACAGTAGATGATATGCCTTTCATCCATATCAAACAAACTCTGCCATTGTCGCACGTCGACCTTCCCATTTCGCGCATAAACGTTCACGATTACAAGCTGCACTGGTGTCATTATTCTTAATGCCTGCACTTGCAGGGCATCACTGTTCTAGGAAGACATATCGATCTCAGACACTAGTATGTTGCGGACTAGAATGGCCTGTCCGAGGTGCCGCCTGTTAAAGAATCCCTGAAATCCCGCGACATTGACTGTTCCGTCGCCGAGCTGTTTCTTGAAAGACTACAATATCGTTTCCGTAGAGTAGTTTTTCAAGAATGGGTCGGCGTTGACTAAATGATGCACAGTTCCAGTACAGTACTCGAACGTTTCCGATACCCAATCTGTCACATTTTAAACACCTTCTGCGTGCGCCCGCCCTCTTACCACGTTGTGTCCTTGCTGGTCGTCTGGTCGTCATGTTAGGCTTAACTATCGCCCGCGGGCGCCGATGATACGCCGAAGGAAGTCCGGGCGCGCGTGCACGAACTACGTTGCACGATCCGAACTCCATTTCACCACGAAAAACACACTTAATCCATGAAAGATTCGGAAAAATCAAGTTCCATTTTACGGGACGAAGAAATGTCCCGCCATCTTGCTTCAAGGGAACTCACTCTTATCCTAATTTTAGTTGTTTGTCTTCAATGCGTTCCCTTATTATTTTCACTGTCTCCTCTAATGGAACGTTAGTGAATAGGGAGGCTATGTCCATGGATGTCATGTGTTTGTTATTTATGTCCATAGTATCCAATAATTCCACCAGTTCGAATGTATCTCTGAGTATTATTGGATCGAAGGACCGTCGTACTGGCTTTAAAATTTCGGCTAGCCATCTCGCCATTCGCTGTTGTGTAGAGTTAACCATGGACAGGATAGATCTTAGCGGGATGCCGGGCTTGTGAAGTTTGGGTAGACCGTACATCTGAGGAGTGTGCGAGCCACGTGGTGTGAGCGTTTTTGCAGTGGCCTCACTGATGAGTCCCGCATTCACAAGTGACTGGATCTCTTTCCTCATTATTGCATCCAGGTCCTCCGACTTGTTTACCTTTCGATCTATCCTGAATTTAGATTCATCTGACAATATTTCATCCATTTTTCTCTGGTAGTCTGACATGTCCATCAGTACTGCACCGCTCCCCTTGTCAGGTTTCAGTATGACGAGGGTTTTGTTAGCCTTTAACGCTTTTAACGCAGTAAGGTGTTCGTTGGTCAGCGGACATGTCTGTTTGGAGTGTGTTGTGCGATACTGGTGTTCTAAATCTACCAGTTTGGCCTTCAGCCACCCGACCGACTCAGCAGAAGTAGGTGATAACTCGGAGACTTGATCAAACAACATTTCAAACTGTGCTTGCGACTCACCACGGATGATGTGTTTAGGCTTTATGCAGAATTTTAATCCGTATGCAAGGGCCTCCGTTTCAATGTTGTTGAGTACGTACGACGATAAGTTCCTCACATACTTCTCTACAGATTACATTCTGATTAGAAAAAGGTTTCGAAATGCGTTAACAGTTGTAAAAACAGTTCCAAATGCAGACTGTTACAGTGATCACCGATTAATTACAGGCACATTGAGGGTAAAGTTAAAGAAATTCAAGTATACAGCAGGAAACCCTAAATATGACTTGTGCAAATTGAAAAGTGACAAAGAAATACAAGATAATTTTAACATAGAAGTAAAGAACAAATTTGATTTATTGTCTGATCTAGAGATCCTATTTCAAGATGTAGATGATCAATGGGAAATGCTGAAGAATTCAATCATTTGTGCAGCATAAAAAACTATTCCAAAAGTAAAGAAAGTGGGCCGTAAGACATAGATGACTGAAGAAATTTTACAACTACTGGAAACAAGAAGACAGGACAACAATAATCCTACCAATATGAAGAAATTCACAGAAAAGCCAGAACCTTATGTAAGGAGGCAAAAGAAACATGGTTTGAGAAATATTACTGAGAATTTGAAATACAACACAACAGTGAAAATGCGAAACTAATACACAAAAGAATTCAGGAGCTTACTAATCAAAGAAAACGTACATCAGCAGGCTGCCTAAAGACAAAAGATGGAAGAGTCATAATAGAAAAAGATCAGATCTTACATGTATGGTCAGATTACGTGAAAAACCTTTATGACGATAACAGAGACGAACAGAATGATATTCAAAATAATAATGAAGGACCACTACCAAACTATCGTCTGTCAAGACGGAAAGGTGCCAATGATGGAATGAAGGACCAGCAATTTTGAAGATGGAGGTTCAGAATGCTCTTAACCATATGAAATCTGGCAAAACCCCCGGTCCAGACAGCGTCACAACAGAAATGATTAATGCTTTAGAAGAATATGGAATAGATAAAGTTACCAGTCTGCTTAATACAATATATGATACTGGAAATATACCTCATGAGTTATGTAATTCTGTATTTATTGCACTCCCAAAGAAATCAGGACCCTTGGAATGTGATCAACATCGAACAATTAGTATAATGAGTCACATCACGAAGATTTTGCTAAGAATTATCATGCAAAGAGTTAGGAGGAAAATACAACCTGAAATAGGAGAAGAACAATGTGGGTTTGTAGAAGGCAAGGGTACAGTAAATGCTGTGTATATACCGAGAACCGTAATCGAACGTTCTATAGAAGTAAACAAAGATCTACACCTTTGCTTTATTGACTACACAACATGATAAGGATGCTTAATGATCTACAAATTGATGGGAAAGACCTTATACTTTTAAAAAACCTATATTGGAAACAAGCTGCCATAAGAGTTGATAATGAAGTAAGCCAATATCAGCCTATTAAGAGAGGTGTGAGACAGGGATGTGTAATGTCTTCAGATCTGATTTCCCTGTACAGTGAAAATATTTTCAGAAATATTGAAGATATGGAAGGAATCAACATTGGGGGACGATGCATCAATAACATTAGATATGCAGATGATACAGTCTTGATTGCAGACAATGAACAGGACCTGCAAAATTTAGTAGATGCGGTTGTTACACGCAGTGAATAACTAGGGTTAGAATTAAATTGTAAAAAGACATAGATTATGGTCGTCACTAGGAAGGACGTAATACCACAATGTAATATACAAGTAAATGGGAATATTCTTCAACAAGTGAATAGGTACAATTATCTCGGAACAGTGATAACATCTGATGGGAGATGCCTTGAAGAGATTAGAACAAGAATCGCCATGGCAAAAGTAGCCTTTAGCAAGATGAAAAACATACTGACCAATAAAAAGATGTAAATTGAAACGAGAAAAAGAGTGTTGAGATGCTACATAGAACTTATACTTTTATATGGATGTGAAGCTTGGACAATGAGCAGTCACAATTTTTGGGCATGTTATGAGAAGAAATGATTTGGAGAACTTGGTGCCAACTGGTAAGATTGAGGGGAACAGACCAAGGGGAAAAATCTAGAAGCAAGTACCTGGATGGGTTGGCCTTGTGGCATAATCGAGACAGAAACACGGAGCTGATCCACGACTCTGGTGATTGAGTGAGATGGCAGAACATGACCGCCCACGCTTACCGGCATGGCACATGATGGATTGATGGAGCAGATGTTTCGCATTCAAACAATACATGTGACTTTATGTTGTAACAGATTCAGTACCAAACAAAACGTAGGTTCGGACCAAACAAGGTACACAATCAAATGAACAAGTATTATAACGACAATTGCCATTCAATGAGCAGTGACATTGAGAATTCAGCACAAAACAAAACAAATAACACTATCACCCTATAATGGCGATATATTGTCTTCTGTATAAATGGGAGGTCACATTTCGTGATATGTTATTCTTCGGCACTGGATCGGTTAAGTGTTTCAGAAACAGTATTATGTATTTATTCACTTCACATGCAATTAACTCTGCAGTATACACTTGACGAGATGCAGCGAAATATGCCAGGCAAAAAATCGTGCAATATATTGTTTGTGGTTTCTATGTGTAAACTTTATCTTGTTGTTACCCTAATTCAAGCAAGTCCATACATAAATCGCTTCAAATGCCTTTAACCTGTTCCCATTTTTTTTTCATGTTCTCCTCCTCTATTAAATGTAAAGTAAGGTACTCATCAAAGATTTGACCATAAACTGTTCCTTAGTTTCTGAAATATCCTACAATATATTGAATTCCATGTTTTATGATCGATTTTATATCTCTTGAGTTCTAAATTAATGTTATTCAGGAGATGATGATCTGTATTAACAACTGCACGTCGAAAAAAATTGCATCATGTATCTTCTTCTTCTTCTTCTTCAGCGTTCCGAGTCATTGAGGTTCTTTGCTGCAGATACAATCCGTCTCCATTCGTCTCTCTTTGGTTGACCTTCTCTTGCCAGTTGTTGATTCCAAGTGCTTATATATATATATATATATATATATATATATATATATATATATATATATATATATATATATATATATATATATATATATATATGTCATCTCTCCACCGTCTTCTTGGTCTACCTCGGGATCTACGGTCATTTATTTCCTGAGTATAAGCGAGTTTTGTTTCCCTATTATCTTTCATTCTTTCTATATGCCCCAGCCATCTATTAGTCTTCATGATACCAGTGATTAGTGGGGACTTAAACAGATCATAAATGTCTTTGTTACTTCTTTTCCACTCTCCACTTTATGTATCCCTAATGGGTCCAAAGATGCGTCTTAAAATTTTGTTCTCAAAGGTTTGTAACAAGGCTTCGTCTCCTTTCGTTGTACTCCAGGTTTCAGAGCCATACAGCACAACTGGTCTGATCAGTGTTTTGTATATTGTGATTTTGGTGTTACGAGATAGCGCATTTGATTTTAGTAGATGTTGTAGTGGATAGTATATCTTATTTCCAGAATTGATTCTAGCTTGTATTTCTTCCCTTATGATGTTGGAGCAGTTGAAGATTGTACCCAGGTATTTGTATGTTTCCGCTCTTTTAACGGCCATATTATCTATTTGTATGTGGCCAGAGTTTTTAGCCATTCCTTATCTTGAAATTACCATATATACTGTCTTATCTTGGTTGATAACCAGCCCCATATGTTGGGCATTTTCCTTTAAGTGAGTCAATAATCCCAACTGCACCTCCCCGTGGTAGAGGATGGAAACACACCATGGTGTGGCTAACAGAGCTCTGGGGACCGAGTATCCACCGGAATAAGTGGACAACTCTGCAGCTGAGCAGAGCAGGGCACTCACTTGTCCTTACAGTCGGAAATGGCTGTCAGAGGCAGAGGTAATAAGACCACCATGTGAATGTGGAAGGTAAGGGGAAACCACCACATTATCTTCCCAAGACTTCATGGCAAAACATATATCAGAGTTAGTGAACGACGTTAATGGCTGTCTTAGGACATCCTCGTCCAGTAGGGACAGTCATGAGCCACAGGTGACACCAGACCGTCATCCAGCTACTGATAGCAAAATCATAACTAAAATAAATAAATTTAGAGTAGGAACATGAATGTTAGGACATTAAATGAACTAGGAAAGTTGACCAATGTTCTAAGAGAGATGGATAGCATGAAAATGAATATACTAGGCATTAGTGAGATGAGATGGAAGGGATCGAGCAAAATTATAGCTGACAATCACACAATAATTTATTCTGGAGGGGATACACATGAAAAAGGTGTGGGAATAATATTAGACGAAAATACAGCCAAGTCAATTAATGGATACTGGTGTATTTCAGATAGAGTTATTTTGGTAAAAATCAAAGGCAACCCAATAGATATAAATATTATACAAGTATATGCACCAACAACAAGCAGTAGTGATGAAGAAATACAACACTTTTACGACGAAATAGAAATGGTAATGGATCAAATTGGATCACAAGAAATAAAAATAATACTTGGTGATTTTGATGATCAGAGATTGATCAGAGACATTAGACGTAGACAGTCACAATTTTTTGGACATGTTATGAGAAGAAATGATTTGGAGAACTTGGTGACAACTGGTAAGATCGAGGGAACCAGACCAAGGGGAAGACCTAGAAACAAGTATTTGGATGGCTTGGCCTTGTGGCATGGTCGAGACAGAAACACGGAACTGATCCACGACTCTGGTGATCGAGTGAGATGGCAGAACATGACCGCCCACGCTTACCGGCATGGCACATGATGGATGGATGGATTTTGATGCAAAAGTAGGAAAGGGAAAAATGGAGGATGTAGTGGGGAATTATGGTTTAGGTGCAAGAAATGAAAGAGGGGAAAAGCTAATAGAATGGGCAAATATCAATGAGATGATAATTGGAAACACATGGTTTAAACACATAAAAGACGACTGTACACATGGAAAAGCCCTGATAAGAAAATACTCAACCAAATTGACTACATACTAATTAATAAAAGATTTAGAAATGCTTAATTAATGTAAAGACAATGCCTGGTGCTGACTGTAATAGTAATCATGTACCACTATGTGGACAAATAAAAGTAAGGTTAAAGAGAGGGGAAAAATGGTTAAGAACATGAGACTTAATATAAAGGTTCTGAAAATAGGTAAAGAAATGCAAGAACAATACAGAGTGACTGTGAAAAATAGGTACAGTGCAATAGCTAAAATACAGAGTATAAATGAACAATGGGAAATGTTAAGGGTCTCCATTCATCAAACTAGCAAAGAAGTATTACCGGAGAGAGGCAAAATAGCTAATAAAAAATGGATGACTGAAGAAATCTTAAAACTGATGGACAAAAGATAACAGAGTAAAAATGACAAACAAGAATACGCTAAGATAAATAAAGAAATAAAAGATAAATGTTGGAAGGCTAAAGAAAGTTGGTTAAACGAGCATTGCAAAAATATTGAATTAAATGCCATTAAAGATACCAAAAATATGCACAGACAAATCAGTGAGCTTACAGGAAGAAAAATGAGAATAAATACAGGGTGTTTGAAATCAAAATCAGGAAAGATATTATTAGAGGAAGGTGCTATAATGAAGAGGTGGAATGAGTATATAAGAGAATTATGATGGTGAAAGGGAAGAATTAACAGAAGATAGTAACTTAGAAGGTCCACCTATTCTGAAAGAAGAAGTCCCTGAAGCTATGAAACGCATCAAGAAAGGAAAAACAGCTGGGCCAGATGAAATCACAATAGAAGAATTAGAAGTATTGGGAGAATTTGGAGTAGATATATTAACCAAAATGTTGAATGATATTTACAGCAGTGAATATTTACCCAGTGATATGCTGAAATCTGTATTTATAGCTATACCAAAAAGACCAGGAGCAATTGATTGTGAAGATTTTCGTACAATTAACCTTATAAACCATATCACTAAGCTTCTACTCAGAATCATAATGAGAAGAACCAAAAAGAAAATAAAAATGGAAATTAGTGAAGAACAGTATGGATTTGTGGAAGGAAAGGGCACAAACAATGCAATTTATACATTGCGGACACTAATAGAAATGTCAATAGAGAAACAGAGAGACATATATTTGTGCTTCATAGATTATACTAAGGCATTTGAAAAGTAAAACATGATGAACTGATTAAAATGTTGGAAGATATCAACATTGATGGAAAAGATTTAAGAATAATAAAGTATGTTTACTGGAACCAAGTAGCAGCAATTAAAATGGGAAATAAAGAGGGTAGTTACGAACAGATAAAGCTAGGAGTACGACAGGGATGTGTCTTGTCACCAGATCTTTTCTCCCTGTATAGCGAAGTAATAATGAGAGAGATCAAAGAGATGCCAGGAATACTAGTTGGAGGTTATAATATAAATAATATACGCTATACAGATGACACAGTATTGGTGGCGGATAATTCAACAGACCTACAGCAATTATTAGACGTTGTAGTAACAGAGAGTGCAAGGAAAGGACTCTCCTTGAATATCAAGAAAACAGTAACAATGGTAATATCAAAGAAAATGGTGACACCAAAATGTGACATAGAAATAGAAGGAAAAATCCTTAACCAAGTGGATAATTTTAGATACCTAGGGGCATTTATAACATCAGATGGAAGATGTACAATAGAGATTAGGAGCAGAATTGGGCAGGCAAAAGCCGCATTTCAGAAAATGAAGAGTATCTTATGCAATAAGTCACTACCTCTGAATGTAAGAAAGAGAGAGCTGAAATGCTATGTAGAACCAGTTTTGCTGTATGGCAGTAAATCTTGGAATGTAAATGAACAAATTAAGAAGAAATTAGAAGCAACAGAGATATGGTTCCTGAGACGAATATTGCGAATTCATTGGACTGCCAGAGTAACTAACAACGACTACCTGAAACAGGCTAATGAAACTAGAACACTATATACAACAATAAGAAAGAGACAAACAGATTTCTTTGGTCATGTTACGAGAAGAGAGGTATTGGAGAACATCGTAACAACTGGAAAGATCGAAGGGAAGAGAGGCAGAGGTAGACCAAGAGAAATGATGCTGGATGGATTGAGACGGTGGCATGGAGGAATGTCAGCAGCAGAGTTGATCCAGAAAACCAAAGACCGAGATCTATGGAGAGTCATGAACGCCTACGCCAGCCGGCACGGCACTTGATGATGATGATGATGAGTAAATATTTCATGTATAGATGCTATAAATATCTTATTAATACATATATGATCCAATTTGATTATCCGTCTTTTTTTAGTCTGGTTATGCCCAAGTAGCCTATGGATTCTTTTGTGAGAAAAAATACTACCGCGTGTGACATATGGATTCATTGAGAAAAACACAAATAGTGAATAATTAAACAATTCGTATATGTTATCTCTACTCCATGTTTGCCTATGACCTCATTGTAACCAGAGTTATTCGATCCTATTTTGTCATTTAGATCAACCATCACAATTTTGATATTGTCATTTCTTAGGTTGCCAATTATGTTTTGGAAATTCACATACAATTCATCTTTAACTGATAGCTCGTTATCATTTGATGGTGCGTGACATTGGATCACATTAATGGTTATTTTCTTATGTTATAGTTCTAAATGTTTCTGTTATTAGTCTAGTTCTGATTTCTTCCCACGTTAATAATAATTCCATTGCCTCGTGTGGAGAACATTAAAACCATTCCTACTTCTTCGGGAAAACGGAAGTTTTCCTTTTTATGGCCTGTCTGCAGTACTGTTTTACCTTTGCTTAGATTTTATGCGTCTGTTCCGTTCCATCTTATTTCGAACAAATCCTTAATGCTGATAAAGCAGTCGTTGCCACTATAAGAACCATTAGAAGAAGAAAACAAAGAGCAGGAAAATACATGCCATGCGAATCAGTAAACTTAAAAAACCTTAAAGACGAGGCAGTAAGGGAAAATTATGAGAAAGAACTAACTGAACTCTTTGTAAATTACCTACGGAAAGAAAAACAGTGGAAGAAGAATGGGAGATGTTCAAATCAAGCATTTTAAATACAGCAAAAATAACATGCGGAACCACGAAAAAACACAAAACACGGATAAAGAAAATAACAAGTTGGTGGAACGCAGAAGTAAAGAAAGCGGTAAAAGAAAAAAGGAAAATATAAAAAGTGGTTGAAGAGCAAACAGGAATGTGATTACAGAGAATACAGAATAGCGAGAAGACATGTGAGTAGAATAGTAAAGAGGGAAAAACAAAAAGACTGGGAAGAGTATGGAGAAACCCTAAATAAAAACTACAAGGAGGCAACCAGAAACTTCTACAAAAAGATAAGTGCAATGCGAGCCACAGGAGAACCCTTTGATCCAACTGAAATAATTAACAGCGAAAATGGAGAACCAATAAGTGAACAAAAACAGATCCTAATAAGATGGAAGCAGTATTTCGAACAACTTCTCAACATCCCATCAGATGTCACAGGAATTCAAGAGACCTACACAGATGTCACCGAGGAACTAGAACCAGACATGCTAAAAGAAGAAATTATAGAAGCCATCAGATTAGCCCCATTAAACAAATCACCAGGACAGGATGAAATACCAAATGAACTAATTAAAGCAGCAAGGGAAGTAGGAACAGCTTGGCTACATAGACTATTCAACCATGTTTGGGTAGAACAACAGACACCACGAGACTGGGGAAACGCCATAATTATCCCAATTTGGAAAAACAAAGGCAGCAAAAGAGATTGCACACAATACAGAGGCATTTCACTGTTGAGTCATACTGGGAAAATATTTTGCAAAATTCTTGAAAAAAGATTACGAACTACTTTAGAACCCCAGCTAAGCGAAACGCAGCTTGGATTTAGGAAAAACAAAGGATGCACAGACGCCATTTTTGCTCTTAGACAACTTATAGAAAAATCAATTGAATTCAATGAAACACTCTACTTAGCCTTTGTCGACCAAGAAAAGGCATTTGATAGGGTAGATAGAAAGAAGCTGTGGGAAATCCTTAAACAATATGGAGTGAGTACACATCTAACAAACCTATGCAGAAGTTTATACAACAACAGTGAATGCATAGTGAGAGCAACTGGAGAACACTCAGAACCCTTCACCATAAGATCTGGAGTACGACAAGGTTGTGTCCTGTCCCCTCTCTTGTTCATAACATATATAGACAACATATGTAAAGAAACCAGCCAAGCAGAGACAGCAAGAATACCGCATGACGAGAACACAGAAGAAGAACCATCTGCAAATCTAACCATTAGAGAACTCCTGTTTGCGGACGACCAAGCACTAATAGCAAAATCAGAAGCTGAATTACAAGACCACATGAATAGTCTAAACGAAATGTGTAGGGAACATAACATGAAAATTAGCACAAGCAAAACAGAGGTAATGACTATAACTAAAGAAGAACAAACAGCAACAATTCACCTAAACGAACATCCCTTGAAACAAGTAAAGAGCTTCAAGTACCTAGGAAGTATAATATCATCAAATGGCAGATCAGAAGACGAGATCGAAAATAGGTGCAATAAGGCAAATCAACTCATTGGACAAATGGCACCAATACTAAAGAACAAACATGTATCAATAACTACTAAGAAAGCACTTTACAACACAATCTTCCTACCAACTCTGTGCTACCAATGCCAAACCTGGACAATGACAGAAAAAGAGAAAAGAAAAATCACAACAACAGAAATGAGGTTTCTGAGAAGAATACTCAACGTATCAAGAAGAGATAAGATCAGAAATGAAGAAATCAGGACTAAAGTAGGGGTTAAAGCTGCTCTAGATTTTATTAGAAAGCAGCAAGTCAAATGGTTTGGCCATGCAAGTAGGCTACCAGTCAACAGCATGCCACAACAAGCAATGATGTACAGACCAGATGGAAACAGAGGAAGAGGCCGACCACGTAAACGTTGGACTGAGGGAATAACAGAATCCATGGGAATGTCGATATACGAAGCCCATAACCGGGCACTCTCACGAAGTTTATACTTCACCTCGACACCGCAAGGTACAAGAGGAACATGATGAGATGAGATGAATGCTGATCTTATAATAGCTCATCTCTGCTGCTATGTGTGTTGTCTTTCCCACTATATGCATAGTTTTGACATTCCTGGTGCCAATCCTGGAGATTTTCCTAGAAATGGCATCACTACCCGGACTAATTAAGGTATTCTCCGCAACGCGTCGTATCTCACTTAGAACTTATTTTTCTCTTGATAGGCAGAGAAATTTTTATGTATATGACTTGTTCAAGGTTGGTTAAATGTTGTGGCTGCATTGTTCTGCGTGATCGGGTAGTCTGCACTAAGCCCAACCCTTGCTGAGTCGCCTCTTACGACATACCTGATAGGATGCAGTGTTACTACTCTTTGCTTCGTTTGTGGGTCTCTGCAATACACGGACGAAATCCACCCTGTTCGCCTTTTACGTCATGTGTAATCGGTTGAAGTGTTACTATTCTTTACTTCCAATTAGGATCCTGTTAACACACAGTTGGGGCTTTTTGGGCTCCTCTTAAGACACGCATGGTCGGTTACAGTGTTACTAGCCTTTCTCAACCAAAAACAACCAACAATGAGGAGTATAAACATCACAAAAATAATATTTTAGCTCAGTAATTAGCAACAATGGGCAATGTCCGAAAGATGTCAGACGTACACTGATCATATCAGTGCAAAGGTTTTAAGAATATATGGCACAACATCAGCCAAAAGATTGAAGTTAACATTTTCACAAATACATCTTTCACATGCCATCATACGGATCTTTCGCAATTATAAGCAAGAACATTGTGACAATTTAACTAAAATGTTTCAGAAGAGTTTTTGGAGTATCGAGCTCAAAGAAGAAGAAGAAAACAAAAGACTAATCACATCCGTGTATTCAGTATTTTTTTTTTTTAAATTAAGAATGTTCTATCACTTCTCTTACTCTAAATTTTCATTGTAAATATATGTTTTTGCATGCTATGATTTATGCGTTATCAGATGACAAGTGGTGTATTTATATTGTGATTTTGTTTATTTTCTCCTGACCCAGAGAAAGGACTCGGAGAGACCTGCAGATCCAGCCAAGAATGTACATCTATGCACTGTATATCAGGCACGTGCGAAATGGATATAGTGTTGACAACAGGTAGAGACGTTATGATACTTGGTGATTTGAACATAGGATTAGTAAATCCAACCAGACTTGGGACGATATCATTCTATATTACAACTTCAAATAACTAGCAAACCGTCCAACAAGGGTTACAGACACATCATCAACTATAAGTGATCATATATATGTTACTTGTCCACATACTATTATTTAATGTTTTATTACTGTTAGTAGTTAGTGAGCATTACCCAATATGTTGTACATGGTCGAAAACTGGGTTAAAAACTCCTAAAAATAAACATTTAAGCATCAAATTTAGAAATGTTAAAGCTCTCAACCAAAGTTTATTTTTTAGACGACTTAAACAATGCAGCCCTTGAACATGTTTACTAACTTCCTGATCCGGATGATGCACTACCTTACTGGACAAAGACAGTCTACAATGTATTTGATAAAAATGTGCCAGTCAAAGAAGTTCTCGAAATCATGAGAGAACGAGATAAAGCACACAAAAATAAAGATTGTATCAATTACCTATAACTAAGAAATAAAGTTAAATATGAATTTCGTAGGATAAAGGAAGATCATTTCAAAAATGTGATTGTAGATAAATCAAATAACACAAATATATGGAAGGCTATTAAGTCGCTAACCAACAAGAAACACGCTTCAGAGTCAGCAATACCGAACACTATAACATGCGAGGATTTCAGTTACTTCTTTTAAACAGAAATAGAGAATCTAAAGTCCTCAATACCAGACTCTGCATGTAATTTAAGTTCACTGTCATCATTCTGTGAAGGGAAGTGCTCTAGAAATATTCCCCTTGAGATTCCCTTGATGTCTGTTGCAGAAGTATATAACTATCTCTCGAATCTCAAAGAAACAAATTCAGAAGGCCTAGATGGTATCAGTAATAGAATTCTTCGGTGTGCTGCACCAATTATTAGTGAGTCCTTAACGTTTATATATAACCAGTGCCTGTCCAAAAACTACTTTCCATCTGCCTTTAAAGTTGCTAAAGTTTATCCTCTACTTAACAATGGCTCAATTGATAATAGAGTCTTGGGTAATTATAGACCCATTTCCTTACTGTCGTCGCTATCAAAGCCATTAGAAAAACACATGCATAAAATAACACTTTTTTTTGCATATCCTTTACAGGACATCGCTGTCAACACCAGCATCTTTCAGCTGTATGTTGATTTCTTGGCAAGATTACGCTCAGTAGTTTGCTATTGCTTTCTGAGCGGCCGGCTCACATACCCCGTAAGTTACCGATGCGATTCGAACCACTGCTGATTCTCACCGTCATCACGTTACCTAAGAGAGTATACGAGATTACGGAGAAAAGTCGCTAACCTCTAAGCCACGAAGCCGGCCAAAAAATAACACTTCATCATTTAATTAACAACGATCTAATAATTGACAGTCAATCTGGGTTTCGACCTAAATATTCTTACCATAGTGCACTTACAAAAATTACCGATAACCGGCACCTTCGTATCAACAATGGCAACATTTGTGGAGCAGTATTTGTAGACTTTAAAAATGCCTTTGATATGATAGATCATGATATTTTAATTAGAAAATTAAAACAAATGAAGACAAGCACCAATATGGTGAACCTAATGACGTCATTTTTATCTGACAGACAACAAGTAGTGTCCTTCAATAACTGTCTATCAAGACCCACACAACTTAATACTGGTGTGCCTCAGGGCTCAATACTAGGTCCGCTGCTTTTTGCAGTGTATATTAACGATCTTCCTTCATACCTCAATACTTCGTGTGACCTATTTGCGGACGACTGCACTATTTACACTAGTCAAGAGAGCATTAGAGACTTAGAGAGCTCTTTACAAAACGAATTTCACAACCTTAGTAGGTGAAGCAATGAAAACCGCATGTTAATTAACATCAACAAAATCAAACCCATCTTTTATTCGCCAAACGACCAGACAAAAACTGCAGACCCTAGCCATAACTGGGACACCGCTCGAGCTCCACGTGGACACGTTACCTATAATTAATGTAAATGAACATAAAACATTAGGCCTTTTAATTGACAGACATTTAAACTGGAGCCCTCATGTTCACGCCCGTACCAAGAGAATAGCACAAACGGTTTACCAACTTGCTAAAATTCAGCACTTTTTGGATGAAAGCACACGAACAATATTCTATGCATCCTATATCCAAAAACCTCTCGATGATTGTTCCACAGTCTGGGATGGTTGCCCTAAATCTAATATGAAACGAGTGTGTTCGCTTCAAAACCGCGCTACACGTCTAGTTTCTAGCATAAAGCACGTTGAAAGTAATAAATTATACAGCCATCTAAGACTTCTACCACTTCGAAAGCGCTTCCTTTTTAACAAAGCCAAATTAGTGAATAAAATTATATCTGAAAATACCCCAGAGTATCTTCTACCGTTAATTCAATCTAATGCAATGAACAGTTAGCGCTTAAATTTATTACAGATTTCTAAGCCTAGATTGGACTTATACAAAACTTGTTTCGCATTTTCTGGTGCTCACTTGTGGAATAGCCTTCCACCAGATCTGAAAACTCCAATGAGTCCCTACACATTCAATAGGCAACTCTTTCAATACTTACTTCATACCGACTATATGCCTCCATAAGTCACCTACTGGTATCATTTTTTCACTATCATTTTTTCACTATCATTTTTTTCATTTTTCCGCTATCATTCTTCATTGTATGTGTGTGAGCGAGACAGTGGGTGAGAGAGTGAGTGAGAAAGAGTGTGAGTGGAAGTATTAGTATGAGACAGAGAGTTAGAGAGTATGCATGTGCGTGTGTCTGAGTGAGTGTAAAAGTGAGTGAGTGTGCGTGGACGTGTGTGTGAGAGATTGAGTGAGAGAATGAGTGAATCAGAGAGAGTGGGTGTGTTATGTGTCTGCTTGTCTGTGTGATAGAGTGAGAAAGTGAGTGTGTGAGTTAGAGAGTCAGTGAGTAAGTGAGTGAATGAGTAAGGGAGCGTGAGTGAGTGAGAGAGAATGTGTGAGTATGCGTGTATGTACGCGAGTGAGTGAGTGTGAGAGCGAGTGAGTGTGTAAAAGAACGAACGAACGAACATACTTTATTTTCAAAGAGTAACAAATTGGGCACGCAGGCAAGAGAGAGAGAGAGAGAGTGGGTGAGTGAGAGAGTGCATGAGAAAGTGAAAGAGTGAGATTGAGTTTGTGTGTCTGTTTTCTTGTCTGTGTGTGTGAGAGTGAATAATAATAAGCGAATAAGAGAGTGATTTGGTGTGATTTAGAGAGTGAACGAGTGAGTGTGTGTGCGTGTGTGTGTGTGAGAGAGAGAGAGAGAGAGAGAGAGAGAGAGAGAGAGAGAGTGTAAGTGGGAGGGTGAGTGAGATATTGAGTGACAGGGAATATGTGAGTATGTGTGTGTGTACGTGATGGCGACTGTGAGAGCGAGTGCGTATAAGCATGAGAGAGAGAAATAGTGAGTGGGAGAGAGGGAGAGAAGAATGAGGCAATGAGAGAGTAAGTGTGCCAGTGTGCGTGAAAGAAAAATAAATAGAGAGAGAGAGGGGAGAGAGAGAAAGAGAGAGAGAGAGAGAGAGAGAGAGAGAAAGAGAGAGAAAGAGAGAGAGAGAGAGAGAGAGAGAGAGAGAGAGAGAGAGAGAGAGAGAGAGAAAGAGAGAGAGAGAGGTGAGCGCAAGCATATCATTATGCCATATTTTTTTTTGTATCCTCATCTTTCATATTAGCATTTTTACTGCCAATTGAATTTAACATGCACTGCTTATTTCATCATGTTTATGTCAATTCCAGGATATTACACAAAGCATTTATTTTTTTTTTGTCCAACAAGAATGATGATGACCATTCATTTCATCCAGTGGGGTTGAAGATATGAAGCTGTGGGTTCTAAGATGGCTGATAAGGCCTATTTTGGCTCGAAATGTTCTTTGACAATGTGGGCAAAGAATGCTTGACGTTTCTGGAGGAGGATTTCCTGCAGTGGTTTTTCTGTCCTGCCTTTTTTTCACAGCTCTTGCAGTCCTGGTTGTCTCACATATGACTGCACCCTTGCGTAATGATGCACGCCACGAATTTCGGTCTCTGGCTGCAGCCTCCCAGGTGTCATGATGAATTCCAAAAGCATTCAGTGAGATTTTCATAGTGTCTTTAAAGCTTTTCCTCTGGCCACCTTGGGAGCGTTTACCACAACGCAGTTCGCAGTAAAAATTTCGTTTGGGGAGCCTGTGATCTGGCATGCGAGTCAAGTGACCAGCCCAGCGAATCTGATTCTTCATCAGTAGAGTGTGGATACTGGGCATGGACGCTCTTTCTAGGACTTCAGTGTCTGGAATCTTGTCCTGCCATTTAATCTTCAGTAGCTTCCGAAGGCAGACTGTGTGGAAGTGGTTTAATTTCCTAGCGTGTCGCTGATAAACAGTCCAGGTTTCACAAGCATATATCAGTGTGGGTAATACAACTGCTTTGTAGACTTTTAGCTTTGTTTGCAGGCTTATTCCAGTTCTGTCCCATACATTCCTGTACAGTCTGCCAAAGGCCGCACTGGCTTTGGAGATTCTTGCATACACTTCGTCATTAATTGTGACAACTTGTGACACAGTGCTGCCAAGATAGGTGAATTTGTCCACAACACTTAGTCTATGATCATTCACTTTGATATTCGGCACAGAGTGATTATTCCCTGGAGCTGGCTGGTACATAACTACAGTCTTCTCCAAGTTGATATTGAGCCCAAAGTTGGCACAGGCATGTGAGAAAGCTGAAACATTATGTTGCATGTCCGCCTCTGAGTTGGCGTATAGAGCGCAATCATCAGCAAACAGGAGCTCTCTGACGGTGTCGCTGTTAATTTTGGGTTTAGCTTTCAGACTTCTGAGATTGAATAACTTTCCATCCATACGGTAGTTGATGTCTATTCCAATGTCGGTCTTCCATGAAGGCATTCATCAACATGGCTGAAAACATGAGGCTGAACAGTGTTGGTGCCAGGACACATCCTTGCTTCACTCCATTGGTGACAGGAAAGGGTTCAGACAGTTCACCATTTTCCTGTACTCTTGCCTGCATGCCATCATGAAATAGCCGCACTATTTGGACAAACTTTCGTGGACAGCCATATTTTGCCATAATCTTCCACAGTCCTTCTCTGCTGACTGTATCAAATGCCTTGGTAAGGTCAATGCAAGTGGAGAACATTTCGCAGTTCTGTTCCTGACATTTCTCCTGCAGCTGCCTTGCAGCGAAAATCATGTCAACAGTTCCACGTTCTTTTCTGAAGCCACATTGACTCTCAGGAAGAAGACCTTGATCGAGATGGGCTGTGAGGCGATTGAGAAGAATTCTGGCGAGTATCTTCCCTGCAAGGAGATGCCTCGGTGGTTGTCACAGGATTGGCGGTTTCCTTTACGTTTGTAAAGGTGGACTATTGACGCGTCCTTGAAATCTTGTGGCATGGTCTCGTTCACCCATATGTTTGTAAAGACTTGGTGAAGCTGCTCTGTTAGGACCGGCCCACTTGCCTTGTATATCCCTGCTTGGATGGAGTCAGGACCAGGTGCCTTGCCGCTGGAGAGTTGCTGGATGGCTTTGTTTACTTCCACTATGGTTGGCAGGTCATCAAATGTCTCATTGGTGGGAACTTGAGGAAGGCAGTTGATGGTTTCATTATCAAAGAAGGAAGTTGCATTTAAGATTTGCTGAAATACTCTGCCCAGCGTTGAAGGATTTCTTTCTTATCGGTGACCAGTGTTCTCCCATCTGCACTGAGGAGGGGAACTATGCCTGGTGATGTAGGACCATAGACAGCTTTCAGTGAGTCGTAAAAATTATTCATATCATGTATGTCAGCAAAGCCCTGAATTTCGTCAGCTTTGCTGCTCAGCCAGGAGTCCCGCATGTGCCGAAGTTTCTGATGCACTACTCTCTGAATGTTCTTGAAGGCATCTTTTTTTTATGTTGACTTCGGGTCATTCAAATGTGCCTTGAGGAGAAGATGTTTCTCGGCCAGCAATTGATTGATGTCTTCGGAATTTTGATCAAACCAGTCTTTATGCTTTCGAGGGGCTGGACCCAGGATTTCCATAGCAGTGTTGTAAATTGTGTCCTTTAGGGCTCTCCATTCTGTTTCTGTATCCTGTTTAGCTGCAGCATTGGGCTTGAGGCGGTCTTCCAACATATTTTCAAACGACTGCTGCATTTTCTTGCTGTTTAGGCGGGTGAAATTTAGCTGTTTTTGCATTTTCAAACAGGAGTGAAACAGGGTTGTGTCTTATCACCGATGCTTTTTGGAATAGCTATCGATTGGGTCATGCGCAAATGCACAAACAACACAAATATGGGTATCCATTGGGTTGACAAAATTCTAGAAGACTTGGACTTTGCCGACGACATAGTGCTTTTGAGTTCAACAGACCCGGATGCCCAAGAGAAAATAAACCACCTCCAAAATGTTTCAGGGCAAATTGGTCTCCAAATTAACACCACAAAAACAAAGACTATTGATCTTACCAACATTTCAGATGACACCAAATTGAACAGCTACATTCTTGAAAAAGTCAACAGCTTCACATACCTAGGAAGCAAAATGTCATCTACAGGGGACTCAACACCAGAAATATCATCTAGAATCGCACTGGCATCTAGTGCCTTCAATAAACTGTCAAACATCTGGAAGTCAAAGACACTCAGCAAACACACAAAACTTAAAATCTTCAACTCTTGTGTGATTCCAGTGTTAACGTATGGATGTGAAAGTTGGAAATCAACGGTAGCTTTAGATAAAAAATTAGACAATTTTGAGAACAAATGTCTTAGAAGACGTCTAAACATCCACTGGACAGACTTCAGAACCAATTCGCAAATAAGACAAGAGACTAAGCAAGATACAGTATCAAATTTCATAAGAAGACGCCGTTGGAACTACATCGGCCATGTACTCAGAATGGACAAGACAAGACTCCCCTACCAAGCCCTCATATGGTCACAGGCAGGGAAAAGAAAACGGGGAAGACCAAGAGAGACCCTGCGTAGAACCATCATTAGAGAAGGCTCATTCAACGGCCAAGTAAATATCCAAGATCTACAATAGGTAGCAGAGAACCGCCAGGCATGGAGAGACAGGACTTCTGCCCTATGCGCCGCCTTAGGCTCAAGAGGAAAGACTAACTAACTAACTAACTAACTAATGAGACGATGGTCTGTCCAACATTCGGCACCACACATGGATGGTTGCAGAATTTGGCGGATGATCTCCACATGGGTGTATCGACGCGGGACATCTTGCTTATGATCGAGAGGTTTTCCGGAAGGTTGTTTTGGGAGCGAGGTTCTGCAAGGGACATGCTACTGAATGAATGAATGATTGACCGTCAGAGAACTCCTGCTGATGATTGCGCTCTTTATGCCAACTCAGAGGCAGACATACAACACAATGTTTCAGCTTTCTCACATGCGTGCGCCAACTTTGGGCTCAATATCAAGATGGAGAAGACTGTTGTTATGTACCAGCCAGCTCCAGGGATTAAATACACTGTGCCGAATATCAAAGTGAACGGTCATAGACTGAGTGTTGTGGACAAATTCACCTATCTTGGCAGCACTGTGTCACAAGCTGCAACAATTGATGACGATGTGAATGCAGGAATCTCCAAGGCCAGCGCGGCCTTTGGCAGACTGTACAAGAATGTATGGGACCGAATTGGAATAAGCCTGCAAACAAAGCCAAAAGTCTACAAAGCAGTTGTATTATCCACACTGCTATATACCTGTGAAATCTGGACTATTTATCATCGACACGCTAGGAAATTAAATCACTTCCACACAGTCGGCCTTAGGAAGCTACTGAAGATTAAATGGCAAGACAAGATCTCAGACACTGAGTTCCCAGAAAGAGCATCCATGCCCAGTATCCACACTCTACTAATGACGAATCAGATTCGTTGGGCTGGTCACTTGACTCGCATGCCAGATCACAGGCTCCCCAAACGAAATTTTTACTGCGAACTGCGTTGTGGTAAACGCTCCCAGGGTGGCCAGAGGAAACGCTTTAAAGACACTCTGAAAATTTCACTGAAGGCTTTTGGAATTCATCATGACACCTGGAAGACTGTAGCCAGAGACCTAAATTCGTGGCGTGCATCATTACGCAAGGGTGCAGTTACGTGCGAGGCAACCAGGACTGCAAGAGCGGTGACGAAAAGGCAGGAGAAAAACAACTGCAGGAAATCCTCCTCCAGAAACGTCAAGCATTCTTTGTCCACATTGTCAAAGAACATTTCGAGTCAAAATAGGTCTTACCAGCCATCTTAGAACTCACGGCTCCATACTTTCAACCCCACTGGATGAATGAATGGTCATCATCATTCTTGATGGACAAACAACAACAACAACTGGTATAATAATATACTCTCCGTGTGTGTGTGTGTGTGTGTGTGTGTGAGGGTGAGAGAGAGGGGGGGGGGGGTGAAAGAGAGAGAGAGAGAGTCAATGTGTGTGTGTGCACGTGCATGCGTTTGTGTGAGAGAGAGTGAGTGAGCGAGAAAAGGTGAGGGAATGTGTGTATCTGTGCATGCATGCGTGTGTGAATGTGTGAGAGTGAGTGAGGGAGTGTGAGTGTTCTTGCTAGTGTGTATGTGTGAGAGATTAATTGATTAATTTATTGATTGATTTATTTAAATTTATTTTTAAAAGTGTCACAAATTGGGCACACAGGCTTGTCTTACATTCGGCCATTCCAATCATTCATCTTTCGTTCATTAATAGTGCATGATACATTAACATAGGAAAATAAAACCATTGTCAAATTAATGTTGTAGACATAATGCATATTACCATGTCATGAGACACATTCCCCACCACCCCTACATCTCCCACCCAACCCACACATCCCCACACACCACACATCCCACACCCATCACACACACCCGAGGCACACATACATTCCCCAAGCCACCCGCCCATCTCCCACCATCACACACACCACCCTCTCCCCACACACACACAGAGTGAGATTGAGAGAGTGAGTGAGTGTATGTGTGAGGGATTTAGTGAGAGAGAATGAGTGAGTGAGTTAGGGATGAATGCATGAGAGAGTCGGTGGGTGTGTGTGAGTGACTGAATGAGTGATAGAGAGTGTGTGTATGTGCGAGTGAGAGAGAGAGAGAGTAAAAGAGAGACTTTGTGAGTGCGCAAGGGTGAGAGAGAGAGTGACAGAAACACTGAGTGATAGCGTGAGGGTATGTGTCTGTGTGGGAGTGAGAGTGAGAGAAAGAGAGATTAAGAGTGTGAGAGATAGAGTGAATGAAAGATGGAGAGAGCGAGTGAATGAGGGAAATAGTGAGTGCGAGTGAGTGAGAGAGAGTGGGTGAGTGGATGTGTTAGTGTGTGTGCATATGCGCGCGCATGTGTATGTGTGTGTGTGTGTGTGTGAATAAAGAGAGAGAGAGAGAGAGAGAGAGAGAGAGAGAGAGAGAGAGAGAGAGAGAGAGAGAGAGTTGAGCGCACGCATGTCTAGTAGCAAGCTATTGAATAGATTTTGTGTATTCTCATCTTTCATATTATCATTTTGAATGCCACATGATTGTATCATGTATACTATGAACATATGTGCATTACTGTAGAGTGAGAGGGTGAGTGAGAGTGAGTGAGAAAGAATGAGTGGGTGTGAAAGTGAATGTGTGTGTGTGTGTGTTTATGTGTGTGGAGTGCTAGACAGTAAGAGAATGATGAAGAGTGATTCAGAGAGAGATAAGATTGAGTGAGGAAGAGAGAGAGTGAGTGAGTCTGAGTGAGAGAGTGAGTGAGTGAGTGTGTGTGTGTGCCTGTACGGGTGTGTGAGTGAGAGTGAGTCAGTGAGTGAGTGAGAGTTTGAGTGACATAGAGTGAGTGAGAGATTAAGTGAGTGAGTGTGTATGTCTTGCTGTGTATGTGTGAGTGAGAGAGAATAAAAGAATAAAAGAGAGTGAGTGAGTGAGAGAGAGGGTGAGTGAGAGTGGCTTAGTGAGTGTGAGTGGGTGTAAGATTGAGTGATAGAGTGAATGTGTCTGTGTGTGTGTGTCTGAATAAGAGAGAGAATGAGAAAGTGAGAGAGTGAGTGAGTTAGTTAGTGGGTGTGTTTGTGTGTGTGTTTGTGTGTGTGTGTGTGTGTGTGTGTGTGTGTGTGTGTGTGTGTGTGTGTGTGTGTGTAAGGGGGGAAAAGAGATAGGTAGCTGAGAGCGTGCATGTCAGGTTACACACTATTCCATATTGTGTCTGTATCATCATCTTTCATATTATCATTGTTACTGCCACTTAATTTTAACATATAATATATGAAAACCTATGCACAGCTTATTTCATCATGTTTATTTCAACTTTCGGAACTAACTTATTGAATTGTATCACTATTCTTTACGTTACACAATGTATATGTATTATTTATTCCCCCTCCCCCTCTTTTTTCATTGTTATGAGGGTGCTCCCGATAATCGCCAGTGTACAGTGTGAGACTGTACATATTAGTTTCAGTGATTGTTGTGAGGCACGTGTTTGTGTCTAGATGTGTGAGAGTGTGTGTGTGTGTGTAAGTGGGTGGGTGGAGATGGGTGTGTCGGTGTAGGAGTGTATGCTTGAGAGATTGAGTGAGAGTGAATGAGGGAGTAAATAATGTGTGAGTCTGAGAGACGAGGTGAGTCTGGTAGAGGGCACATTATTTTCCTCTCAACTCTAGGGAGACTCTCTGGCGAAGTGGTCAAGCTGTTTGACTCGGGCTCCAAAGGTTGTGGGTTTGATTCCGGGCTGCGTCCTTCGGTTCACGAGTGAAATTTTTTGGAAACTCCTGTGGGTCGTCGCTGGATCTACGGAGATCGTGCTTTGTGTGACGTTTTCCGCTCTGCGGAAAGAGACCGAGCCATATGGGATAAACCCGGTGCAATGAAATCGACCATGTCGACTTTTCAGCGACTCACAATCGCAGTGGCAATACACAGCTACGTGAAACATAATCTTGACCACCAAGCGGGACAGTGGTTTGACAGAATAAGTCCAAAACTTCGACATATTTCGAAATCTTCACCCGATCTGAATCTGACAGTTTTGGATCTTTGTATTGCTTCTTTTCTTCTGACATGTAGACAGTTAATGCTTCTCTGGCTTGTAGAAGACTCTGTAGCATAATAAAAATACCGTTCCATGTTGTTGGTACATCTTGCTGCAGCTTACACAATAGTGACTCAGTACAATTTTGCAAATCGGGTGTGTTTGCAGCACTATGTTTAAAATTTCCGACAATTTTTCGACATAGGGTTCATTTGTATAAGTACTGCCCAAACTACAACATATCCAGGCGAACCTTCTGGCCTAGAGAGACGACAGTGGAAGATAAACTCTATGGACCACTGAGTGAACTAAAAAAGACTGTTAGATTATACAAGAGACAACATTGCAGTTATAGACATATTTCAAGCGAACGAAAGAAGAAGAAGAATTGGTATAAGTGATGGGAGAAAAGGTTTTCGATTAATCGTTAAAAAAAATATTAATCGTTAAAAAAATTAACGATTAATCGATTAATTAATCGTTAACTTCCGCATCCCTAGTTATAACATGACAAAAATGTGTTGAATGACATATATGTTCACCTTCTGCATGCAGTACTACTGTACGCTCAATTCTAATATAGTTTTAATCAGTAATTGCTACCAAATAATTGTACTCAGCAGCTGACACCACAACATGAAGAACAAGAATAACGTATCTCTACATTTGCATTCGTGTGATGAAAGACTAAAGTATTCATTTTCTACCCAAATAAAACAGCTGAAATAGTTTTATTTCTGCTCCTATGAAACATTAGAACTCAAAAGTAATTTCATCGCAGACTATTATTATGGATATTAAAACAGGGAATATGAACCTCCCTTAACAATCGGAATAGTATACGGGGTATATTTCTAACCAAACAGAAAACTTAGGAGAGCCCTACCACTCAATTGCTGGTTGTTCTGATAAAATAAAGGGCTGTTGCTATTAGTTGTCCTACTTGATTAGACAAGCTGAAAAATAGCTGATGGCTGTGGACATGTGGTTTCTGGTGATAATGCAAAGAATACAATGGGCAGACAGAAAAATCAATGGCCATGCCCTACAAGAGACTAAATGAAAATCGTACACAGATTAAATAAATTAGACGTAGACAGTCAAAATGTATTTATCACGTTGTGAGAAGAAATCAGTTGGAGAGTTGAGTTGAGTTGAGATAAGAACCGACATCACATGCACTTCAGGACATTCCCATTTGCGCTGAGTCCCCTCGTTCAACAGCTAGCGATGAGTCACACTACTAATCGTCTCCCACCGTTATCTGATTGAAAGTTTCTCTGGTCTTCCCTCTCAGTTTTGAGATTCTATCAGAATCCCTGCCAGTCCCCAGCATTCTCATTCTTTCCACATACGGGTTCTCAATATGTTCCTCCACATTCTCCATCGGGTCCCACAAGCGAACGACCATTCTCCTTTGTCCATAAGTAATCAACCACCAAGAGACGCATTCCCTGACAGCCTATCAGCCTGTTCATGCTATCGCACTCCCGCATGTCCAGGGCAAAGCATCCATACAGTTCTCATTTTCGGTGACCTCTGAAGCATGGTGGGCCATACCACACGAAACAATTCTTTCTCCACTTTACTAAGCATACACATTGAGTCCGCGATGAAGACAATGTGTGTTACAGTGGTCTCCTCTAACCAACGGAATGCCACTGTGACTGCTTCACCTCCACTTTCAATCTGGAGGTCGTTGCCTCATATGCCATACTCTCCTTTTTCAAGAATCGTCCATTAGCCTTTGCAATGAAACCCCAACCACTCCGTCTGTGTGTTTGTGTATGGGTGGCACTATGAACGTGCGTATGTGTGTGTGTGTGTATATATGCGTGTGTGTGTGTGTCTCTGTGTGTGTGTGTGTGTGTGTGTGTGTGTGTGTGTGTGTGTGTGTGTGTAAGTGTGTGTATGTCCGTGTATTTATGTACATATGTGTCTCACCACTGACGCATCAAGTGGAGAACTTCCTGACAACTGGAAAAATCGAAGGTAAGAGAACAAGGGGAAGGCAGATAAGAAAATACCTGGATGGCTTGACCACGTGGCATGGTCGAGAAAAGAACACTGAGTTGATCCACGACGCTGGTGATATCGTGAGATGGAGAAACATGACCGCCATCGTTAAGAACCGACATCACTGCACTCATGACATGCCCATACGTGCTCCATACCAAGCTTAATATGAATCAAGTTATCTCAAGTCACTGCCGTCATACTGGCAGAACATAGCGCTGCCTACAACATCACACTTGGATCTTTCTCTTGTTAAATCTGAGAGAAAGGCTACTCTGTACATCTGATAGCCATCTCCTTTTCAGTTGTATCTACACTAGGCCACTTAGACCCCCATATAACAGTTAGTTAGCACATGACTCGTTTTAATACGTAACAGCCACAGAGCGCAAATACTCATAGCTTCATATCCACAACCACTGCGTTTCAGTACACCACTGCAGACAAATCAAATATGCAATACAACACGAGCATTAAGCGCCTTAGGCTATGTCAAGATTCAAGGAGAATGCCATATTTTCTATATTTGCTGCTGTACACACAAAAAATAACCATATCATACTGAAAATTATACCTTGATTGGTTATAATAAACGTGCACAGGTTCTCTCCCTCCTACTATGATGCACCTCATACATGAATAAATTGCTTTTCTTCTCATGTATACAACTTCTGAATATATTTGCTGAAACGAATATTTCCACCTGTGCCGTTGTCCTACACACATCAAACAATTCTAGATTGAACTGAAATACTTCTTAAAAGTAGCTGAGATTGTTCTACCTATTAAAATGTCAAAAATACATTATTTTATATACCCCATAGCTCTTAGTACGCAGCATTCCGTTCTGCTATCTATGTCATTAATACTAGATTTTCCTAACACATTCTGTATCCCACACATTATGTGCGTAATATTTCTCCTACAAAATCCCATCTAATGTTCTTAAATTCAGATAACACAATGACTTTACATAGCTCCAAAGTCTCTCCTCATTTAGAATTATCTTTTTTGTGTTGTGCCCGTCACACTACATGGCTAGATATTAGGCAGCAATCATCTGTTTGAAAGATGCTCAATTCCCATAGGATACAATTCCTTCAATTTATGCTATTCTTATATGTCCTAAACCATTCTAATGTAACACAGCTTGCCTTGATCATATGGTTCATATTTATCTGCTTCACCCACAACAGGATACACTTATTTATTAGGTCCTCGTCAAAAGCATGTGCCACTCGCCAAGTATAATATCTGTTATTTAAGTATTAAATGCAATACATACATCTGTATTTCTAATTGTGCTAATTTTAACTACCTATGAACGTCAGAGTTGATATTCATCACACAGCCTGGACTTGTAACTATAACCTATTCAACCCACAAGGACTCAAATGTGACCTGAGACAAACCATAACTTCTAAGATGTCTTTAGCTCTTTACACGTACTCTATTACTACTAGCTTAGCACAGAAATACACTCATTATTTCCTATAATATAATTTGCTACCTCTGTTGTGATTGCAACCCTGAAACACATGTAATGTTTGTATAGTAAGATAACCATATGCTTATGTTAACATTGGTAAGATATTTTCTTAAATATTATTTATTCTTTCCCTACCCAGAGATTCCTTTTGGACAGAACTGTTCACCTGGTATTCAACAGTGTGTGTCTAACCTCATCTGTAACACAGCAAGTAAATGTGATTGTCAGAGTGACTATTATTACAACAACTCAACAAGCAGCTGCTCACAAAGTAATCTTTTATTAGCACATTTCCTGTTACTTGGTGTTATACTCTCTAGATTAGTCTTTTTGATACCTTATTTCTAAGTTCTCTTTCACATTTTCATGTTTGCTGGTTAGTGCTTTGGGCCAAACGGGAGGAGAGCGAAAAAATAAGAGAGCGTAAGAAGGCATGATGAAAATAGAGAATAGAAAAGACTAGGAGGGTTAGATTGTTAAAAGCACGCCAAGAGTGATAAGTGATATAGACTTCTCATCATCTCCCAAGCTTTCAAGAACAGGAAAAGTAATGAGAAAGAAGAGTTTCTAGAATCTTTATGAAAATATATTTCTTTCAAACAGGCAATGCATTGACGAATTTAATCAACAATGACAATAGTTAATGCTCTACCTAAACTTATACAAGATAGGCAAACAAATTAGGAAACAACACTGAATAAATTTTACTTCAATATAGCAATATATTCAAGACAAATCACTTGATACAACGCAAACGACAGATGCACAAAAGTTTGATAGCAACTTACTAAGAAGTAGCACAACCACTGCAGGCTGTGTGCTGTAAATGTTATAACATGACAACAATGTGTTGAATGATATACATGTTCACCTACTGCATACACTACTACTGTGCCCTCAATTCTAGTTAGTTAGTTAGTCGACAGATCATCCTCGTTGCACATCGAACCATTCAGTCCATAAGTGCTCGGATCCCCTCCTCAGCAAATCCCGCAGCGTGTAGCGGCTAACGACGCCAGTTCTGTGTTGGTTTATCAATCTTCTTTGGCTTCCTGCGTAGTGTTCTTGTTTGGCCACCCCTCTTTTAATTTGCTGCTCTCGCAGTCTGGCCATTGTTGTAGATTCACAGTCATCACTTGGTTCTCGCAAAAGTCTCACTTCTCGTAGAGCATTCAGAATGTCAGCCTGGTCCATGGCGCGTCCGCCCTCCACAGTAGCCTCACCTGCGAGCTTGTCAGCCCGCTCATTTCCTTGTACTCCAGCATGCCCTGGCACGAAGATGAAACTAATCTTTGCCAGCCGAGACCGCTTCAGAGGCAGCAACCATTCTCTTCGGATCGACCCCTCCTCTATCCTCTTGATCATGTTCATTGAGTCGCTAAGGAAACAAGCCCTAGTGAATGTCTGTGTCTCGAGCCATGTTATTGCTTTACTTACTGCCATGACTTCCATGGTCAGGCTACTTGTGGTTTCAGTGAAAGCACCAGAGTCCTCCTTCACAATTCTCCCTCCGGCCCGAGCTGTAAAGGCCCATGAGCTTCTCACATGTCGGACGACCGACCCATCTGTGTAGATGACCGCGTCACCTGTCTAGCGAATTCTCGAAAATCAACGCTTGTACTTCAGCCTCAACAGCAGCCTGGATTTTCTTGTCTGCATTTTCTATCTAGTTGGATGCAAACTGAAAAGGATGTGCAGAAGTCTGTTGGCACTTGCACCCACTCCTCGCCAGGTTCTAAGTCCTCAAGTGAACACACCTGTTGAAGAATGTCTTCGGCTTGACCCATCCACGACCGTCCTCTTTTTAACCTGCTGCCCTTCACCTTCCTAATTTCACTATGCAGTGGATGTTGTGTGTTTGCGTTAATTCTGAGGTAGGCGCGTGCCCTGCAAACTTGTATTCTCTCTTCAATGGTTGGAAAATCAAGAAGGTAGCGCATCGCCCTGCATGCTGTATCTCTTGTACATCCAAGAATAATGCGCATAGCTTCATTCTGTATCCTTTCCATCCTTTCTATCTGCTTATGGCTGAGAGTCAGGATTGCCATTGCATACTCCAAAACAGACATGACCAGCCCCTCGTACAGAAGACATAGGATGGCGCTGCTCACAGTTTGCTGCCGCCATCACCCGCATCGCATGCCAAACCCCGCTTGGCCTTTGTTATCACCTGGTCTATGTGCACATTATAAGCAAGGCTTCGATCAAACCGTATCCCCAGGTAATTCATTGCCTGCGTTCTTTCCACCGTCTCTGAACACAGCATTACAGTTGGTGTTGGATTGTTGACAATATGATTATTCAACGAGAACCAAGTCACTGTTGCCTTTGTTGGGTTGACCATTGCCCCAGCTTCATCACACCAAGTACTTATGCGATTGAGTTCGGTTTGTAGTTCCACAGCAACCTCCTCTCTATCCTTACCCTGACGATACACTAAAACATCATCGGCATATGACAATGTCCTGCCAGGTCCAGTGATCTGCTCACTGGTGATTCTCACTGTGTAGGCGTTGAACAGTACCGGAGATAATGGTGATCCCTGTGGTAGGCCAGGATATATTGTTGTTGGTTCCGAAGTCCAACTGCCACATCTAAAAACTACTTTCCGTTGGAAGAGGGCTGCAGCGATCCAACTAAGGAGGAATGGACTTACGTTTAGTTCAAGAAGCTGAAACATTAAAACATCCAATGGTACTCTGTTGTATGCGTCCTCAAGACCAATCGCTGCAGCAACGGTTTCAGTTCACCTCAATTCTAATATAGTTTTAATCAATAATTGCAACCAAATAATTGTACTCAGCAGTAGCAGACAATGTTGTATTTAAGTAGCAAATGGGGTTTCCAATACCCGATAAATCCTTCTTCACGGGGTTATCCCGCCATCTTGTTTCGACATAAAAGCGGTCCTCAATTGACCTCAATATTTGAGCTTGGCGTGTATTTTCTTGGGTCTGGGTGACTACTTTCGGTTGTCCTGATGACTACTTCCGGTTGACTTCCGGTCCGGGGGCGGGCGGGAGCGAACAGATACATCCGTCGGCCGCCTCAGTTTCCTCCGACCGTTCCTAAGACCATTCAAAGACAGCGAGGCATGCCCCGGGCATGTGGAATACTTATATAGGTAAGTAGACCAACTAGTCGCCAGGCACATGGGTTCAAGTCCCAGTGTATGTGTGGGTGCGTGTGTTTGCGTGTGTCGTGTGGTGTGTCGTGTGATCGAGCCCCAGTCATGCAGATATCGAACCCTTCGATGAGGAGACCGAAGTCAACATGACAGAGTGGAAAAATGATTTATTCCATCATTCGAGATACCCAGAGTAGGCCAAATAATGACCTCGTCAATAAACTTTTGCACGCTGATAGCTAATTAGGAAAGTGTCCATGTATCAACATTAAGCGATTGGTGAAAATCTGGTTTAAAAATATACTAGACAGGCATACACTATTATTAAAAATAAAGCCTAAAAACATAATAAACAGCTATATTTCTTGTACGTATAGCGGAGAAATTTGATGTGAAGAAAGAACTACTATTCTCAATTAATTTAAGACATAACTTGCTAAGATAATCATAAAAATATGTATTATAAAACAAATAACGTCCCCTTTTTACAAACATAAATAAAATTAACCAGGGAAGACTAGTCATGTCTCTTGACTCAACCAGAAGTAATAAGCTCCCTTTCCACAACTAACAAATGTGACTTCAGACAGGTAAAGGTCACGCTCTGACCCCACCTCGGCCCGCGAGTAATACGACAATGGCCAGCGATCAACGATTGATAAGCTGTGAAGATAATACACCGGACACGCTAGTCGAGTTGTGGTCTGTGGAAAATATGCAGTGGTCAGTCATACAAGAATTCAGCGCAAATATGTATTTCTATTTGCTGTAAATCTCTCTGTCTCACTCTCTCTCTCTCTTCTCTCTCTCTCTCTCTCTCTTTCTCTCTCACTCGCCACTCTTCCTCTCTCTCTCTCTCTCTTTCGCTCTCTCGCTCTCTCTCTCTCTTTCTCTATTCTCTCTCTCACTATCTCTATCATTATCTCTTTTTCTCTCCCTCTCTCTGGCGGTCTCTCTCTCCCTCTACCTCTCTGTCTCTCTAACTCTCTCTGTCCCTCTCTCTCTGTCTCTCTCATTTTCTCTCTCCCTCCCTATCTCCATCTCTCTCCCACTCTCTCTCTCTCTCTCACAGTGTGTATATGTGTGCGTGCGCGCGCGTGTGTGCTATCAATTACAGGACATCGCAGTCAGCCACACCATTCTGTGGAGTGTCGTGTTTTGCTGGGCAAGATTGCTGTTGTCTTTTTGAACGAACGGCAGTCATGTCATGTGCGTGCGCGCGCGTGTGTGTGTGTGTGTGTGTACATTTGTGTGTCAGTATGCTATCAATTAAAGGGCATCACAGTCAACCTTAGCATTCTGTGGATTGTAAGGCTTCCTGGGACAAGTTTGCAATTGTCATTTTGAACGAACGGCAGCCATGTCATGTGTGTGTGTACATGCGCGCACGTGTGTGTGTGTATGTGTGTGTGTGATCAATTACAGGAAATCGCAGTCAACCTCAGCATTCTGTAGAGCGTCAGGTTTCCTGGGGCAAGTTTGCAATTGTAATTTTGAACGAACGGCAGCCATGTCATGTGCGTGTGTGTATGTACATCCGTGTGTGTGTGTGTGTGTGTGTGTGTGTGTGTGTGTGTGTGTGTGTGTGTGTGTGTGTGTGTGCTATCAATTACATGGCATCGCAGTCAACATCAGCATTCTGTGGATTTTCAGGCTTCCTGGGGCAAGTTTGCAATTGTCATTTTGATCACACAGCAATCATGTCATGTGCGTGCGTGTGTCTGTATGTACATCCGCGTGTGTGTGTGTGTGTGTGTGTGTGTGTGTGTGTGTGTGTGTGTGTGTGTGTGTGTGTGTGTGTGTGTGCTATCAATTGCAGGACATCGCAGTCAACCTCAGCATACTGTGGATTGTCAGGCATCCTGGGGCAAGTTTGCAATTGTCATTTTGAACGAACGGCAGCCATGTCATTGTGTGTGTGTGTTTGTTTGTGTGTGTACATGCGTGTGTGTGTGTATATATATGTGTGTGTGTGTGTGCTATCAATTAAAGGACATCGCAGTCAGCCCTAGCATTATGTGGAGTGTCGGGTTTGCTGGGCAAGATTGTTGTTGTCTTTTTTGAACGAACAGAAGCCATGTCATGTGTGGGTATGTGTGTGTGTGTGTGTGTGTGTGCGGTGTGTGAGATAGATCACTATTTGTGTAATACTAACGAAGAGGCCATAGGGGCTGAATGCTGGAGACGGTGTGGTAAACTGATTCGCGAGGAAGTCACCGTGGCTGAATGACACTATTAAAAGTGGTAATGGGAAAGCCATAACACATGCTCACTGGCTGGCACTGCACCCGATCACCCGTGGCTAATGGTCACTTCCGATCACGAGGTGTAATGGCAACACCAGATCACGTTGCTAAACCCGCTCAAAGATGGCGCTGCATCCGGTACACCAGGGTAATGGGCACATCCAATCAAATATAGCTCTTTTTCCGTTCGGATGTGTAATGACTACAACCAGAACACGTGACTAAAGCCGGTTAAAAGATGGTGCTGTAGCCGGTCACGTGTCTTATGGGATACATCCGAAACATGTGACTAATGACTCAACTGGTCAAAGATGGAGTCGCACCCGGTCACATGACCAGACAGTGCATAATATTCTGTCATTCTACGTCAGCAAATAGCGTGTATACGACGACCACCATTCACCGGCTAGAAGTACCGGTCTCAGAGAACAACAACCACCTCACAATGTTACAAGTCGCTTACGCTAAGTTGGATTTTGTAAACAAATTTTCACATTTTCGTTGCAGTTCTCCAAGTAGGCATACAGTTATCCTAAAAATACTAATATAATAAAGAGATATATGGTGCTAATCACATATAACTGGAGTATGTGCTCTGCTGGCTGCGACACCAATCAACACGTGCACATGGTTGATTCATCAAGCCTGCATGCAGAAAGTAGTGTCCTTAGTACCGGCAATGTCCCACAAGGAGCGCCTCGAACAAGAACAGATGTTTGCATTTGCCAATAGCAACTAATGATACAGCCGAGACACGAGTGTAATGACCCAGTAGATCAAAAACAGAGGTAATGGAAGAAACCAACGTGGAAACTAACCGACAAAATAGCCGAGAGGGGGAAAGAAATTCTTTCTGGTGCATGTGTGGTCGGCGAGTGCCGCGACTAGAGATTGTCTTCTTCTGTCAACTAGTTGTTATATACACAGTCATTGGCGTATCACTATTCAATCTGTCTCAAGCAAGCGCAGTCGAGGGCAAGTTGTGGATCGCTGTTCTAAGCAGCTGTCAGGGTTACATGCTACCAAACCCTAAAATATGAGCTTCTACCTGACATTACCGAGTAATGCTTCGCCGAACATGTTTCCGAAGAACACACCAGGTCACTATTTCGTCAAGTTACCGCAGACTATTGAGGTGAGTCAACATTTCGAAGTGGGTCTGGCCAAAATGCATTTCCCCAACTACTACTGCAATATGTTAGAGAATGAAGTGTGGCTAAGATAATCCCACCAAACAGTACGGTGATAAGAAAGACGTGTCCCCCAGGCCTGTACAGTCCACCAGACGCGTTTATAGCTGCACTGAATCGCCTAATGAAAGATCGGAAGGTGGACGATAAACTCTGTGTTCTATTCTATTTCGACAATGCATCATAGAAAGTCATCGTGAAAATACTCCAACCTGGGGCCATTATTACATTTAGTGAGAAGTTGCAAAAGATACTAGAATCAATTGAAGGTAAAGGGGTGATAGACCTGAATAACGACCTGCAAAATGTCTACGTATACTGCCATCTCATTGCGGCGAGACCAGTCGGAGATCCATCATAGAAAGTCATCGTGAAAATACTCCAACCTGGGGCCATTATTACATTTAGTGAGAAGTTGCAAAAGATACTAGAATCAATTGAAGGTAAAGGGGTGATAGACCTGAATAACGACCTGCAAAATGTCTACGTATACTGCCATCTCATTACGGCGAGACCAGTCGGAGACGTCATGGTCCCACTACTAAGGACGGTTCATATCATGAATCAGCGCTCGACCTCAGTGTTTCACGCCTACGAGAAACCTCACTACATACCGCTTAGTCGTTACTCCTTCGACACGGTGGAAATACTTCTAACCACTGATATGGGCACAAAGGTCACATACACTACCGGGACTTCGGTGCTGACGTTACATCTTCGAGTTCGGAAGAGATAAGACCTAGAATAATGGTGAAATACGTGGCGGTACGTCAAAACCCCTGACTGTCCGAAGACATGATGTGCCCGAGACTCAGATGATTGATGCTTCGGTTATCTACAATACTCAGATATCAGCCCACCAATCAGGAGACCAGTTTTTTTTACTACATACTAAGTAACATGTACATACCAGGCTACCAACCGAAAAAAAAAACCACCCTACTCAGACAATGGTGTGAACAAATCCAGAAACAACATACAATGTGTATAGCTCTTTATGTGAAAATAAAATGGTGTGATGACACTATGTATACCACCTCATATCACATCATCCATTTCGTATAATGACATTATGCATTTTTTATTCTTGAAAAATGTACTGAAATACTTTAAAATGTACTGAAATACTGTAAAATAAACAGGCATATATTATAATTACGTCTTGGCTGTTAAATTATTTAGTGTTTACGGTGTATATAGTTGTCATGCGATGAGAGAATGATACATATTGAAGACAAATTCAAGAAATATTTCAACAAAACTAAGGAAAACGAGTTAACCAAAGTAGGAAGAATGTTGACCATAGTCTGAAATATTTCAACCAAAATTATGAAAAGTAGGAAACTTTGCAAAACGGAAGAAAATCTGTTACCCAAAAGGGAAAATATTTGGCCACATTTCAATTAAATTTATGAAAAGTAGGAAAATTTTGGCCAAATGGCAAAAATCTTGGCCAAGTAAGAAAATTTGTTAATCAAATGTGAAAAGGTTAGCCAAATTTCAAACCAAACTTATAAAAATCTCAGTCAAACATATGAAAAGTAAGAAAATGTGTTAACCAAACGTGAAACGTGAAGGCCAACTTTCACTCAAACTTATGAAATTTGGGAAATTTTGTTGTCCAGATGTGAAAAGTTTGACCAAATTTCATCCAAACTTATGAAAAGTAGAAAACGTTGTTAACCAAATGGCAAACACATCTTGGCCAAGTAAGAAAATGTGCTAACCAAATGTGACATTCTTAGCCAAATTTCAAACCAAACTTATAAAAATATCAGTCAAGCATAAGAAAAGTAGGAAAGGTTTGTTAACCAAACGTTAAAAGTTTAACCAAATTTCACTCGAACTTATGAAAAGTGGGAAATTTTGTTGTCCAGATGTGAAAAGTCTGACCAAATGTCACCCAAACTTATGAAAAGTAAGAAAATTTGTTAACCAAATGTGAAAAGGTTAGCCAAATTTCAAACCACACTTATAAAATCTCAGTCAAACATATGAAAATTAGGAAAATTTTGTTAACCAAACGTTAAAAGTTTGACCACCTTTCACCCAAACTTATGAAAAGTGGGAAATTTTGTTGTCCAGATGTGAAAAGTTTGACCACATGTCACGCAAACTTATGAAAAGTAAGAAAATTTGTTAACCAAATATGAAAAGATTAGCCAAATTTCAAACCAAACTTATAAAAATTGTGTTGCCCAGCTGTGAAAAAATTGATCAAATTTCATCCACATTTATGAAAAGTAGGAAACTTTGTTAACCATATGTGAAAAATGTTGGCCAAATTTTAACCAAATCCATACAAAGTCAAAAACTTTGTTAACGAATTGTGAAAAGTTTGGCCAAATTTCATCCAAACTTTTAAAAATCTCAGTCAAACTTACGAAAACTAGGAAAATTTGTAAACCAAAGTGAAAAGGTTTGGCCAAATTTCAACCAAACTCATAAAAAGTAGGAAACTGTGTTAACCAAATGTGAAAAAGTTTGGCCACATTTCAACCAAAGCCATAAAATGTAGGAAATTTTGTTGACCAATTGTTAAAAATTGTTGCCAAAGTTCAACCAAACTTATAAATATCTCACCCAAACTTGTGAAAAGTAGGACATTTTGTTGTCCAGATGTGAAAAGTTTGACCAAATTCCAAACAAACTCATAAAAAGTAGAAAACTTTGTTAACCAAATGTGAAAAGTTTGGCTAAACTTCATCGAAACTTATAAAAAGTAGGAAACATTGTTAACCAAATGGGAAAATTTTTGGTCAAATGAAGAAATATTTCATCCAAAACTTATAACAAGTAGAAAATTTTGTTAACAAAATGTGAAAAATTTTAGCCAAATTTCAGCCAAACTTTTAGAACAAGTAGGAAAATTCCCTAACTAAAGGAGGGGGGGGGGGGAATATCTCACGTTGTCATTTTACATCCCCGACCTACTAGAGATATTCGTCTGTCCCCTATGCAAACAACAGCTGTATTTCAGAAAATTAAATGTATCTTATGTAGTAAGTCACCATGGTTGAATGAAAAAAATAAAATTTTCACAATAAAATTGTACAAAACATTAACAATTAAATTTCTCTTTATGTTTCCAAATTGAATGTTTCATGTAGATGTCAGGATCTTGCGGTAGCAAGACTCTGGCTCGTTGGCTGACAAGTGAGATAACAAATATTGTCACTTAATAACTCAATGTGACACAATGCAACCACTTTATTCGTGCATCTCGCGTTACACAATTAATGCATATCTCGCGCAATCACAAGTCATCATTACAATCAATACATGCAATCAATCAATACATCAATACAGCACTACACTTACACTCTTACAGGCTAGCTCTCGAATCACGCTCAAACATATTCAAAGCACACCGCATTCAAACGTCTGTCCTCTACGCTCTCTCAAGGCCTGTCTGACCAGCCGTTCAGCATTCGCCTCTATCGGGGTGGAGTCCCCTTGCGTGCTACACACATTGCACGGTGTCTCCTGACGGCTTAACGTCGCTCAGACATGAGCCGGGCTGGACTTCTCAGGCACGTCGAAGACGCCGCGTAGTAGCTAGCGTGTTTAACACTGCTCAGCGTTGACTATGGCTGCAATTGTCTGGCGTTGGTACAGACGACGCGTTGCAACCTATGGGTGAGAATCTGACATGCTCCCACCTTTCTTTCCTTGAAAGGGGACCCTTTCATGTTCTTTATACACCGTTATTATTTTCTCTGTCAGAATCGAACCATGTAAGTCGTCTGACGTGACTCTTTGGTTCATATTCACATATACAGGTAATGGTAAGTTATATCTGCACGATCACCAATATCGCCTTAATGCAACACACATCAAGTACACTCATTTGAATGGATAGTCGCCTCAGCTGTCATAAGACACAGCAAGTCCGATAAGTTACAGCATACACGCCCTTACCTCACAACCACTAAAAAAATTCAAAAGAACAGGTCAAACTGCGAAACATCTCCCTATAAGATGTTCCAACCTCAGACCCCCAACCTCACTTAGTCGGAGAGTCTAACGAAGGTCTACAGCTTTGGTAACTCTCTCCATATACAACTGACGTCATCCTGACGTGTCAACCATTAGGCAACTTGATGACAGTTTTAACACATATTACACATTACACATATTTTTGATTATGTCCCTTGGTTGTAATACAAAGGTTCGGGACGGTAATTTTACCATGCTTTCAAAACAATAAATTACATTTATAAATTCATTTCTTAGTGTCATAGTTTGATACTTCTTGACAAAAGTGAACACAATGTCACTGTTGTGAACAAGTAAATCAAGTTACGATGCTGAGATTACATATAAACACAATCCTCATATACAATTCCGTATATGGAAATATTAGACTCACAAAATTTGTGTCAAACGTCAATGTTTTGTGAGTATTTTAGTATAGTCTGCTATCTTTCAAGTTAATATTCATACACACCGGAAATACACAGCTGTGGTTTTAAGTTGACAATACCACACAGTCGTTTCGTTTGGATGTTACATAAATAAACGGAGTAACCAGTTCTTGAAAACAGCTGTTGGATGGTTTCTTCGGTGTGGATTACAGTGTTCTTCTGGGATACGGCTGTCACAGTCTCTCTTCATACTGGTTAAAATACCGTGGGCCAATCTGTGGTGTAGGTACGCAGGTATTCGCAGTTGTTCACGCACAGTAAGTTCTTGAATCCTGTAGTACTGTTTTGTGCCCATCGTCGTACATGTTTAGTACATATTTAAAATGACATCCACATTCTATCACATATCTCACAACTATTCGATACATTCATTCGCATAATGATATAATATACATAATATATTTACACTGGGAGATTGAATCCCTATCACATACATTTGCACAGCGTTCCTGAAATACTTTCAACTTTGGCTGTGGTTCTGAGCACTTACACTTTGCAGTTTATACACTTTCTGCATTGTGCTCAGGTGGTATATGGCTATTGGTTGAGTCGTATGGGCATCTCGAAAGAAGGTCGGCCAGTGAATTCTGTGAGCCACTTATGTGCTTCACTTCGAAGCTAAAGTCCTGCAAAAGAAGTGACCATCTTGCCACTCTGTGGTTACTAGGCGAGCCTCGAGTGATAATAGTCAAAGGGCTATTGTCTGTCTCAACAATAAAATGTTTTCCTAATAGGAATCTTGACAGTTTTCGAACTGAGAATACTAAAGCAAGGGCTTCAAGTTCCGGCGTGCTGTAATTCCGTTCTGTAGCTTTCAGCTTACGGCTGACGTAATAAACAGGGTACAATATCTGATCGTGTTCCTGAAGTAGTACCCCTCCAATCGCTACGGAGCTCGCATCACATCTTAACCTGAACATAGTGTTAAGATCAGGTAATTTGAGAATAGGTTCACTAGAAAAATAAGATAATACTTTAGAGAATGCAGGTCGTAGGCATTCGCTATTCACAATAACTTTAGGTTCTTTCTTTGTTAGTAAATTAGTGAAACATTCAGTCAATTCAGCAAAATGAGGAATGAATTGTCTGTAGTAATTAGTAGACCTAAGACGCTTCGCAACTCTTTCTTAGTTGTCGGAAGCGACAATTTTAGAATTCTAGACATGATGTTATTGTCAGTCGACATAAAGCCATTTGAGATTTTGTAGCCCAAAAATGATATTTCTTGATAGGCTGTCTCGACTTTAGATGGTTTCACTGTTAGTCCGTGTTGTCTGATTCCGTCGAATGTCTGCTTTAATGCCGTTATGTGGTCTGTCATGTTCTTTGTATGGATGCAAATGTCGTCCATGTACCATATTATGTTATCAATGTCCGTCAAAAGGAGTCTTGTCATTCTTGCAAAGGTTGCCGGAGAATTAAGTAAACCGAATGGCAATCTGCACCATTCATATAGTCCCCAAGGCGTGGCAAACGCTGTCAGATGTCTACTGGCAGGGTGTACTGGTATTTGCCAATAACCTTTTGTCATGTCAAGTTTCGTGAAGTACCGCGAGTGTGTCAGTTCTGTCAGTATGTCTTCACAATTGCTCATTGGCTCCAAATCCAACTGTGTAATGCTGTTGAGCTTCCGATAGTCCACACAGAGTCTTATAGTATTGTCCTTTTTCTTCACAATGACAATGGGAGAACAAATATGTAATTGTGATCGTCGGATGATGTTGTTCTTTTCTAAGTCAATAATTTCCTGATGAAGTTTGTCCTTGTAATGTATGGGGATGGAATATGGTCTGCATTTTATGGGTGCGTCATAAGTCACACTAATATGATGATGCACTAAGTCTGTCTTTCCTGGATTGTCAGAAAAAATAGTACTGTAGTCTTGTAACAATCGTCTGCAACTGTCGGTCTGTGTCTGTGTCAGGTTAGGATTGACCTCTATGTCATGCAGGTTGGCTGTCGGATCAAGTGATGGTGTTGGTATTTCGTCAGTATCGTCGTCATCTGTTTTGTCCACTATTGTCGTGCTTGCTGTAGTCTCTACTTGGTCCTCGTCCCTGTTGTAATATGCTTTAAGCATGTTTATGTGGAATATCTTGTGTTTGTCCCTAACGGCAATTTCGTAATCTACAGTCGAAATTTGTCGTAACACTGTGAACGATCCTTGCCATGAGTCCGTCAGTAACTGTCTGTCACTTGGCAATAAGAGAAGAACGTCCTGTCCTGGCGTCAATGTTATCGTCCTGTTTCCTTTGTTAGCGTACTGTCGGTAGATGGCACCTGATTGTTTCAGTGCCTCCTTGGCTAACACACAAGATTTCATTATCCTATCACGCAATGATGTTACATGTTCATACGATGAAATGGGTTTATGTATAGTTTCACTTTCAACCAACATGGAATGGTACATCGATAATGGGCGGCGTGGTTTGGCACCATATACAATTTCAAAAGGTGAGAACCCAGTGCTGGAATGGGGCACTCCCCTGTATGCAAACAATATAGCAGGTAAATATGTATCCCAGTCTTCGGGGTGTTCCTGGGTAACTTTTGAGAGCATGTGCTTAAGATCCCCATTGATCTTTTCAATGATACCCGTTGAGTGGGGATGGTAGGGCTGTTGAAACACTGCTTTACCCCCAACATTTTGGTAAAGGCTTGAGTAGCTGATGAAAAGAATTGACTTCCCCGATCTGAAAGGATGGTATCAGGGAACCCTACCCTCGCAAAAATATGAAAGAAGATTTCCATGATATCCTTGGAAGTTATATTTTTAAGCGGAATCGCTTCTGGCCACCGAATACAGAGGTCAATTGTCGTTAGAATATATTTATTGCCTCTGGATGTTATGTGGTTCAGAGGACCAACTATATCGACCGAGGTCTTCTCAAACGGTCTGCTTGCCAAATCTGTGATTTGCAGTTCTGCTTGTGGGTGCTTACCCTTTTTGACAAGCATTCTGGCAGATGTCACAACTTCTGCAATACTGTTTGGTATCGCTGCAGAATTTGGGCCAGTAGAACTGAGATAGTAACCTTGCTCTCGTTTTAGCGTAAGCCATATGCCCTGCAAATGGTATAGTCGTGCGCTAGATGTAATGCTTGATTGCGGTTTTCTGAATGGTAGCTACCGTTTGTTCTGTAAGTGCTAGAACCTTTGGTATAGTACCGTGTCAGAATTCCATTCTTCAACGCAAAATGTCATCTAGCGTTCTTTGTTACGCGTGGCTTTTGGCCTATTAATTTAAAATATTTCTGCAAAGATCGATCGGCTTTTTGGGCGGTTATAAAGTTATCTCTGGTTGTTTCAGGAGATGTTACAACTGGGCTTACCATTTGTAAAGCCTCTGTCTGATCGATTCGATCTTGCATTTGAGCAGCAGATCTGGTTACTGCATTTGCTATATCACGGTTATCAATCACATTACAAGTAGGTGTTACATTCATCTTACTACATTCATGTGCTGCCGTTACAGAATTGGCATACATGCACACATTTACAGGTGGTAATACATCATGAGTAATGATTGAAGATGATGGTGACATGGTATTATCAATGTTACAAGTGACAGTGGATGTAATACTGTCATGTGGCATATCATTTACATCAGGAAGGTTACCAATTATAATATCACAGCACGGGTTGGTCAGTGCTGCACATTTTACCTTTCCTGTAAGAAATGGTGTCTCTATATGTGCCCATGCAAGAGGGTATTTCTCGATGTTACCTGAGAAAGTTCTGCATGTAACATGTTTACCAGTATATTCTAATGGTGAGATAAAGTCCCTCTTTAAACCAATAAGGGTACTCCCGCTGTCCCTTAAGACAGTGGACTCTTTACAATTAACATACCCCTTGTGGATGTTTAGTTTTCTTTTGAGTTAATGAACAAGGTTGGCTTCCTCATTGGTAACCGGTATGGAATGGCCGCATGTTTAAAACACCATCCTCATGAAAACGGTCACAGATGGTACATTTTTCAAGGTGAAATACATCAATAGAATTTGCAGCATTTACAGGTTGATTTTCAACAGTTTCCTCATCTGAGGAAGAGCTATCAAACATGGCTGCATTAGCCTTTCTAGTTATTTGCTTGCCCTTACAATCCTTGCGTCAATGGCCATATGTTTTGCAAAGGAAGCATTTGGTGATATTTCTATAGCTCTTTCTTTCCCTATCTTGCTTATTATGTAGTTCTGCAAGTAGGTGAGGTAACCAGGATGTTTATCACACAATTCATTTTCATTGTGTGCTAAATTGCAATGTCTGCACGGGTAGTATTTCTCAGAGGATTGCTTATAGGGTTTTTGTTTGCTGTAGGGCACTGACTTTGATTTATTATATGTAGCTACTGCTACAAAGTCTGTGCTTGTCAATGCACTCGTGAAACAGTGCTTGTTGGCTGTAAAATACCCTGAGCCACGACTCTCAATCTGCTTTACACTCTCACACTGACATTCCAATAAAAATTTCGAAAATGTTGGTGGGAGAGATGAAATAATTTTATCTCTCAATATTAGATCTTTCAATCTATCAAAACTTTCATTCACTTTAGCTGCTGACAGCCACTTTGTAAAAATATCCTGTACTACTGAGATGTAGTCAGAGAACGTTTGTGTGGGTTTAGGTGACAATTTACTAAACTGTTCTCTGTAGCCTGCTTCATCTAACAGGAAATGAGACATGATTTTAGACTTAATATAATGATAGTCCTTTCTCTGATCTTTGGGGATGGTCTCTATTACTTTCAGAGGTTCCCCAGAAAGACTTCTCATGTATATAATGTTCCATTCAGTCTCTGGGATCTGGTAATGCTCCATAATGCATTCAAAGTTTTGGGTGAAGGCTGCTATGCAGTCACCCGTGGTGAAACTTTTTACGATCCCCTGGTACTTCTTGTACTGATTTTCTTTGTCTAATCTGCCAGACTTTCTAACCTCCTTCTCTGTTGATGTCTCAGCTTTCAGCTGTTCAATTTTCATTTGTGCTTCCAATTCTTCCCGTTTACTCTGGGCAAGAATTTCAGCTTGTTTTAAAGCAGTATCAGCTTCTATTTGCTTAAGTTTTACAGTCATCTCTAACTCCGACTGTTTCACCGCACTATCTGATTCTACCTTTTTGGCATCTAATTCTGCCTGCTTCCAAGCTCTTTCCGCAGCTCTATCCTCACGTTCCCTAGTTTTATCCTGCAATAGGAGATATTCTGCATACTTTCTCTCACTCCAGTTATTCAATTCTTCACCAGACAACTTCAGCTTTAAACCCATTTCAATGAAATCATTTAAACTAGACATGATGAAATACGTCTGATGAAATGTATACACACAATGTTAATTATGATGTTAGTAATTCAACTTCAAAGCTGTGTACAATATTTACTAGTACAGCTTATGCCTCGACCTGCCTACCAAAGTATTAAGAAAAAAAATTTATACTCAAGTAATTCTTGAAACTTGCGTCGGACAATGGCTGTTCGTTACTGCCCGGAAACACAATGGATCTTACTTCAGGTCGGCAAAAATTGGAAATGACAATCAACAGGAACAGATGACACAAAACCCTGTTGTTTTTGGAACAAAATAAATTAGGACTAATACAAAGTGTGGTGTATGCGATGTTATCTAAGTTTTGAAGTTTTGTATGTAGTCAAGTATTTTTGTTGGTCGTTCTGTCGTCTTTTCACCACAATCAACCACTCACTTAACAACCTTTTCGAACTTTCCGCTTAAACACACTACCGTTCACATCTATTTCACCTTAGCTTTCAGATGGATGCCATCACGTTCGCATTTATTTAACACAGCACTTTTATTATTTAATTGTTCAAATCCACTGAGGACGTAGACCCCACGTTCGCACTTTTCAGGATCTTGCGGTAGCAAGACTCTGGCTCGTTGGCTGACAAGTGAGATAACAAATATTGTCACTTAATAACTCAATGTGACACAATGCAAACACTTTATTCGCGCATCTCGCATTTCACAATTAATGCATATCTCGCGCAATCACAAGTAATCACTACAATCAATACATGCAATCAATCAATGCATCAGTACATCAATACAGCAGTACACTTACACTCTTACAGGCTAGCTCTCGAATCACGCTCAAACATATAATTCAAAGCACACCGCAATCAAACGTCTGTCCTCTACGCTCTCCCAAGGCCTGTCTGACCAGCCGTTCAGCATTCGCGTCAGTCGGGGTGGAGTCCCCTTGCGTGCTACACACATTGCACGCTGTCTCCTGACGGCTTAGCGTCGCTCAGACTTGAGCCGGGCTGGACTTCTCAGGCGCCGTCGAAGACGCCGCGTTGTAGCTAGCGTGTTTAACACTGCTCAGCATTAAGTATGGCTGCAATTGTCTGGCGTTGGTACAGACGACGCGTTGCAACCTATGGGTGAGAATCTGACATGCTCCCACCTTTCTTTCCATGAAAGGGGATCCTTTCATGTTCTTTATACACCTTTATTATTTTCTGTGTCAGAATCGAACCATGTAAGTCGTCTGACGTGACTCTTTGGTTCATATTCACATATACAGGTAATGGTAAGTTATATCTGCACGATCACCAATATCGCCTTAATGCAACACACATCAAGTACAATCATTTGAATGGATAGTCGCCTCAGCTGTCATATGACACAGCAAGTCCGGTAAGTTACAGCATACACGCCCTTACCTCACAACCACTAAAAAAAATTCAAAAGAACAGGTCAAACTGCGAACATCTCCCTATAAGATGTTCCAACCTCAGACCCCCAACCTCACTTAGTCGGAGAGTCTAACGAAGGTCTACAGCTTTGGTAACTCTCTCCATGTACAACTGACGTCATTCTGACGTGTCAACCATTAGGCCACATGATGATAGTTTTAACACATATTACACATTACACACATTTTTGTTTATGTCCCTTGGTTGTAATACAAAGGTTCGGGACGGTAATTTTACCATGCTTTCAAAACAATAAATTACATTTATAAATTCATTTCTTAGTGTCATAATTTGATACTTCTTGACAAAAGTGAACACAATGTCACTGTTGTGAACAAGTAAATCAAGTTACGATGCTGAGATTACATATTTAAAAAATCCTCATATACAATTCCGTATATGGAAATATTAGACTCACAAAATTTGTGTAAAACGTCAATGTTTTGTGAGTATTTTAGTATAGTCTGCTATCTTTCAAATTAATATTCATACACACCGGAAATACACAGCTGTGGTTTTAAGTTGACAATACCACACAGTCGTTTCGTTTGGATGTTACATAAATAAATGGAGTAACCAGTTCTTGAAAACAGCTGTTGGATGGTTTCTTCGGTGTGGATTACAGTGTTCTTCTGGGATATGGCTGTCACAGTCTCTCTTCATACTGGTTAAAATACCGTGGGCCAATCTGTGGTGTAGGTACGCAGGATATTCGCAGTTGTTCAAGCACAGTAAGTTTTTGGATCCTGTAGTACTGTTTTGTGCCCGTCGTCGTACATGTTTAGTACATATTTAAAATGACATACACATTCTATCCCATATCTCACACCTATTCGATACATTCATTCGCATAATGATATAATATACATAATATGTTTACAGTGGGAGGTTAAATCCCTATCACATACATTTGCACAGCGTTCCTGAAATACTTTCAACTTTGGCTGTGGTGCTGAGCACTTACACTTTGCAGTTTATACAATCTCTGCATTGTGCTCAGGTGGTATATGGCTATTGGTTGAGTCGTATGGGCATCTCGAAAGAAGGTCGGCCAGTGAATTCTGTGAGCCACTTATGTGCTTCACTTCGAAGCTAAAGTCCTGCAAAAGAAGTGACCATCTTGCCACTCTGTGGTTACTAGGCGAGCCTCGAGTGATAATAGTCAAAGGGCTATTGTCTGTCTCAACAATGAAATGTTTTCCTAATAGGAATCTTGACAGTTTTCGAACTGAGAATACTAAAGCCAGGGCTTCAAGTTCCGGCGTGCTGTAATTCCGTTCTGTCGCTTTCAGCTTACGGCTGACGTAATAAACAGGGTACAATATCTGATCGTGTTCCTGAAGTAGTACCCCTCCAATCGCTACGGAGCTCGCATCACATCTTAACCTGAAAATAGTGTTAAGATCAGGTAATTTTAGAATAGGTTCACTAGAAAAATAAGATAATACTTTAGAGAATGCAGGTCGTAGGCATTCGCTATTCACAATAACTTTAGGTTCTTTCTTTGTTAGTAAATTAGTGAAACATTCGGTCAATTCAGCAAAATGAGGAATGAATTGTCTGTAGTAATTTAGTAGACCTAAGACGCTTCGCAACTCTTTCTTAGTTGTCGGAAGCGACTTTTTAGAATTCTAGACATGATGTTATTGTCCATTGACATAAAGCCATTTGAGATTTTGTAGCCCAAAAATGATATTTCTTGATAGGCTATCTCGACTTTAGATGGTTTCACTGTTAGTCCGTGTTGTCTGATTCTGTCGAATGTCTGCTGTAATGCTGTTATGTGGTCTGTCATGTTCTTTGTATGTATGCAAATGTCGTCCATGTACCAGATTATGTTAGCAATGTCCGTCAAAAGGAGTCTTGTCATTCTTACAAAGGTTGCCGGAGAATTAAGTAAACCGAATGGCAATCTGCACCATTCATATAGTCCCCAAGGCGTGGCAAACGCTGTCAGATGTCTGCTGGCAGGGTGTACTGGTATTTGCCAATAACCTTTTGTCATGTCAAGTTTCGTGAAGTACCGTGAGTGTGTCAATTCTGTCAGTATGTCTTCACAGTTGCTCATTGGCTCCAAATCCAACTGTGTAATGCTGTCGAGCTTCCGATAGTCCACACAGAGTCTTATAGTATTGTCCTTTTTCTTCATAATGCCAATAGGAGAACAAATATGTGATTATGATCGTCGGATGATGTTGTTCTTTTCTAAGTCAATAATTTCCTGATGAAGTTTGTCCTTGTAATGTATGGGGATGGAATACGGTCTGCATTTTATGGGTGCGTCAGATGTCACAATAATATGATGATGCACTAAGTCTGTCTGTCCTGGATAGTCAGAAAAAATAGTACTGTAGTCTTGTAACAATCGTCTGCAACTGTCGGTCTGTGTGTGTGTCAGGTTAGGATTGACCTTTATGTCATGCAGGTTGGCTGTCGGGTCAAGTGATGGTGTCGGTATTTCGTCAGTATCGTCGTCATCTGTTTGGTCCACTATTGTCGTGCTTGCTGTAGTCTCTACTTGGTCCTCGTTCCTGTTGTAATATGGTTTAAGCATGTTTATGTGGAATATCTTGTGTTTGTCCCTAACTGCAATTTCGTAATCTACAGTCGAAATTTGTCGTAACACTTTGAACGGTCCTTGCCATGAGTCAGCCAGTAACTGTCTGTCACTTGGCAATAGGAGAAGAACGTCCTGTCCTGGCGTCAATGTTATCGTCCTGTTTCCTTTGTTAGCGTACTGTCGGTAGATGGCACCTGATTGTTTCAGTGCCTCTTTTGCTAACACACAAGATTTCATTATCCTTTCACGCAATGATGTTACATGTTCATACGATGAAATGGGTTTATGTATAGTTTCACTTTCAATCAACATGGAATGGTACATAGATAATGGGCCGGGTGGTTTGGCACTATATACAATTTCAAACGGTGAGAACCCAGTGCTGGAATGGGGCACTTCCCTGTATGCAAACAAAATAGCAGGTAAATATGTTTATGTAGAGGAATCGCTTTCAGGCGAAATTTTGTTCCTCTCGATGATATGTGGTTAAGATGATCAATTCCATCGACAGAGATCTTTTTGAAATGTCTGCTTGGTACATTTGTGATTTGCAGTTCAGCTTGTGGGTGTTTTCCCTTTTCCCCAAGCTTTTGCCCTCTTAATTTAAAATATTTCTGCAACGATCGATCGGCTTTTTGGGCGGTTATAAAGCTCTCTCTCTGGTTGTTTCAGGAGATGTTACAACTGGGCTTACCATTTGTAAAGCCTCTGTCTGATCGATTCGATCTTGCATTTGAGCAGCAGATCTGGTTACTGCATTTGTCATATCAAGGTTATCAATCACATTACAAGAAGGTGTTGCATTCATACTAATACATTCATGTGCTGCCGTTACCGAATTGGCATACATGCATACATTTACAGGTGGTAATACATCATGAGTAATGATTGAAGATGATGGTGACATGGTATTATCAATGTTACAAGTGACAGTGGATGTAGTACTGTCATGTGGCATATCATTTACCTCAGGAAGGTTACCAATTATAATATCACAACACGGGTTGGTCAGTGCTGCACATTTTAACTTTCCTGTAAGAAATTGTGTCTCTATATATGCCCATGCAAGAGGGTATTTCTCGATGTTACCTGAGAAAGTTCTGCATGTAACATGTTTACCAGTATATTCTGATGGTGAGATAAAGTCCCCCTTTAAACCAATAAGGGTACTCCCGCTGTCCCTTAAGACAGTGGCCTCTTTACCATTAACATACCCCTGGTGGATGTTTAGTTTTCCTTTTGAGTTAATGACCAGGTTGGCTTCCTTATTGGTAACCGGTATAGAATGGCCGCATGTTAAAACACCATCCTCATGAAAACGGTCACAGATGGTACATTTTTCGAGGTGAAATACATCAATGGAATTTGCAGCATTTACAGGTTGATTTTCAACAGTTTCCTCATCTGAGGAAGAGCTATCAAACATGGCTGCATTAGCCTTTCTAGTCATTTGCTTGCCCTTACAATCCCAATGGCCATATGCTTTGCAAAGGAAGCATTTGGTGATATTTATGTAGCTCTTTCTTTCCCTATCTTGCTTATTTATGTAGTTCTGCAAGTAGGTGAGGTAACCAGGATGTTTATCACACATTTAATTTTCATTGTGTGCTAAATTGCAATGTCTGCACTGATAGTATTTCTCTGAGGATTGCTTATAGGGTTTTTGTTTGCTGTAGGGCACTGACTTTGACTTATTATATGTAGCTGCTGCTACAAAGTCTGTGCTTGTCAACCCACTCGTGAAGCAGTGTTTGTTGGCTGTAAAATACCCTGAGCCACGACTCTCAATCTACTTTACACTCTCACACTGACATTCCAATAGAAATTTCGAAAATGGTGGTGGGAGAGATGTAATAATTTTCTCTCAATATAAGATCTTTCAATCTATCAAAACTTTCATTCACTTTAGCTGCTGACAGCAACTTTGTAAAAATATCCTGTACTACTGAGATGTAGTCAGAGAACGTTTGTGTGGGTTTAGGTGACAATTTACTAAACTGTTCTCTGTAGCCTGCTTCATCTAACAGGAAATGAGACATGATTTTAGACTTAATATAATGATAGTCCTTTCTCAGATCTTTGAGGATGGTCCTATCACTTTCAGAGGTGCCCCAGAAAGACTTCTCATGTATATAATGTTCCATTCAGTCTCTGGGATCTGGTAATGCTCCATAATGCATTCAAAGTTTTGGGTGAAGACTGCTATGCAGTCACCCGTGGTGAAACTTGGGAAACCTAACTTGGTGACAATTGGCAATATTGAGGGGAAAAGAACAAGGGGAAGACAGAGAAGTAAATACCTGGATGACTTGGCCACGTGTTATGGTCGAGAAAAGAACACAGTGTAGATCAACGATTCTGGTGATTGTGTCAGATGGGGAAACATGACCGCCCACGCTTATCGGCATGACGCACGATGATTTTGATAATGATCGTAGAGCACCATAAATAAGTTACGTAAAGTACATAAGAACATTGCATTTATGCAGGCTTCAGTGCATAGATGGGTTGGTGTTCTATCTTTCCCTCCCGTAGCGAACGACTGCAGATGGCATCGTCGAACCCTCGCTCTACTGCCTTAGACGTCCGGGCATCCCCACAGATCTCAGTTCCGCGTGTGTGTATGTGATGTTTTTTTTTTTTTTTTAAATAGCCAAAAAAGTCATCATCATCATTATCATCATCATCTTCCACTTGTGCCCTCAAGCGTAGTGGGGAGGAACAGTTGGCGCTCCAGATTCCTATGGCTGGAACTGGATAGTGTCATACCGTGTGACTGTACAAAGGTCAGTAACCTTTTCGTATTAGCGTGCGCAAAAATATTTGGCATTTCACTGCGTGTGCCAACCATATTTTTATATACAACAAGCATTGAAACAAATCTATTTGCTTGTATATTAATATGTTGATAACATAATACTTAATTATTCTATTCTTTGTTAAAAACGTCTATTTAAAAATTAAAATTTAAAAACAATTAAAAATTAAAAATTATATACAATTATTATGTTTTGCAAACATTGAATCTAAAAGTATTATCTTGGATTGATATTACAGAACTGCTATGTTTATACTGTGTCCAGAAAACAAAACATTTTAATTGTGTTGTATTATTAAATAATAACATGAACTGTTGCATTAAGGTTAACGTACTGTACTGATGTGAGTATGCGACAATCGAAAAAACTAACAAAATCACATGCTTCTATTTAATTTGTTTTTAAATGCAACTTTATATGAGATCATATACAGTATTTCAATCTCATTACTGTTAATGAAAGTTCTTGCTATGGCTCAAGTCCTTCCAAAGGATTCACCACCCTCCCCCCCCCCCCAACCAACTAACCACCCACCCACCCAACGAATTAACCACCCAGCCACACAACCAACTAACCACCCAACCACACAACCAACGAACCACCCAACCACACAACCAATCACGTGACTCTACAACCATCCACCCAACCAACGAACTATGCAACCACGCAACCAACTAACCATCCAACAAAACAACCAATCACGTAACTCTACAACCATACACTCAACCAACGAACTATGCAACCACGCAACCAATTAACCACGCAACCACACAATCAACTAACTAATTAATCACAGAACCAACTACACAACTATCCAACCACACAACCAACGAATCACCCAATCACACAACCAACGAACCACCCAACCACAAAACCAACCACATAACTACGCAACCATCAAACCAACCAACAAACTATGCAACCACGCAACCAACTAACCACCCAACCACACAATCAACTAACTACCTACCCACAGAACCAACTATACAACTATCCAACCACACAACCAACGAACCACCCAACCACACAACCAACAAACCACCCAACCACACAACCAACGAACCACCCAACCACACAACCAACCACATAACTACGTAACCATCGACCCAACCAACTAACCACCAAACCACACAACTATCCAAACACACAACCAACCACACAACTATCCATCCACACAACAAACTAACCACCGAACCACACAACTATCCAAATACACAACCAACCACACAACTATCCAACAACACAACCAACTAACATCCCAACCACCAACCAACCACACAACTATCCAACCACACAACAAACTAATCACCCAACCACAAACCTATTCAACCACACAACCAGCCACACAACTATCCAACCATAAAACTAACCACACAACTATCCAACCACACAACCAACCACACCAATATCCAACCACACAACTATCTAACCACAACTAACTACCCAACCACACAATCAAATAACCACACAACCAACACAACCAACTAACCATCCAAACCACACAACCAACCATACAACCAACTAACCATCCAAACCACACAACCAACCACACAACCAACCATACAACCAACCACACAACTATCCAACCATACAACCAACTAACCACACAACCAAATAACCACCCAAAAAAAAAACCAAACACACAACCAACTAACCACCCAACCACACAACCAACTAACCACCCAACCACACAACCAACCACACAACCAACCACACATCCAACCACACAACCAACCACATAACCAAACACAAAACCAACTAACCACCCAATCACACAACCAACTAACCATCCAAACCACACAACCAACCACACAACCAACTATACAACCAACCACACAACTATCCAACCACACAACAAACTAACCACCAACCACACAACCACACAACTATCCAACCACACAACCACACAACTATCCAACCACACAACCAACTAACCACACAACCACACAAATATCCAACCACACAACCACACAACTATCCAACAACACAACCAATCACACAACCAACCACACAACTATCCAACCACAAAACCAACTAACCAACCAACCTCAAAACCACGCACCTATCCAACCACACAACCACATAACAATCATACCACACAACCGACTAACCACCCAACCACACAACTATCCAACCACAAAACCAACTAACCAACCAACCTCAAAACCACGCAACTATCACACCACACAACCACATAACGATCATACCACACAACCAACTAACCACCCAACCACACAACTATCCAACCACCCAACCACACAACTATCCAACCACACAACCAACCACAAAACCAACTAACCAACCAACCTCAAAACCACGCAACTATCAAACCACACAACCACATAACGATCATACCACACAAACAACTAACCACCCAAACACACAACCACACAACTATCCAATCACACAACCAACCATACAATTATCCAACAACACAACCAACTAACCGCCCAACAACACAACCACACAACTATCCAAACACACAACCAACTAAGCACACAACCAACTAACAACCCAACCACACAACCAAACAACCAACTAACCACCCAACCACACAACCAACTAACCACCCAACCACACAACCAAGTAAACATCCAACCACACAACAAACAACCAACTAACCACCCAACCATACAACCACACAACTATCCAACCACACAAACAACTAACCACCCAACCACACAACCAACTAACCACCCAACCACACAACCAACTAAACATCCAACCACACAACAACACAACCAACTAACCACCCAACCATACAACTATCCAACCACACAAACAACTAACCACCCAACCACACAACCAACTAAACATCCAACCACACAACAACACAACCAACTAACCACCCAACCATACAACCACACAACTATCCAACCACACAAACAACTAACCACCCAACCACACAACCAATCACATAAATATCCAAACACATAAAAAAACAACGCAACTATCCAACCACACTACCAACTAACCACCCAACCACACAACCACCAAACAACACAACCAACTAACCACCCAACTGCACAACCACATAACTATCCAACCACACAACAAATTAACCACCCAACCACACAACCAACTAACAACCCAACCACACAACTATCCAACCACACAACCAACCACACAACTATCCAACCAAACAACCAACCACACAACTATCCAACCACACAACCAATTAACCACCCAACCACACAACCAACCACACAACTATCCAACTACAAAACCAACTAACAACCCAACCACACAACTATCCATCCACACAAAAACCACACAACTATCCGACTATACAACAAACTAACCACACAACCAAATAACCACCCAAAAAAAAAAACCAAATACACAACCAACTAACCACCCAACCACACAACCAACTAACCACCCAACCACACAACCAACCACACAACCAACCACACATCCAACCACACAACCAAACACAAAACCAACTAACCACCCAATCACACAACCAACTAACCACCCAACCACACAACCAACCACACAACCAACTAACCACCCAACCACCTAACCAACCAACCACACAACAAGCCACACAACCACACAACCAACTAACCACATAAACACACAACCAACTAACCACACAACCAACCACACAACCAACCACACAACCAACCACACAACCAACCACACAACCAACCACACAATCAACCACACAACCAACCACACAACCAACCACACGACCAACTAACCACCCAAACACACAACAAACTAACCACCCACCCACACAACCAACTAACCACACACCCAACCACACAACCAACCACACAACCAGCCACACAACCAACTAACCACCCAACCACACAACCAACCACACAACCAACCACACAACCAACCACACAACCAACCACACAACCAACTAACCACCCAACCACACAACCAACCACACAACCAACCACACAACCACACAACTAACCACACAACCAACCACACAACAAACTAACCACCCAACCACACAACCAACCACACAACCTTACAACCAAACACACAACCAACCACACAACCAACCACACAACCAACCACACAACCAACCACACAACCAACTAACCATCCAAACCACACAACCAACCACACAACCAACTAACCATCCAAACCACACAACCAACCACACAACTATCCAACCACAAAACCAACTAACTACCCAACCACACAACTATCCAACCACACAACTATCCAACTACACAACCAACCACACAACTATCCAACCACACAACTATCTAACCACACAACCAACTAACCACCCAACCACACAACTATCCAACCACACAACTATCCAACTACATAACCAACCACACAACTATCCAACCACAAAACCAACTAACCAACCAACCTCAAAACCACGCAACTATCAAACCACACAACCACATAACGATCATACGACACAACCAACTAACCACCCAACCACACAACTATCCAACCACACAACCAATCAACTAACCACCCAACCACACAACCACACAACTATCCAATCACACAACCAACCATACAATTATCCAACAACACAACCAACTAACCACCCAACCACACAACCAGCCACACAACCAACAACACAACCAACCACACAAACAAACACACAACCATCTAACCACCAAACCACACAACCAACTAACCACCCAACGACACAACCAACCACACAACCACACAACCAACCACACAACCGACCACACAACCAACCACACAACCACTAACCACCCAACCACACAACCAACCACACAACCACACAACCAACCACACAACCAACCACACAACCAACCACACAACCAACTACACAACCAAACACACAACCAACTAACCACCCAACCACACAACCAACCACCCAACCACACAACCAACCACACAACCAACCACCCAACCACACGACCAACCACACAACCAACTAATCCAACCACACAACCAGCTAACCACCCAACCACACAACCAACCCCACAACCAACCACACAACTGCCCAGCCACACAACCAACCACACATCTACCCAACCACACAACCAACCACACATCCAACCACACAACCAACTAACCACCCAACCAACTAGCCACCCAACCACACAACCAACCACACAACTATTCAACCACACACCTAAGTAACCACCCAACCACACAAAACAGCCACACAACTATCCAACCACACAACCAACTAACCACCCAACCACACAACCAACCACATAACTACGCAATCATCGACTAATTCAACGAACTACCCAAACACAACCAACTAACCACACAACCAATTAACCACCCAACCACACAACCAACTAACCACACAACCACACAACCAACCACACAACTCCCCAACCACACAACCAACTACACATTACCCAAAACACATAACCAACTAACCACCCAACCACACAACCAACTAACCACCCATCCACACAACCAACTAACCACCCAACCAACTAACCAGCAAACCACCCAACCAACTACCCACCCAACCACCCAACCACACAACCAACTAACCACCCAACCACACAACCAACTAACCACCCAACCAACTAACCACACAACCAACTAACCACCCAACCATCTAACCACACAACCAACTAACCACACAACCAACTAACCATCCAGCCACACAACCAACTAACCACCCAACCAACTAACCACAAAACCAACTAACCACCCAACCACACAACCAACTAACCACACAACCAACTAACCACCCAACCACCCAACCAACTAACCACCCAACCAACTAACCACACAACCAACTAACCACCCAACCACACAACCAAATGATCACACAACCAACTAACCACACAACCAAATAACCACACAACCAACTAACCACCCAACCACACAACCAACTAACCACCCAACCACACAGCCAACTAACCACCCAACCACATAACCAACCACACAACCAACTAACCACCCAACCACACAACCAACCACAAAACCAACTAACCACCCAACCACACAGCCAACCACACAACCACACAACCACCCAACCACACAACCAACTAACCACCTAACCACACAACCAACCACACAACCAACTAACCACCCAACCACCCAACCACACAACCAACTAACCAAACAACCAACTAACCACCCAACCACACAACCAATTAACCACCCAACCAACTAACCACCCAACCACCCAACCAACCACACAACCAACTAACCACCCAACCACACAACCAACTAAACACCCAACCACACAACCAACTAACCACCCAACCAACTAACCACCCAACCACACAACCAACCAGACAACCAACTAACCACCCAACCACACAACCAACTAACCACCCAACCACACAACCAACTAACCACCCAACCAACTAACCACCCAACCACACAACCAACCACACAACCAACTAACCACCCAACCACACAACCAACTAACCACCCAACCACACAACTAACTAACCACCCAACCAACTAACCACCCAACCGCACAATCAACCACACTACCAACCACCCAACGACACAACCAACTAACCACCCAACCGCACAACCAACCACACAACCAACTAACCACCCAACCGCACAACCAACCACACAGCCAACTAACCACCCAACCACACAACCAACCACACAACCAACTAACCACCCAACCGCACAACCAACCACACAACTATCCAACCACACAACCAACTAACCACCCAACCACACAACCAACTAACCACGCAATCACACAACCAACCACCCATCCATCCAAGTAATCAATCATCCAATATACCAAATTCCCAACCAACCACCCAACCAACCACCCGTTACCGGACAACAATATCTAATGCTGGATTAACTGGATCTTCTTATCTGCCATCTGCAGGCGGATGAACTTGCTTGTGACCAACATTAAACCCTTAACGCTAGCAACATTCCCCATCCTCATACACCCATAACAGTAGCAAAGAACAGTGCTACGTATCAACAGTATCGTAAGACTCGACTAAGGAGGATTGGCGTCGACACCCATAGGGGTAGCAAAGAACAATGCTTCTTATCAATAGTATCGTAAGACTCGACTAAGGAAGACTGACATCGGGGTAGCTACCTCATCTCATAGAGAAACCTAGCAACAAATGTAAACAAACACGAGCGTATGTTCCAGGCTAGCTGTTGGTAATGAATGGTTGAGGTCCTATATCCTCTTGCAAGATAAAAGGCAGACAAGAATGGTACAATAATGGACAGTGCACCAGCTTCACATACATATTTCCTAATACAATAATGAACAGTGCACCGACTTCACAAACATATTTCCTAATACAATAATGAACAGTGCACCGTCTTCACAAACATATTTTTTAATACAATAATGAACAATGCACCGACTTCACGTTCATCTTCCCTATTACAACTCCCAGACAGCTATTCTTCCAACTGGTAATATCTGAGAATAGTCAAACTCTTCTTTCTTGTTTTATTTTTTAGCTCGAAGGCAGGAGTCTGTGTTCTGACAGGGCCTGTCACATGTTGCCGGTCTGAATGCACGCAGGAATAAGTCGCCCGTGTTTTTCTCGCTTAGACTACGAACCGAGGCGTAGAACAGCGCATGACAGTATCAGCATAGAGTCCTATCAACTAAGCTAACGCTCCCGCTAATAATCTTGATAGTGATGGTGGGGTATCACATGTTGTAGGCTTGAATGCGTGAAGTAGGTGGACAGGTTCTCCCGCACTTAGACAGACCACAAACCAAAGCGTCGACCCCTCGTCCGATCGAGTTCACAACATTACCACCGTATCTTCCTATCAACGACGCTAACGCGTCCTCTAATAGCCAAATTAATACCATTTTTTTTCCTGGTAACATTAACGGAGACACAGACAGACGAAGTCAGGGAGATAAGATGCCTATTAACTTTTTCATCAAGGCCCAAGAAAATATCAATGCATGACTTGACACATCCTTCTGGAGAACAAGAGCTATGGAGAAGCATGGTCGCACATGCCAGTTTTAAGGTACTTGAGTATGATGGTGATGTTAAAGCTACTGACGGTGAGGTTTATCTGCGAGCGAGAGATGGCGGTGAGAAGACACTGTGCTGTAACTCGCCACCCCCCCCCCCCCCCCCCCCCCTCCCTGGTGGCGACATCTGACATGGCGTAGGTTTTACTGAATTGGTAACACACCTGGGTCGCAATTAATAAACATAATATCACCAACACGATCACCAACATCAACATCGTCATATGTCAAGGTAATAACCGCAGGCGGCCATGGTTCCCCAGCTCACTCGATCAGGCCACCGATCAGACCTGTTCTTGTCCTGACTATGTCCTGTCCCCGAGCCATCCAGCCATTTATGGCGAAGCACACTGGTTATAGGGAAAGCTAATAATACACATGCAAAAATCAGCCCAATGCAATAGAAGCAGCAGCACGTGAATGGGTTATGATTGGTTTCAAAGCGAGAGAACGCAAAAAAAGTCATTTAAAAACAAAATAAATAGCCTGTAGAGTTTAACAGGTAGCCTGTAGAGTTTAACAGGTAGCCTGTAGAGTTTAACAGGTAGCCGTGGTTCAGCAGCCGCTGTCCCGCGGACCACGTGTTCCTATCCTCATCAAGACGAATTTAAAACATTTTACCTAGGCTCCAAGGCAGACTAAATGTGTACCAGGAAATTCTGGGAAAGAAAAAGCGGCCGATATGGGACTGAACATATGGCCCATGGGATGGCGATTAATCTATAAAAGCAGGAGGTTTGCACCATATATCCACCACTCTTGAAGACGTGTAGACCAGTGGTTCTCAACCGGTGGGGAATCCCCCCCCCCCCCAGGGGGGAATCTTGGGGTTTCCAGGGGGGGAATGAAGATTATTTCAAGATCGCGTTAATACAAGAACCGATTACTTGATCTTGTTTTTCCCTTCATACTTTACGGTTCTGTACGTCTCACCCTTCTAAAATTCATTTTATAAAGTAAGTAGACCCACAAATCACGTTTTATGTGGACTTCTAGACTTGTTTTAGTATGTGCGTCCATTATTACGTATATTGTGTAGGGGCGGGAGGGGGGAATTTTTAGGTAGGAAATACGAAAGGAGGGGGGGGGGGTGACGTTATGAAAATATGGTGAAGGGGGGCACGGGCCAAAAAAGGTTGAGAACCATTGGTGTAGACGCTTCCTTTACATTGCATTATAATTTAATGAGCACGATTCCTTTTTTGTATTCCCAAGCTACAGAAAGGCGCTAGTTTCCTGCCCAGCCTTTCGTCGGTCGTTTCTCTGCTATTTCTTAACTCTTCCATTTCTATGTGGCAATTAGCCCCTGCGTGTTTTTACGCCCTTGCCTGTTGATTGCTGTTTTCATCATCATAAATACACCGCTCATTATCGACAGCGCCAGACATTCAAGTAATTGTCGCCTCTTGTTTGAAGTCATGATTTAGGCTAATTTACCTCAGCATTTGATCAGTGTCGATCCCTCTTCTAAACTGATGCTAACGTCACATTTTCAGTTTGAAATTATACATCTTGATTACAGCCGTGATATGAAACTTGTTGCACATTTATTCAGTCAAACAAGTTTATCTCCATACGTTCTCTAGATGTACGAAGGAAGCACGTGTGTGACGTCTTGCCAGCATTTGGCCAGCAGCTGTACGTCTGGCAGTGATACCGCACCGAATGCTGCGACTGGAACGCGCATGTTTCGTGGCTTTGATGTGGGATGCAGAATTATGAAATGACCTGGCAGATTGTGTTCTGAAATGGGCTGTTAGTATTCAGTTTTGAAATATAACTACAATCTTAAACTATGAATTTGGTCATTATGCATTCTGAAATAGACTTTTAGTTGGCGTTTGTAATAATAGACTATTGTAATACTCAAAACATTGTTTCCTCCTTTTGACTTTAAATACTGTATTGTACTGGCACCTTGCCGTCTTGACAGACAATAGTCTGTTACATTTTTCTTAAAAACCTCTCTATAGCACAAAGCCTGGGCTGAATTGTGGAGACCTTGCAGGATGATCCCATTCTCTGCCTGCCTATTTATTCCCAAGAAAAGGTAACACCAATACTCTGGAACAAGACAAGCTGCAGAAGCTGCCAGATCAGCAAAGAAGTGCTCTAACTGTCCACTTGTCGGAGCTTCGATCCTAGACCAGTTGCCGACCAAGGCTCAGGACCTGACCTGCCATTCTATGACATTTAGTCTTCAGGTTGCATTTCCTCGCACCAAGATAAGGCGCCTAGGCTCCTGGTCGCGACTCTCCGTCTGAAGCCGTTATTTGAATAATAAAGACACAAGAAAAATGTTGCACAATTTTAGCCTGGCATATTTCTCTGCATCTCGTAAACAGCGTATTGCAAAAGTCACTCAACATTAAATTAAGCAAACAATGAATTCTTCAAGTTGAAACGTATAACAATCGTGTTCCACGGTAATTTAAACTGACTACCACGGTTATGTAAAACTTACTTTCATGTCTTCTTTGTTTACACAGCAACAGTATAGCCATTCGAATCGCACCTGCTTCAGTGTAGCTTAACATTCTTCTGTTTCCTGTGTTACACAACATAGACAACGATTTGTCCCTATCAATTGCGTGACAGCATTCAAGCACGTGCCGTGCTATTGCCTTGCTCTAACATCTTAGGTTGCGACAATGACATGATAGATTCATCATCATTATCGTCATCCCCATCATCATCATTATCATCATGTTAGTAGTTTCGAAGACTGGTGTTGAAGCGTGATCATGTCACTTCACTTTCATGTATTCTCAGTAATGTTAGTTAGTCTTTCCTCTTGAGCCTAAGGCGGCGCATAGGGCAGAAGTCCTGTCTCTCCATGCTTGGCGGTTCGCTGCTACCTGTTGTAGATCTTGGATATTTACTTGGCCATTGAATGAGCCTTCTCTAATGATGGTTCTACGCAGGGTCTCTCTTGGTCTTCCCCGTTTTCTTTTCCCTACTGGTGACCATATGAGGGCTTGGTAGGGGAGTCTTGACTTGTCCATTCTGAGTACATGGCCGATGTAGTTCCAACGGCGTCTTCTTATGAAATTGGATACTGTATCTTGCTTAGTCTCTTGTCTTATTTGCGAATTGGTTCTGAAGTCTGTCCAGTGGATGTTTAGAAGTCTTCTAAGACATTTGTTCTCAAAATTGTCTAATTTTTTATCTAAAGCTACCGTTGATTTCCAACTTTCACAACCATACGTTAACACTGGAATCACACAAGAGTTGAAGATTTTAAGTTTTGTGTGTTTGCTGAGTGTCTTTGACTTCCAGATGTTTGACAGCTTATTGAAGGCACTAGATGCCAGTGCGATTCTAGATGATATTTCTGGTGTTGAGTCCCCTGTAGATGTCATTTTGCTTCCTAGGTATGTAAAGCTGTTGACTTTTTCAAGAACGTAGCTGTTCAATTTGGTGTCATCTGAACTGGTGGTAAGATCAATAGTCTTTGTTTTTGTGGTGTTAATTTGGAGACCAATTTGTCCTGAAACATTTTGGAGGTGGTTTATTTTCTCTTGGGCATCCGGGTGTGTTGAACTCAAAAGCACTATTCTCAGTAATGTACTCTAAGAAAAGTCTGACCTGAAAAGTGTCTTCATTTGTCTGCGTGATCTAATTGAAACTTTCCCGTCAAGGTGTGCACAAGAGTCCATTACTTTATGTGTTTACCCAACTGCCAAGGGATATTTTACGTGCGTAATAATAAACACGGGCGTCCGATCTCACTACCTAGAGACCAGGGGAAATTTTGTTACTAGACGTCCACGTGAAAAATTCCCGGCCCTCACTGGGGCTTGAACCCGGGACCTCCAGCACCCGAGGCGGACACCATACCTCGAGACCACCCCCCCCCCCCCCCGGCGCTGCTCGGGCAAAATTTTCGAGTTAAAATCGACCCATAGTATTTCAGGTCCCTCGCCGGTGCTACGGAGTTCGTACACTGTGCTGAGATTCTCCGGACTCAGGCTTGAGTTAGGAGTAGAACGGAGCACTTATGGGTTACACCCGGTGCCGTAATGTTAGTCCGTCGACTAAACTAAACTAAACTAAACTAAACTAAACTAAACTAAACTATTCATTTACCCAGGGAGTTCCGACTGGTGTATACACACACGAGGCTAGCTCCATATACACAATATAGCTTAAGGAATATAAAAGGCTTCGCTTGTTTCTTTCACTTTGAACCCAATACACCTCTTTGTGTGGAAGAGGGTCCTTTATTTAACTGTCTTTTCTAGGGAGGACATTACACCACCACTGAGGGACATTACATCACACTGCAGGACATTACATAATACCGCAGGACATTACATAACACTGCAGGACATTACATAACACTGCAGGACAACACACCACGCTGCAGGACATTACATTACACTGCGGGACATTACATAATGCCGCATGGCATTACATACCACTGCAGGACATTACACCACAAGAGGCTACTCAGCGGTACATCAGACGATCTCGCGTGCCCGTACACATAAACACACAGAGAAGGGATGATGATGAGAGGGAGAGTGGGAGAGAGGGGGATTAAAATAGACAGAGAGCGAGTGACAGACAGAGCGAGCAAGCGAGATACAGACAGATGAGCGAGAGACAGACAGTCAGAGAGCGACAGACAGACAGACAGACAGACAGACAGACAGACAGACAGACAAATAGGAGTGGGGGGAGGGGGTAAACCGCTGTAAAACAAAGCTTTAATGAGCAAAACAACTCAGCAAATACCACCGGACAAAGATCAAGTAACATGCATATTCATAATGTGCAACAATTATATAGTAATAGAAATTAATGGCAGAGCCATAGAAAAAACACAACACAGAAACAGGCATGGATCGATACGACAATTTTCATCTTAACCACGGCCCATTAAACAATAATGAATCTTATGCACTAATCAATGGAAGGAGATAGGATGGGCGCAAAGACAGATGTGGCATGTGTCTCGCTGAGGGAGAATCCCTGTTTCTTATCCATCATTCTCGGCTGCGGCTACTGCTACTGTATTCATGTAATTGCAATATCTAGTGCTACAGCGGCTACGGAAAATATTGGTCGGTGTTATAGTTGCTGCTGTTGCGTAGGATTGTGGTGTGAATGGTGGTAGTGGGAGTGTGGTTGTAGTAGATCCAGGTTGATTCGGGTTGTTAACTCTTGTACGACTTGAAAGATCAGAGATTTGGTTCCATATCTATTAAAGGGGATAAAAACAAGATGATTGACTGCGTTGTACCGGGTTCTACCGGTCGATTGGTAGGGGTTGATTGTGACGTTCTGTAACGGACATGCAACTAACTTTAGTATCATCATCAAGTGCCTTGCCGACTGGAGTGAGCGATCATGGCACTCCACAAACTGCGATCTCCGACGGCATGTCATCTTCCATCTCTCTTTCCACAAATATTTTCCAGTTGTCAAAAATTGTTCAGTTTTTATCTCCTCATAATGTTGCCCAAAAAACAAATGTACTGCCTTCTTCTGATGCTTGTGCTATGTTGTCTTTGCGGCAAAGCTTCCGTGAAAATATCCAGATTTCGTTTTTTTTTTTTTTTTGCTGTCCAGGGAATTTTCCTAGGATCTTCAGTATATGTGAAGGTAAAACACTCTCTTGCAGTAGTACCTTTCACCGGAATCGATTTATCTATGTATGCTTAACTTGTTTATGTACCGTTCATAAATAAATACTCGCGTATTGTTTGACACTCATAGAAGTAGAAGAAAGAAGTAGATACTAGAGGACTCATTAGACAACATGAGAATTGAAAGCTATAGTTACCGACCGGGATTCGAACCTCTCACCTCCAAATGATAACAGTACCTCGCTGCAAGAGCACGTGTATTTGACGCATGACAAATTAGACGCCCCCTAAAAAGCCAGATCTATCATCTACTACATGAACCCACAACTATGAAATATGGACATAATTTTACATATACATCGCAATACTAATGCTTGTGCTCTTTCATAGCTGTACCCAAACACAACTGTACATATCTAGATCTACGACACTTGTGCTCTTCAACTGCGCCTGTATGTATTAGTACCCATGCGTGTTGTATCGTGACTACATGTAGCTGTAGCCATGTTTGTTCTACCGTATCTGTATGTAGCATTAACCATGTTTGTTGTACCGAGTCTGTATGTAGCAGTAACCATATTTGTTATACACGTGACAATACTGCAGATATAGACAGATTTCTAGTTAGTTAGTTAGTTAGTCGACAGATCATCCTCGTTGCACATCGAACCATTCAGTCCATAAGTGCTCGGATCCCCTCCTCAGCAAATCCCGCAGCGTGTAGCGGCTAACGACGCCAGTTCTGTGTTGGTTTATCAATCTTCTTTGGCTTCCTGCGTAGTGTTCTTGTTTGGCCACCCCTCTTTTAATTTGCTGCTCCCGCAGTCTGGCCATTGTTGTAGATTCACAGTCATCACTTGGTTCTCGCAAAAGTCTCACTTCTCGTAGAGCATTCAGAATGTCAGCCTGGTCCATGGCGCGTCCGCCCTCCACAGTAGCCTCACCTGCGAGCTTGTCAGCCCGCTCATTTCCTTGTACTCCCGCATGACCTGGCACGAAGATGAAACTAATCTTTGCCAGCCGAGACCGCTTCAGAGGCAGCAACCATTCTCTTCGGATCGACCCCTCCTCTATCCTCTTGATCATGTTCATTGAGTCGCTAAGGAAACAAGCCCTAGTGAATTTCTGTGTCTCGAGCCATGTTATTGCTTTACTTACTGCCATGACTTCCATGGTCAGGCTACTTGTGGTTTCAGTGAAAGCACCAGAGTCCTCCTTCACAATTGTCCCTCCGGCCCGAGCATAAAAGGCCCATGAGCTTCTCACATGTCGGACGACCGACCCATCTGTGTAGATGACCGCGTCACCGTCTAGCGAACAGATTTCTAGTGAGTGGAAGAAGAAGAAGAAGAAGAAGAAGAAGAAGAAGAAGAAGAAGAAGAAGAAGAAGAAGAAGAAGAAGAAGAAGAAGAAGAAGAAGAAGAAGAAGAAGAAGAAGAAGGAGGAGGAGGAGGAGGAGGGGGAGGAGGGGGAGGAGGAGGAGAAAAAGAAGAAGAAGAAGAAGAAGAAGAAGAAGAAGAAGAAGAAGAAGAAGAAGAAGAAGAAGGATGAGGAGGAGGAGGAGGAGGAGGATGAGGAGAAAAAGAAGAAGAAGAAGAAGAAGAAGAAGAAGAAGAAGAAGAAGAAGAAGAAGAAGAAGAAGAAGAAGAAGAAGAAGAAGAAGAAGAAGAAGAAGGTACACCAGAAACAGATTCCTGCAATAAGGCGTGTGTTTATTTGTTTATTTAAATTATTTGTTTAAACTCCTAAGGCCAAACAAACAGTAAATACTGTAAACATTCAAAAGGATGATATTCTAACGCTAGCTGATAAGTAAACATTACGCAGATCTATTTACTTCAAATAATTCCTGTCTATATTTGAGGTCCGAGAACGGAGGAAAGAAGAGAGGGAGGGAGTGAAGGAGCGGAGAAGGAGGACAGAGTTATTGAAACAGCAATCGAGTGTGCACGGTTCATAAAGCAATCTTGGAAGTAATGACAGGACGATGCCGTGCCGTCTGTGGCCTGTTTGGGCGATCAATACCAGCCGGAAATAGAGGGAGCTCATCACAGGACAGCGCCAAGGGGGATAATCCGTCCTGTCGGATTATTCTAGGAACTTGGTTCAAAATAAAAACAACTTGACATTGGCAGGGACAGATAAGGAAGGAGGAAGGAAGAACGTAACGTTGGGGGGGGGGGGGGGGGGGGGAGAAGGGAGGGGGTTAGGATATTACATTTGTCCCTGGCAGAGCATGCCAGCTACTGTGGCAGTGTTTGTAAGAGTGCGCGCGTGCGTGCGTGTCAGTGTTGAGTGTGTGTGTGTGCGTTACGGGAGCGGAGGGGAACACAGGGTGAGGAGAGGGGGAGGGGGGGGGGACTGGAGTTCAACTTTCCAATTGCTTATTACCATTAAAGAATTCACAGACGCAATCGGTTTATTTCTCAGCCGACGCAATCGGTTCAGACAGAAATGACATGGGTGACAATCAACTCAACTGATACAAGCACGCATATACATATTCGCGCACATCGCAAACGCGTATATAAGAAATAAACGAATGTTTTTTTGTTTTTCCACAACGAGAATGTAGTACAATAATATAATGACATTAGAACTTGAACATCTAAAAGAAATTCGAAGTCGAGCTGACAAATTTGACATAATAAAGTGAATTCGTTGTAGTACATAAGTGCATACTACTGAACGTAAACTGCCAAGACATCAACAACAGCAAAAAGTGCTGGTGTTGATTGCAAACGTCCTGGCCAGGATATGCAACTAACTTTTAATATAAGCATTAAGTGTATCGGGCTTCAACAAGCATTGTTTCAAGTTTGCTTTCCTTAGGCTTCGACTGCCCCCTAGTCTATCCACAAGGCAGCAGGTTTGTGTCTCTCTTCATCTGGTTCCAATCCCTGAACCTGTCCGTCATGTGAGGCCTTAGCTGTAGCCGCGCGACCGCCGGCTTAGTTCTTGGGGTTGTTGGAACACGCAGGCCCCTCCTCGGCAGCAAGGTGGAAACACGACAGAAGCGCGTGAGTATAGGATGAGAATGAGGGGAGAACACACAGGCAGAGGAGGCAGAACGCTGTCAACTTTCCGATTTCATATTGTCATCTAAGAATTCACAGAAGCAATTAGTTTATTTCTCAGTTGACACAATCGGCTGAGGAGGAGATATGAAACGGGTGACTACTCAATTGTTACAAACACGCACACGCACACGCACGCAAGCCCGCACAGAAGCACATATAAGAAGCACAATTATTCTTTTTTGTTTTTAGACTGAAAATGTAAGACAATATGGTGAAATTACAAACCAAAAAAAAGGGGGGGGGGGCGAATATGAAGAAGAAATCAGAAGACAAGATGGCGTATGTAACATCATAAAGTGAATTGCTTTCCACTGTTTCGTCAAGCCTATGGCTCAATCCGCTGCGCTGCGGATGATGGCGGAAGCAAACTGTGAGCAGCGCCATCTATGATTCCTATACGAGGGTCTGGTCATGTTTGTTTTTGAATATGCGATGGCGATCCTGACTCTCAGCCGTAAGCAGATAATAAGGATGGAAAGGATACAAAACGAAGCTATGCGCATTATTCTTGGATGTACAAGAGATACAGCATGCAGGGCGATGCGCTACCTTCTTGATTTTCCAACCATTGAAGACAGACTACAAATTTTCAGAGCACGTGCCTACCTTAGAGTCAACGCAAACACGCGACATCCAATGCATAATGAAATTAAGAGGGTAAAGGGCAGGAGATTAAAAATTGGTAAGTCGTGGATGGGTTAACTGGAGATATTCTTCAACAGGTGTGTTCACTTGAGGACTTAGAACCTGGCGAGGAGTTTGTACAAGTGCCAACATAGTTCTGTAGGTGCTTTTCAGTTTGCATCCAACTAGACAGAAAATGCAGACACGAAAATCCGGCTGCTGTGGAGACGGAAGTACAGGATTTTTATCTTCGAGAATTCTTTAGAGGGTGATGCTGTCATTTACACAGATGGGTTGGTCGTTCGATGTGTGAGAAGTGCATGGGCTGTAACGACTCAGGCTGGAGGGAGAATTGTGCCAGGGTATGCGGGTGTACAAGGAAATGAGCAGGCTGACAGGCTTGCATGTAGGGCTACCTTGGAGGGTGGACGAGCCATGGACCAGGCTGATATACCGAATACTCTACGAGAAGTCAGACTTTTGAGAGAACCAAGCGATGACTGTGAATCTTCTTCTTCTTCTTCTTCTTCGTTCATCCGGAGTTTTTTTTCGGACGTGATTGCGTTGTGCCTGTTTACAGCAGAGCTGCGTTCTTGCGCCGTTAGGCCGACACACCCGACTTCTGCGGGCATTTGTTGACCGGGTTAACCTTCCCGGGGACTGTGAATCTACAACCATAATTAGACTGCGAGAACAGCAAGTTAAAAGACATGTGGCCAAATAAGAACACTACGCTGGAAGCTTGTAGAAAAACTAAGAAGTATAAACGGACTGACACTAAAGTGGGGGTTATACTCTCTCTAGATTTTATTACTAGGTAGCAAGTCAAATGGTTTGGCCATGCAAGTAGGTTACCAACTAACAATATACCACAACAAGCAATGATGTACAGACAAGAGGGAAGCAGAGGAAGAGGCCGACCACGTAAACGATGGACGCAGGGAATAACAGAGTCCATGGGAATATCGATACATGAAGCCCATAAGCGGACACTCTCCCGCTGTTTATACTTCACCTCGACACCGCAAAGTACAAGAGGAACATGATGAGATGAGATGGGATGAGATGAGATGCTGGAAGCCAAAGAAACTTAATAAACCAACACAGAACTAGTGTCGTGAGCCGCTGCACGTTGAGGTATTTACTGAGGAGGGGATCCGAGCACTTATAGACTGAATGGTTCAATGTGAAATAAGGCTGATCTGTCGACTAACTAACTAATTTGTAATCGTTACATTTAGTGCCTGTCATTACCTGAACAAGACCTTGTGTTGTACTGTCGCTGGGACTCCTTGCAGATCAGATAGTAGAGTAATTCTCGAATGACCCAAGTCAAACATTGACCAGGTGATAATAAAGGCCAAGCGGGTTTTTTTTTGCTAAGCGGGTGATGGCGGCGGCAAAATGTGAGCAGCGCCATCTATGTAGAGTAATTCTCTTTTACACACTTTAAGGCGACTGGGTATAAGCTGCAAGGCACGTATTTGTATAGACCAGTCGGTATTAGTGGGTGATGTGGGTTGTATCACACCGGTCACCTTTACTTCCCTCGGCATGTTCTGGTGCCGATTTAGGCGGGGTCCACCTGGCAGCCTATTGAAATAAATTCCGATAGGTCAGAAGAGACTGTCGGGAAACAAAAAATAATAATAACAGTATGTTGTTAAGTTAAATTTCGTTCCCGCAAGTACCGCGGAAATTATCACGAAGTAGAGCATGTGAGAGAGAGGGGGGAGAGAGAAAGCGCGAGATAGAGAGAGGCAGAGAGAGAAAGTGTGTGTGAGAGAGAGAGAAAGGGGAGAGAGAGAGAGAAAAAGAGAGAGAGAGAAACAGAGAGACAGGCAGATAGAGAGTGATATAAAGAGAGAGTGATATAAAGAGAGAGAAAGAGAGAAAGGAAGAGAGAGAGGGATGAAGAGAGAGAGAGAGAGAGAGAGAGAGAGAGAGAGAGAGAGAGAGAGAGAGAGAGAGAGAGAGAGGAGTTCAGGCAAACATATCAAACGATACCATACAGGTTTCAACCACGTGTTGCAGACACGTGTCCTAATTACATTCAGCGGCAAGAACAGAACTGGACCGCAGATGCAATAACCGGCAATTCCAATACATGACCATATGGAGGACAGTCATTTATAATTACATCGTTCATTTTGATACTAACAGATGTATGCAGAAGCAGAAGAAGAGGATGATGATGTTGATGAGGAGTTTTATAAATGTGTTAACTAACTTTGAAGTCAAGCCTAGTCCATAAACGTGCTACAACTTGCCACTACTGGAAAATGCAATGGACTGAGTTTTTTGCGTGTCGATTAGCTTTCCCTATTATCAGTGTCCCTCGCCATCAGGCAAAGCCTTCTGAGGTACTCGTAATTTATGTTCCGAAGACAAGAACGAGAATTCAAAATTGTAGTCCAACTGACTGGTGTAGGGGTTGAACCAGCTATCTCGGCATCAGCACATCGGAAGTTTAAAGGCGACCGTACTTATCCATTCGACATGTTGATCTCCGTTGATGATGATAAAGTAGAAAAAGGGGCCGATGGGGAGGATAAGTAGAGGAAGAGAAGTAAGAGGAGGACGAGGATGCTGAAAAGGAAGTAGAAGATAACTGATTAGAGAAATTAGACGTAGAGAGTCAAGATTTCTGAGGCACAGTATGAGGACAAATAACCTTGAAACTTAAAGACAACTGACAACATTGCTGGGGAAATAGCATGGAAACTTAGTGACAACTGACAACATTGCTGGGGAAATAGCATGGAAACTTAGTAACAACTGAAATATTGCTGGGGAAATAACCTTGAAACGTAGCGACAACTGGCAGCATTGCTGGGGAAATAACCTTGAAACGTAGTGATAACTGGCAACATTGCTGGGGAAATAGTCTCGAAACGTAGTGATAACTGACAACATTGCTGGGGAAATAACCTTGAAACGTAGTGATAACTGACAACATTGCTGGGGAAATAGTCTCGAAACGTAGTGATAACTGACAACATTGCTGGGGAAATAGTCTCGAAACGTAGTGATAACTGACAACATTGCTGGGGAAATAGTCTCGAAACGTAGTGATAACTGACAACATTGCTAGGGAAATAATCGTGAAACTTAGTGACAACTGGCAACATTGCTGGGGAAATAGTCTCGAAACGTAGTGATAACTGACAACATTGCTAGGGAAATAATCGTGAAACTTAGTGACAACTGGCAACATTGCTGGGGAAATAGTCTCGAAACGTAGTGATAACTGACAACATTGCTGGGGAAATAGCCGTGAAACTTAGTGACAACTGGCAACATTGCTGGGGAAATAGCCGTGAAACTTAGTGACAACTGGCAACATTGCTGGGGAAATAGCCGTGAAACTTAGTGACAACTGACAATATTGCTGGGGAAATAGTCTCGAAACGTAGTGACAACAGACAACATTGCTAGGGAAATAGCATGGAAACTTAGTGACAACTGACAACATTGCTGGGGAAATTGCTGGGAAACTTGGATAGCCACATGGCATTTTTGTTTTGTTTTGCGTTCGCTCGCTTTGTACCAGTCTAACTGACCCACTACCCCGGGATCAGCACACCGGAAGTTTAAGAAGAAGCACTGTTATTTATTCGGCCATATTAACCTCTCACATGGCATATATGAGGCAACAACACATACCTGATCCAAGACTGATAATTGTGTCCAATGGCAAATCATGACTACCAATGCTGATCGCAATGGCACTTGATGATAATGATTCAAGAACTTGTTTACAAACCTGTCCACAACCACATAAGCCAACCCTCGCCGCACCCAAGAAGCCTTCCATCCGAAGTCTCTTACATAGACTAAATGCTGTCACAGTCAACATTGAATAAGCAATGTGAGACTAAAATTACAGCCTTGGAAATGTCCTTAATAACAATAATCATGAACATAAATTGTCCCGGAGCTGGAAACTGATATGGGGCTGTAATATGATAGTGCCATCGCATTTTGTAAGGGGGAATAGGTGGCCAAAATTCCCCTCACTTTGACCAGCGACGAGCCCACACGTCGAAGCCGCGTCCGTAGAACACGCTAAGACAATGGTGGAGACTACGGGCGTGAGAAGAGTTCTCTAGAACACGTTGAGTAACGGTAGAGATCGAGGATATGATGAAAGGATCTGGACAACAAGCTGAGGCAACGGTGAAGTTTGCTGGTATGAAGAGAGGGCCTGTAGAACACGCTGAGGCAACGGTGAAGATTGGTGGTATAAAGAGAGAGCCAGTAGAACACGATGAGGCAACGGTGATGATTGTTGGTATAATGATAGGGCCTGTAGAACATCCTTAGACAACGGTGGAGAATAAGGGTATGTTGAGAGATTGTGGAGAACACGTTGTGATAACCGTGAAAATCGAGGGTATGACGAGAGAGCTTGAGAACGCGTTGGGGTAACACACTGAGACAAATGTAAAGATCGAGTGTGTGACGGGGGTGTGAGAGAACACACAGAGACAAATGTAAGATGAGTGTGTGACGGGGATCTGAGATAACACACAGAGACAAATGTAAAGATCGAGTGTGTGACGGGGATCTGAGATAACACACAGAGACAAATGTAAAGATCGAGTGTGTGACGGGGGTCTGAGATAACACATTGAGACAAATGTAAAGATCGAGTGAATGACGGGAATGTGAGAGAACACACTGAGACAAATGTAAAGATCGAGTGTATGGCGGGGATTTTAGAGAACACACTGAGACAAATGTAAAGATCGAGTGCATGACGGGAATGTGAGAGAACACACTGAGACAAATGTAAAGATCGAGTGTATGGCGGGGATTTTAGAGAACACACTGAGACAAATGTAAAGATCGAGTGCATGACGGGAATGTGAGAGAACACATTGAGACAAATGTAAAGATGAAGTGTATGACGGGGATGTGAGAGAACACACTGAGACAAATATAAGATCGAGTGTATGGCGGGGATGTGAGAGAACACACTGAGACAAATGTAAAGATCGAGTGTATGGCGGGAGAGTGTGAGAGAACACACTGAGACAAATGTAAAGATCGAGTGTATGGCGAGAGAGTGTGAGAGAACACACTGAGACAAATATAAGATCGAGTGTATGGCGGGAGAGTGTGAGAAAACATACAGCGACAAATGTAAAGATCGAGTGTATGGCGGGGATATGAGAGAACACACTGAGACAAATATAAGATCGAGTGTATGGCGGGAGAGTGTGAGAGAACATACAGAGACAAATGTAAAGATCGAGTGTATAGCGGGAGAGTGAGAGAACACGAAACAACAGTGAAGATCGAGGGTGTGAAAGCCAGAAGTTGACAAACGGAAAATCTCTGATAACGACGATCGGCGTTGCTACTTGTCGAGAACACAGAAGACAGATGATTGTGAAGAACATGGTATATGCCGACGTTGAAAGGTTTGATTCTGTATGTCGTTTATATATCAAGCACGCTTGTCATTCTAAATCTATCTTTGGTATCGTTTTGCTAGCGGTCCCTCTAGACTTGTGTAACACCAAACTCCAGTAGCAGGCAAACGTAAACAAACCTATTCTGTGACCGGCCGTTAGACAAACAGCCAGAGTAAACACATTCAGCCGTGAAGCAATCAACTTAGGTTTGCTGTAACCATTACTGATAGAGGTGACTAAAAGACACACACATGCATACACACGCACACTCGCGCGCGCTTCACCCCCACCCCAGCCCTCCAACTGTGTTTATTCAGGTCACAACTGCACTGAGATCCCGGCTGGCCTTGCTGTGCTCCTTATGTTTCTCATGCATGCAAGGAATACTTGACATTTCCCGCCCAGGAGAAGTGTTCTGCCACCGTTTATAGATTTCTTTGTGCAACCCTTTAAATGCAAATTCTCCCCTCTCCTCTCCGTCAACTATATTTAAACCAACCTGTCTCACCCCTCCCTCCTCTTCCCTCTATCTCTGCTGCCTCCTTTCCACTTTCTCTCAAACATTCACGAACATCTCTCAGAAACACCAGTTTAGTGCGATGTCTGTTTTTAAATCTTCCGCCCGATTAAACTCTATTCAAGTCTTTAGTTTTATTGGCTTTTGTAAGTACACGCAATTTTTGCTCCGTCGCCGCATTCGTGGAGTGCTACTTCTGATATAGGTCAAGGAGTTAGTACAGTTTACTTAAATGCAGCACTACACACATGAACATTCCCGCTTTTTCAAAGCACCTCTCTTTCTCATTTCTTCTCACGTCTGTACCTTCGTTTCACCCAGAATCTAGTATTGAACGAATACGCCATACAATGGTAGAATAGCTGAAAAATGGCGTTAAATATTTTTATGAAATACATTTGAAACTGGCAAAGGATATTTAATGCCGACTGGTATAATTCCCGTCTTGTCAAGATAGAAACATACACAGTACTTCTTATCTGGAAAGGAGATTTCTAAGGATATGAATGAATGGACGCTACAAAAATGAACTGGAGGCACTAGCGTTAAAAAAAAAAATCCCTGAGACACTGGCGTTGTGTAAATAGACTATTCCATATAAGGGAACAAGTGATTGGCTTCTATCAACAAATATTTGAAGGCTTGCAAGCAAAGATTACCACGTTGGCTAATTTAAAATGAATGTTTTCACACTTTTAACAGCGAATCACATGATAGCGAGCACATTAGAGGCGGAGCCATTGAGAACAAGGCGTTGACACACATAATGCTCGCATAAATAAGTAGGCAACGTGGCCTTGTGTTTCCCAAGCCGACGGAATCGCACTGGAGGAATGTTTACTCTCAGGTTTCGTTTTCATGGGTACGCGGAGAGGGTATTATTCATGTTAGGTGTTTTCTGTAAACTTTGTTTTAACAACTTTATATACAGGTAATAAGTGCAGGAACACCAACAAGTGAACACACTGAGTTCGGAAGTACGTCTGAAATCTATAGGTTGCGAAAGCGCTATTGACAGCCTCTGACTCGAGTCGTCTGATGCAGGCGAAAGTGAACACACATTGGGGCATACCTCGCTTTATTGCGCGTCGTCTTATTGCGCTTCTCAGATACAACGCTCTTTATCTTTATCATAATTTTGTTGTTGTTGGAAGTTTATAATTTTTTAGAGCACGCCTCTTTTTTCATGGTTGCGCTAAAATTACATCCTACAATTCGATCGGTACGGTCTTGCCCTCTGTATTTGTGGTCTCCGTCTTCCAGTCTGTCAAATCTCCAAATTATCAAACTTTAAACATCTTCATTGTCATAATGACACGCTGCTGTCTTATAAAACGCCTGCAATAAAAAAAGCACGTGCTCCTAATGGATGACAAAGACCCCGAATCTATTTCTGACAAAGATCCTGTGAACTTTGCTGACAAGACAACTAACGAATCAGTTGAAACTGTAGTAGTAGGCTCTGTGAGGAATGACCCAATTTTCCAAGGTTCTGTGTAGAATCAACTTCTTGGATCAAACTATATCGCATGGTACATTAACATCAAATGTCGCACAAGCAATTGTCTGTCAATCACCACCGCAAAATGTACCCACGTCGTATTTCAATTCTATTAGTTCCAACCAAAGCGTGATGTCTGATTTGCTTCTTCCTCTTGAACCCCAGCCATCGTATTACGCGTTCTTGTATTTCTTACATTTGGCCAGGATATATTATTTAAATCTGGCTTTCCCAGTAATTTCCACTGTGTATTTAACATCCATCACTCGTGACATTTTATTGTGGTGAACTCCTCCCTGGGGATCCATGGTAGTGCAGTGTCGAGCACACTGCCCTGGCGGTCATGGGGTCGAATTCTCAGAGAGGAGAAACAAATAAATAACCATACTCTCATGTCGACCCAGCCTAACATTGGTACCAAGAAATGTTTAGGAAAGTAAAGGCGATCTTCTGGACATTGAAGATATCAGCAGTCGAGCGCCGACTGATCTGTACAACCATGGCACCAGCACCATCTGCTCAACTCGCCTCAAGGCTTGTGTTTTTTTTTGAAACTCATTATTGCCCCACTCTCTTCGAAGGCCCGGAAGGGGGGATGGTGGGGCTAACCGGTTGAACAACTGCCACGACGAGCTTCACTTTTACCAATGGGAGTCTTTGTGGCGAAGTGCTTACGCCACCTGCCTCACTTTCCGAAGGTCGTGGGTTCGATTCCGGGCCACGTCCTTCAGTTAACGAGTGCAATTTTCTCATAGACTTTAGGGTCGTCGCTGGAGCTACACTGTTCGTGCTTTGTGAGACGCTGTCTGCAAGCCACCGTGTAGAAAGAGACCATGCCCTGTGAGGTAAAACCCGGTGCAAGGAAGTCGATCATCTTATTTTTCATACCCTTTTAATCCACGTTTAGCAAACCTGCACACCAACCAGTGCAACATTGTGGCAAGGCTCTCAACAACTAACAGATTTGTATTCGCCGAATATTCTTCCATGTCTTTCCAGTTTGCTATTTAAGGCATAGGCATGTAATTCAAAACAGTGTATTCTCTTAGTGAATTCAAACACAGAAGCCGCAAACAATACAGCATTTGTTCACCCCAAGGTAATTTCAAATGTAATGCCAGCTCTTTCTGTTAGGACAAAACTCGTATATTTGAGAAACCGTTTATTGCTCATCGAATACAGCAGACGAAACGTTTTTTCTTTGTTAACATTAAGGCCATAGTTTATGAAGTGTTGAGACATCCATGAGGAGGCCGCCTTTCGACTGCACATGAATTTCTCAAGATTGATTAACACTCTTTTCCACCCATACTGGTATATGATCGGTTACTCGACTTGTTAACTGTCATTCTATTCTACCTGTGTTGTAAGCTGCTTGGCGCTCACACTGGAATGTATAAATGCAGTCTGCTTTTATGTATGAGAGACGTGTGAACCTTTAAATTACCGAGGGGATAACTAATGCTAACGTTTGAACAATACCTGTAACAATGTGTTTTCAACATTTCAGCTACAGTATTATTAATTTATTCACAACATATGATACACCTCTGCAGTATACACCTGACGAGAGGCAGTGAAATATGCAAGACTAAAAAATCGTGCAACAAATTGTTTGTAGGTTCGTCAAACAGGTATTTGGCTTGAACTACGTTTATCTAGGGAACTACGCTTATCTTGGGAACTACAATTATCTCGGGAACAACTCTTATCTTGGGAACTACGCTCATCTTAGAAACTACAATTATCTTGGGAACTACAATTATCTTGGGAACTACGATTATCTTGGGAACTACGATTATCTAGGGAACTACGCTTATCTTGGGAACTACAATTATCTCGGGAACAACTCTTATCTTGGGAACTACGCTCATCTTAGAAACTACAATTATCTCGGGAACTACAATTATCTTGGGAACTACGATTATCTTGGGAACTACGCTCATCTTAGAAACTACAATTATCTCGGGTACTACAATTATCTTGGGAACTACGTTTATCTAGGGAACTACGATTATCTTGGGAACTACAATTATCTCGGGAACTACAATTATCTTGGGAACTACGATTATCTTGGGAACTACGCTCATCTTAGAAACTACAATTATCTCGGGTACTACAATTATCTTGGGTACTACAATTATCTTGGGATCTACGATTATCTCGGGTACTACAATTATATTGGGAACTGCGATTATCTTGGGAACTACGATTATCTTGGGAACCACGCTAGCGCAGTAACTAGACGCTTGCTGTCGGCTCTGTGGTTATAGGTTGAAATGTATATGCAGGCGAATGTTACAGCCTGCCAGCTTTCCCAGGCCGACCAGCCTGACATGAGTACCTGGAAATGTATTGGGAAGCAAAGGCCGCAAGCGTGATTGTGACCACATGACCCCTTAAGTGTCGATTGTTTTAAAATACGGGTCTAGAACCATTTGCTCATTAAATGACCAGAAATTAAACTTAGTACCAAACCTAGAAACCCAGTAAATCACAAGAAATTAAACTTAGTATCAAACCTAGAACCACATTAAATCACAAGAAATTAAACTTAGTAGCAAATTAGAATATTTAACTCCAATGTTAAATTCATTCTACCGTATAGATTAGAAACCTGGGGAACGATTTAAAGAATTACCAATGAACTACACATTCCCTTATTGTTACCTGCAGAATCGTGAGAATAAAATCGTATGAAAGAATAGATACTGTAAAGCTTATGGAGTACACTAAATAAATTCCACGGAGAAAAGACGCGGGCGCTGGTCACGGCACACGCTTAAATACTTGAAGATAGTATAACTAGACACACCTTTGTCTGGAAAACACAAGGAGAACGAAACAGTGGAATACCGAAAACATCCGGGAAAGAGAGTCAAGACACAGAACAGCTGTATGCGGCAGACATGGTGGGGGGGGGGGGGGGGGGGGGGGGGGGGGGGGGAGTGGAGATAGCAACGATAGGACGAAATGTGCTAGCCACATTATGATCAGAGTGTGAATGTTCTACTCCAACCACATTATGTGCCAAGATTATAAATGTTCTACTTCAACCACATTATGTGCCAAGATTATAAATGTTCTACTCCAGTCATATTATGTACCAAGATTATAAATGTTCTTCTCCAACCACATTATGTACCAAGATTATAAATGTTCTTCTCCAACCACATTATGTACCAAGATTATAAATGTTCTACTCCAAGCACATTATGTACCACGATTATAAATGTTCTACTCCAACCACATTATGTACCACGATTATAAATGTTCTACTCCAACCACATTATGTACCAAGGTATGTATGTTTTACTCCAACCACATTATGTACCAAGGTATGCATGTTCTACTCCAACCACATTATGTACCAAGGTATGTATATGTGCTAACCCAACTACATTGTTTACCACAGAATGTATGTTCTACACATTATTTACCAGGGTATGCATGTCTAACTCTTTATATCTTTATGCATCATCATACGCCTGGTCTAGGAAAATTCCGCAGTATTTACACTCGCTTTAAAAAAAAAATATTTATATTTGCATATCTTATTTCAATCAATCAATCAATCAATCATGTGCCATGCCGGAAAGAGTGGGCGGACATTTACATTTACATTTACATTGTCTTATTTACAGGACATTAATGTCAACACCAGCTGTCAACACATGTTGTTGATGTCTTTGCAAGTTTTACATTCAGTAGTTTGCTATTCTTTTCCGAACGACTGGCTCCCATACCATCACGCTAAAATCCAGCGTGACACGGTCTGCTGCCAAATCGGCCGCAGTTGTGTTTCGAACGCAGGTAAGCGGAATTACGAACCGCATCCGTAACTCTTTTGCCACGGAGTGCGGCATTTACACTCGCTGCTTGTTGGAAATAAATACCAGTTGTAATAGAGAAGACTGCGGCCACACACCGAACCAACCAACATTCTAACAATGAAAGTCATCAGATGAACATACATTACTGTATTCATGCGCGATCGTTTGAAAGAAGTGCAGTCTATTCTATCCCTTTACAACGTCTTTGAAAGACTTTGTTAAATTTCACGTTTTATCCGTTCGATGATATAAAAGCACCAGTCCCAACGGTAGTTCAGCGATGTTAACATCATTTCGTGTATCTGGAACGAAAGCATACTAGTGCAGATTTGAAGATCACAAAGAGTAATTCCTTGCGGACGCATAAATAATTGCGTTGGGAATGGGTTAATGGACATCAATCTACCTACCGTCTCAAAGGACAGAATGGTGGCATTCCGTGATTTATATCACATTATTATCTGTTGATAGAAAGCTGTATACACAACATTCCAAAACTGTTCCAATATTGAATGTGTATGTTCATCTCTTGATAGAAAGCTGTATACACAACATTCCAACACTGTTCCAATGTTGCATGTTTATGTTCATCTGTGGGTAGAAGGCTGTATACACAACATTCCAACACTGTTCCAATATTGTATGTTAATGTTCATCTGTTGTTGCTTCACGCTTGCCTGCCGAGCCGGAGGGTCATGTGTTCGATTCCATATGGAAGCGTAGACTTCTTCAATTGACCTGGGCTCGAAAGTATACTAGTAGTATGTAATGGACACTTTAGCTAGTATTTGAGGATGACAACCTAAGAGGTCACTGGTATAAATTCTTATATGTGGGTTATACGACTACGTCGTGACGTCATAAAGCCGACCTCATTTGACCTAATTTTTCAAATGTCGGTGAAGGGAAGTAAACCATGAATAACAAATTGACTGGTTTATTACAGTTTCCTCCCTTTTTAAAGATACTTGTTTTTTTTTATTCTTTTAATTTTTTATTTTTCAATTGAAAATAAAATATAGCGGTTGTTAGTGGTCTTTAATGGACGGGGTTAAAATACTATCAGCATACGATTTCAGCACTTTAAATGAACACTTTAAAATGTAAAGATGATCGGTATTATTGGTTGTGGTGGATATTGCTTAGTGTCATTCGTTGTAAACAGACAGAGTAAGACGTGGTATCTTAGCTAGACTTCGAGAAAACCCCTGTATTGTTGCGATATGGAAAATGGAAGGTTAGTGTAGCAGACATTGTGGTATGGAAAGTTGAAGATGTCAGTGATGGGGAATGGTCCCTTAATTTCGGATAATTAGCTGATATTGAAACTATCCCAAGTAGAGCCACAGACTGCATTGCCATATATGTTGTCATGACTTTTTCGTTGGAGCTCATGCACAACAAAGGTTTAGAGTTCTTGTTGCTGTGACATGGAAAGTTGTGAAGCTATCTATGAAAGACAGAGACACTTTGTGGCAAAACAGAAAAAAAACCAAGAGCGTGGAGTGATGCATGAGTAGTCTGTATAAGTGTTTCTTTTGCAGATACTCTGGAATGGTAAGCTTAAGCTTTCGGTAGTATAAAAGGGGGAAAGTGCTGACGTTGCTGATTATGTCGTGTGAAATGCTTTTTCAGAAAAAAGTTCAAGCCACTCTTGACATACCTACAGAAGCTTCATTTTTCCTTATTTGGGTAACACATTTATTCTTAGTTTTTGTCGACATATTTCTTACTTGCCATACATATTTCTTAGTTTGGCCGACATATTTTCCTTCTTTTTATAAGTTTAGTTTAAATAAGTCTTAATTCGGCCAACATTTTTGTTACTTTCGCTAGCATATTTTCATACTTTTTATGAGTTTGGTTGAGATATTTATAAATTTGGTTGAAATATTTCTTTAGTTTACCAATATTTTTTCCCCATTTTATACGACAATTTCCTAATTTTTATAAGTTTGGACGAAAATATTTATAAATTTTGTTTGAAATATTTCTCTACTTGCCCAATATTTTTCTCCATTTGGTTAAAAACACACACACACACACACACACACACACACACACACACACACACACACACACACACACACACACACACACACACACACACATATAATATATATATATATATATATATATATATATATATATATATATATATATATATATATATATATATATATATATATATAGTCAACATTTGTCCTACTTTTTATAAGTGTTGTCGAGGTATTTCTGTATTTGGTCATCATTTTTTTTTCAATTAGGCTAACACGTGTTACTATTTTATATTAGTTTGGAGGATATATTTATAAGTTTAGTTAAATGTGTCTTTTTTTGGCCAATATTTTTTTCACATTTGGTTAGGTTTCCTACTATTTAGAAGTTTGGATGAGCTATTTATAAATTTGGTTAAAATATTTCTTTAATTGGCCAATATTTTTGTACTATATTGGTTAACTAATTTTCCTACATTGGTCGACATTTTTCTCACTTTGGTTAATAATTTTCTTCATGTGGTGAACATATTTCTTATTTTGGTCAACTTTTTTCATACTTGTCCATACATATTTTTTTTTTAGTTTGACCATTATTTTTCCTAATTTAGCTAACATCTTTCTAGTTTTGGTCATCAGTTTTTCTTAATTTTGAAATATATTGTCTAGGGAGATCATCAATTTTTCTTAATGTGGTAAACATTGTTTTTACTTTGCCATACATAATTCTCAGTTTGACCATTATTTTTCTCAATTTGATAAAAAAATTTGCTCACTTTAACATACATAATTCTTAGTTTGCCCATACATTTATTTCTTAACTAGCTGACCCGACCGGCTTCGCCCAGGCCCTGGAGGGGATCTATCTATCAGTCTGTCTGTCTGCTTGTTTGTCTGTCTGTCTGTCTGTCTGTCTGTCTGTCTGGCTGACCCGGCCCGGCTTCACCCAGTCCCTAGTGGGGAGCATCTCATTTAATTCATATAAGTAGTCATATAAGCTCCCGTTCCCGACTATCTGTCTGTCTGCTTGTTTGTCTGTCTGTCTGACCTGGCCCGGCTTCACCCAGTCCCTGGCGGGGAGCATCTCATTTAATTCATATACGTAGTCATATAAGCTCCCGTTCCCGACTATCTGTCTGTCTGTCTGAACCGGCCCGGCTTCACCCAGTCCCTGGTGGGGAGCATCTCATTTAATTCATATAAGTAGTCATATAAGCTCCCGTTCCCGACTATCTGTCTGTCTGCTTGTTTGTTTGTCTGTCTGTCTGTCTGACCCGGCCCGGCTTCACCCAGTCCCTGGTGGGCAGCATCTCATTTAATTCATATAAGTAGTCATATAAGCTCCCGTTCCCGACTATCTGTCTGTCTGTCTGTCTGTCTGTCTGAGCCGGCCCGGCGTCACCCAGTTCCTGGTGGGGAGCATCTCATTTAATTCATATAAGTAGTCATATAAGCTCCCGTTTCCGACTATCTGTCTGTCTGTCTATCTGTCTGTCTGTCTGACCCGCCCGGCTTCACCCAGTCCATGGTGGGGAGCATCTCATTTAATTCATATACGTAGTCATATAAGCTCCCGTTCCCGACTATCTGTCTGTCTGTCTGAGCCGGCCCGGCGTCACCCAGTTCCTGGTGGGGAGCATCTCATTTAATTCATATAAGTAGTCATATAAGCTCCCGTTCCCGACTATCTGTCTGTCTGTCTGTCTGTCTGTCTGTCTGAGCCGGCCCGGCGTCACCCAGTTCCTGGTGGGGAGCATCTCATTTAATTCATATAAGTAGTCATATAAGCTCCCGTTCCCGACTATCTGTCTGTCTGTCTATCTGTCTGTCTGTCTGACCCGCCCGGCTTCACCCAGTCCCTGGTGGGGAGCATCTCATTTAATTCATATACGTAGTCATATAAGCTCCCGTTCCCGACTATCTGTCTGTCTGTCTGAGCCGGCCCGGCGTCACCCAGTTCCTGGTCGGGAGCATCTCATTTAATTCATATAAGTAGTCATATAAGCTCCCGTTCTCGACTATCTGTCTGTCTGTCTATCTATCTGACCCGGCGTGGCCTCGCCCAGCTCATGGCGGGGATCGTCTAATTAAATTCACACAGTAACTTAAAAGAATGTCCTTCCACACACCATCCATTATGTTTAATGAAAACTGTCTTTAATTACCTGCATGACTGTAAATAACTTCTTTAGCATAAAAAGATGAGTTACAATGTTATGCATTATGCATTATTTTTTATGAAAACTTTGAAAATGCCTTAAAGATTATATCATTATTTATTATAACTCATATGCTTGTAAATAACTATAGAGAAAGAGTTTAACAATAGTGCACGTAAGTCCAACAATATGACTATAAAGTATATAGAAATGTTATTAAAAGTTATGCCCCATGAAATAACTTTTCTAGAGTGAAGTCCCCCTGCTATATAGAAATTATATAATGAAAAATGAAATATTAAATGTTATTAAGTAAGTAGCCGATTTTACACTAAGAAACTATTACAATCAGTTGCACAGGAATGAAAGGAAGACGTGTAGAAAATTTCATCTCAATCGGATGTACCGTTATCGAACGCATCCAATACATAGCTAACCACACACATACAGTCTGTTTTTATAGATATAGATTAAGAGATGCCCAAATCATCAAATGGTAGACAAAATCACTAAGTCAAATGTCAGCATGACTTTATTTTTACCAAAGTTAATAGTCATGCTTAAAACAACCTTGCACACACAGTCAGCTTTCTGATTCACCACCAGATGTCAGCACAGATATTTCAGAATCACCACCAGAGATCAGTACAGATATTTCAGAATCACCACCAGATCTGACACCACTCCCCACAAACACCACTTTGCACTGAACAGAATCACAAATGCCACCAGAAGACAACATATATACAACCTGGGCAACACACTGACTTTATATAACAAATGATTCAATATGGGCAATGTTTTATATCAATCCAATCACACTCACAAAGTTGTGAGTACAAGATTCACACATAAGTGGCCTGCTAAAGTCACAATCATGCAAATAAACTATTAAGTTGAATAAAATAAACCCTTACCTGCAAATGCGTTTTCATGTCAGTGTTTGACTGAGATGTTGCATGACATTACATAAACAAATAACAGTGTTAGGAAACCCCAAAATAAAATGCTAACACACACTGGTCAACAGTGTATTCTTCCATAAGCTTGGCAAGCAATATCTTATAATGCCGGCTATTTCACTAAAATATACTTTTTTCACATACAGCTGAATTGTTTTTATAAGTAAGCTGATTTAAGACATTGGCATCTGCTGTGAACATATTCAAGATAAGTTATATAGAAAGACTAGCTGACCCGGCCCGGCTTCGCCCAGGCCCTGGAGGGGATCTATCTATCTATCAGTCTGTCTGTCTGCCTGTCTGCTTGTTTGTCTGTTGTCTGTCTGTCTGTCTGACTGACCCGGCCCGGCTTCACCCAGTCCCTGGTGGGGAGCATCTCATTTAATTCATATAAGTAGTCATATAAGCTCCCGTTCCCGACTATCTGTCTGTCTGTCTGTCTATCTGTCTGTCTGTCTGACCCGGCCCGGCTTCACCCAGTCCCTGGTGGGGAGCATCTCATTTAATTCATATACGTAGTCATATAAGCTCCCGTTCCCGACTATCTGTCTGTCTGCTGCCTATCTGTCTGTCTGTCTGACCCGGCCCGGCTTCACCCAGTCCCTGGTGGGGAGCATCTCATTTAATTCATATACGTAGTCATATAAGCTCCCGTTCCCGACTATCTGTCTGTCTGTCTGTCTGTCTGTCTGTCTGTCTGTCTGTCTGACCCGGCCCGGCTTCACCCAGTCCCTGGTGGGGAGCATCTCATTTAATTCATATACGTAGTCATATAAGCTCCCGTTCCCGACTATCTGTCTGTCTATCTGTCTGTCTGTCTGAGCCGGCCCGGCTTCACCCAGTCCCTGGTGGGGAGCATCTCATTTAATTCATATAAGTAGTCAAATAAGCTCCCGTTCCCGACTATCTGTCTGTCTATCTATCTGACCCGGCGTGGTTTCGCCCAGCTCCTGGCGCACAGTAACTTAAAAGAATGTCCTTCCACACACCATCCATTATTTTTAATGAAAACTGTTTTTAATCACCTACATGACTGTAGATAACTTCTTTAAGCATAAAAAGATGGGTTACAATGTTATGCATTATGCATTATTTTTATGAAAACTTTGAAAATGCCTTAAAGATTATATCATTATTTATTATAACTCATATGCCTGTAAATAACTATAGAGAAAGAGTTTAACAATAGTGCAAGTAAGTCCAACAATATGACTATAAAGTATATAGAAATGTTATTAAAAGTTATGCCCCTTGAAATAACTTTTCTAGAGTGAAGTCCCCCTGCTATATAGAAATTATATAATGAAAAATGAAATATTAAATGTTATTAAGTAAGTAGCCGATTTTACACTAAGAAACTATTACAGTCGGTTGCACAGGAATGAAAGGAAGACGTGTAGAAAATTTCATCTCCATCGGATGTACCGTTATCGAACGCATCCAATACATAGCCAATCACACACATACAGTCTGTTTTATAGATATAGATTAAGAGATGCCCAAATCATCAAATGGTAGACAAATCACTAAGTCAAATGTCAGCATGACTTTATTTTTACCAAAGTTAATAGTCATGCTTAAAACAACCTTGCACACACAGTCAGCTTTCTGATTCACCACCAGATGTCAGCACAGATATTTCAGAATCACCACCAGAGATCAGTACAGATATTTCAGAATCACCACCAGATCTGACACCACTCCCCACAAACACCACTTTGCACTGAACAGAATCACAAATGCCACCAGAAGACAACATATATACAACCTGTGCAACACACTGACTTTATATAACAATGATTCAATATGGGCATGTTTTATATCAATCCAATCACACTCACAAAGTTGTGAGTACAAGATTCACACATAAGTGGCCTGCTAAAGTCACAATCATGCAAATAAACTATTAAGTTGAATAAAATAAACCCTTACCTGCAAATGCGTTTTCATGTCAGTGTTTGACTGAGATGTTGCATGACATTACATAAACAAATAACAGTGTTAGGAAACCCCAAAATAAAATGCTAACACACACTGGTCAACAGTGTATTCTTCCATAAGCTTGGCAAGCAATATCTTATAATGCCGGCTATTTCACTAAAATATACTTTTTTCACATACAGCTGAATTGTTTTATAAGTAAAGCTGATTTAAGACATTGGCATCTGCTGTGAACATATTCAAGATAAGTTATATAGAAAGACTAGCTGACCCGGCCCGGCTTCGCCCAGGCCCTGGAGGGGATCTATCTATCTATCAGTCTGTCTGTCTGCCTGTCTGCTTGTTTGTCTGTTTGTCTGTCTGTCTGTCTGACTGACCGGGCCCGGCTTCACCCAGTCCCTGGTGGGGAGCATCTCATTTAATTCATATAAGTAGTCATATAAGCTCCCGTTCCCGACTATCTGTCTGTCTGTCTGTCTATCTGTCTGTCTGTCTGACCCGGCCCGGCTTCACCCAGTCCCTGGTGGGGAGCATCTCATTTAATTCATATACGTAGTCATATAAGCTCCCGTTCCCGACTATCTGTCTGTCTGCCTGCCTATCTGTCTGTCTGTCTGACCCGGCCCGGCTTCACCCAGTCCCTGGTGGGGAGCATCTCATTTAATTCATGTACGTAGTCATATAAGCTCCCGTTCCCGACTATCTGTCTGTCTGTCTGTCTGTCTGTCTGTCTGTCTGTCTGTCTGACCCGGCCCGGCTTCCCCCAGTCCCTGGTGGGGAGCATCTCATTTAATTCATATACATAGTCATATAAGCTCCCGTTCCCGACTATCAGTCTGTCTATCTATCTGTCTGTCTGAGCCGGCCCGGCTTCACCCAGTCCCTGGTGGGGAGCATCTCATTTAATTCATATAAGTAGTAAAATAAGCTCCCGTTCCCGACTATCTGTCTGTCTGTCTGTTTATCTATCTGACCCGGCGTGGTTTCGCCCAGCTCCTGGCGCACAGTAACTTAAAAGAATGTCCTTCCACATACCATCCATTATTTTTTAATGAAAACTGTTTTTAATCACATACATGACTGTAGATAACTTCTTTAAGCATAAAAAGATGGGTTACAATGTTATGCATTATGCATTATTTTTATGAAAACTTTGAAAATGCCTTAAAGATTATATCATTATTTATTATAACTCATATATTTGGTCGATATATATCTTATTTTAGCAAACATTTTTAATATTGTGTCTAACATGTTTTCTTATTTGAATTTTGATATCTTACATAGAATCTGTACTTATGTCTGGAAGTAAAACGTAGAACAATGAGCAGACAAGTTGAAAACCATATAATGGCCTTGGGAATTTGGTTCTGGGGAAAGCTGTAAAGATCCTTATAGACACGTAGAGACGTAATGAAAAGGTGTAACTGCTTGATTTGAGCCGTGATACCTTCGTTAGTCCGAACAGCAAGTACATGACATGTCATTTTACCTGAGATGCCGAAGGTCGAGCCATGAAAGCTTGTTGTGTTCCTGTGTAATATTATACATCTGATAAGCTGCATTAAACACGCACCACTGTATAACCCGCTAGCTGTTACGTACCGATACGCCTTACCCGACTGACGTCGCTGATCACACCTCCCATCTATGTCTACGAGACCGCCTTAGCCGGGCACTGTGATGAAGTGGTTACACTCGAGTTTGCTGGTCTTCGAGACCGGTTTATGTTGTATTGAGGCCGGGATTTCGTTTGGTGCTACTCGGTGATCCTAAGACGATACGGACATAGAAAAGAGATAGAAGGGAGATATTTTTTAAACTCAGGATGCTTTGTTACTGAGGTAGTGGAATCACTCCCAAACATGATGGTCATCACGAGGTAGGTCCCCAGATTCGACAGACGAAAATTTTACAGTAGTACCCCTCTTAACCACGTGTCCCGGATTTACCCATACACATGTGACCGGATGCAACGACATATTTGACCCATTGTATCCATTACCCACGTGTACCGGATGTACCCCTTACACATGTGACCGTAAGCAACGCCCCTTTTGACCGGATGTAATAATTACCCACGTGTCCCCGATGTATCCTTAAGCATGTGACTGGCTGTATGTAACGCAACCGCGTGTTCCGTTTGTAACTATTAGCCACGTGTCCCAGGTTTACCCCTTAGACATGTGACTAATTGACTGGCTGTATATCATGACACAGCCTGACGAATAGCCTTGTATCTCTAATACAACGCCAATGGTATTGATAATCGCCATTATAATATACAGTCGGCTACTTTACAATAGCTATATAACGGAAAAATCCAAGTCTTCTGGTGATCGGATTCGTAAATATGCATCGAACTTGTTAATGGTAGAACCCGTACCCATACCCCCATCTTTACTTGTTCACTTTACATATCAAAATATACTATTTTTAGTATTACCGCATATACACTATTACTTTTAGTAATTAACGTTTACCTATTTAACTATACAAAACCGGAAGCAGTTAAGTATCGTGACTCGCGAAATTTGAAAATTCCTCTCATTTAGGTTTGCTGTGATGTCACATAAGTGTATAAGAAATTATTTCGGGTTCTGGTACGCTGCTAAAGTTTATGCAGCACGTGTACCTACCATACTACTACATAATACTTACTATGACACATTCACTTTTCCCACCAGCTAATTAACTACGACAAGCCCATTATCTCTGGCATGTTTTGCAATGTGAAACGAGAGTCGTTTGTGAAGATTAGCTCTTCGCTGTTAGCGTATTTCAATGCTTTTGTGATAAATGTTATATTTTATAGCCACGGATAAGCATTGATTGGTTACCACAACTTATAGACACACACAGTAATTAGGAGGATACACACTGACATCATATTACTGTCAGAGAAATATGACCAATCATGTATACAGATATACACAGATGCGCTTACAGCCAGACATAGAGATAAAAAGCTATATAGACAGATAGTTAGATAGATAGCTAGATAGACAGACAGAAGGATAGAATCACGCCGACGGTCACGCATACACATACACACAGTAAATAGTCAGAAAAAATACTGGTATCAAGAGTGAGAGAAAGAGGGAGAGAGGTAGATAGATTGAGAGAGAGAGAGAGAGAGAGAGAGAGAGAGAGAGAGTGAACCATGCATAAAATACGATTCATACTCACTGCCACGCCGCCCACTGGGTCATACACTCAGCCACGGCCCAACTGTGTCAAATCATCTGCCACGCTGACTACTTGGTCATACACTCAGCTAGTTCGACCACTGTTTCATATACTCAGCCACCACGACCACTGTATCATACATTTAACCACGGCGACCAGTGTCATACCCTCTGCCACGCTGACCACTGGGTTATACACTCAGCCATGCCGACCACTTTGTCATTCCCTCAGCCAAATAGATCACTGTGTCATACCCTCAGCAACAACGACCACTGTGTCATACCTTCTGCCGCTCGTCCACCTCTTTAACAACGAAAACATGTCTTACACCCACTCCACATAAACTTCAGTCTTCCAATGGTTAATAACGGCAGGAAGCACTTATCTAGCTACTCCTTCACTCATTCACCCCTTAACAACGAATTTCACTAAGCCATTCAAACTAAAACCAATGTCTATTTTTACATTTTAAAGGTTTTTATATAAAGATATGTTCCCGTATGATGATAGTGTTCGGAAGCACTTATTTAGCTTATCCTCCATTCGCCCACCCCTTAACAACGAATGATACTAAGCTGTACCCACTACAACCAGTAATACCAGTCATCGTCACCTTTTAAAGGTTTTCATTTAACGATCTGCAACCATATGATGATAGTGTTCGGAAGCAATTATCTAGCTACTTCTTCACTCGCCCACCTCACAGCAACTAATTTTACTAAGCCATAACAACTACAACAAATAATACCGGTCATCTTTACTTATGTACGGTTGACATTTGGCGATCTGCAACTCGTAATCGCCTAACTCAGTGTTTCCCAACGTGGGGCCAACACCCCACAGGGGGGTAATTCGATTGTTGAGGGGGGAAATTCGAAAATTTATCTGCCAGTCATCAGTCCTTGATGTAAAGTGGTCTGTTTTGAATTACCATGGGAGTGATCACATGCCATGTTTAGTACCTGATCTCTAAATCCAGGAAAGTAGGGCCGGAAGAGCGTGCAAGACCTTCCGGTATGAGAAGACCGATAGCGTTCTTGGACGTCTCAGACAGGGGGCATGCAACAGGGCCGTTAAAACTCCTTTTTTTGCATCCCCCATGGTGGACTCCAGAAGTAGACCATGCTTGGAATGCAAAGAGAGCTGCAGGTGAAGCAGCTAAGGAAAGTGCGACAGACACCCCGAAGCTCACTAGAGGCAGTGGATACAACGGAAAATGTCAAGAGAGATAGGGTGGAGGTTTTCAAGCGCTTTGCTTCAGAGGCCAAAAAACAAAATGGGAATGTTTCATGAAGGAGATTAGGGGTGATAAAACACTGCGAAAATTCTGGAAACTGCACAAACTAATACAAAGTAAGGATCGGCCTATGACAGTGGGAACAATTTATAGAGATGATGGTGTGCGGATGGCAACGGACAAAGGGAAAGGGGAGGCGTTTCTCCAGAGATTTTTAGCGCAGACCAATCATAATGATGCAGACACCAGGGATGCAGTTAGAGAGGAGATATCTGGCATCATGAAGGATATGCATTATGAAGACATCATACAGGTTGAAGATGTTAAACATATTTTGAAGAAGGCAACAGACACGGTACCAGGGCCTGATGGGGTTAGATATGGCCACATGAAGGCTTTGAGCGATGTAGACCTGAAGGAGATGACTGACTGCTTTAACCAGAGCATTAGGACACCATCAGTACCGCAGGACTGGGTGCACATCTATCTCATCCCTCTCCCAAATCCATTCAAGGATCATTCAAAGCTTAGCGGCTTTAGGGTCATCACCCTTCAAAATACATTTGGGAAGGTTTTAGAGAAGATAGTCACGGTCAAGCTGAAGAGAGACTGAGACTGAAGTTAACTAAATTGGAACCTGACATAAAATCTCTTTGCAGCAAGCATCAAGCGCAAGGATCTCACTAAATTTAAATTATAAATAATTACTAATAATTAAAATAATATAGACAAATCTTTCATTAAAATTATTTTTTTCTTGAACTTTAGTTCTCCATTATATGTTTTGAAAAGTTACTTACTGTGTTTGCTCAATAATTTCCTAGTGATTTCTTCCTAAAACCTATCATTCAAGTTTCTTTAGTGAACATTTTGATTTTTGAATATTACAATTTATGTATATGTTGGGACGGGGAGGGGGCATACACATTTTAGAAAGGCTTAGGTGGGGCATAGCACAAAAAAGGTTGGGAAACACTGTCCTAACCCCTTTATAACGATCGGAGACACTTATCTAGCTACCCCTCCAATCACCCACCCTTTAGCAATGAATTTCAATAATCCATACCCACTACAACCAATATTACCGGCCATCTTTACATTTTAAGGTTTTCATTTACCGATCTGAAACCTGTAACCACTAACCCCTTAACAACCATTGCAAGTACTTACGTAGCTACCCCCCCCCCTCCCTCACCCACCCCTTAGCAACGAATTTCACGAAGCCGTACCCACTACAAGCAAATAATACCGATCATCTTTACATTTTTAAGGTATTCATTTACGGAGTTTAAATCGTATGATGATAGTGTTTAAAACCCGTCCACTAAAGTTCACTAATAACCGCTATCTTTTATTTTCAATCGAAAAATAAAAATAAAAGAATTAAAACATTAATCTTTAAAAAGGGAAGAAACTGCAATAAACCAGTTGATTTGTTGTCACGAGTTACTTCCCTTGACCTACATTTGAAAAATTAGGTCAAATGATTGGCTTTTATGACGTCTAGACGTGGGCGGTATAACCTACATATAAGGATATATACCGTGACCTCTGATCTTAGCTTGCCAACCTTAAATACTAACCAAAGCGTCCATTACATACTACTTATACTAAGTCTAAAATGCGTACCAGAAAATATTATGGATAGCAAAGGCGTTCGGCGTGATAAAGATCACATCACTAAACGTCGTGTTTTGGTCTATAAAAGATTAGGATGGCGTCCCTTGGGGTTTATAAAAACCACATCACTAAACGTCTACTGGTGGTCTACAAAACATTGAGCTGGCATCCCTTGGTGTGATAAAAACCACATCACTAAACGTCTCCTGTTGGTCTATACAAGATTGGGCTGGCATAGCTTGATGTGATAAAGACCACATCTCTAAACGTCTCCTGGTGGTCTATAAAAGATTGGGCTAGCATCTATTGGTGTGATAAAGACAACATCACTAAACGTCTCCTGTTGGTCTATAAAAGATTGGGCTAGCATCCCTTGGTATCAAGAAATCTTATGGGAAGTAAATGCGACCATTTTGATTTAGACATATCACGAATAGACTGCTGATTGGTCCATAGAATACTTGGTTATCACCGCATACGCAATACCCATGAAGGCGTGTATAGGGGACATTACTTCGCTCTTGATGCTTCTTTCTCTTCGACCTGCCATTTCGCCAACATTAAAATTTCATGATTTAATACATCCCAAAAACAACCAGTACTTAATTGTTCTCCCCGTCCTCCATTCTTCACTTCCGTCTATTCTTGGCCTCGATTAAGTTTTTGTGTTCCATTTAATGATGAACTGTCTAGTTCTCTTGTAGAGCGACATTTAGGAAATCGACATGCAATAAATACACAGTAATTTAAGCCAGGGCTCCGCATCAAAAAGCGATTAGGATTTATCAATTACGGATGCATTTTGCATAAAACCTCAAAATACTTTATGTAATCAAACAAATTGCCAGAGATATAAATAGTGTAAGAAGGAAAGTACCAGAAATAAAATTACTGTAAGTAATAAACACTAGAACTATAAATAGTGTAAGTAATATATGCCAGAGATATGAATAGTGTGAGTAATATATGCCAGAGATATAAATAGTGTAAGTAATATATGCCAGAGATATAAATAGTGTAAGTAATATATGCCAGAGATATGAATAGTGTGAGTAATAACTGCTAGAGACATTTAAAGATAAATGTAAGTAAGAACAGGTCAACAGACCTCACTGAATCCACCAACCCCAAAATAGAAGCTATGTCTCTCACCACACAACTGACTATTGCAGACTACCTGTCCAGCCTCAAAGTATTTCACACTGACGAGTGTCCATGAGGAACTAACACGTGGTCCGCTAAACATTCGCTACATGTGTTCATGAGGAACTAACACGTGGTCCGCTAAACATTCACTACAGGTATCCACGAGGAACTAACATGTGGTCCTCTAAACATTCGCTACATGTGTTCATGAGGAACTAACACGTGGTCTGCTAAACATTCACTACAGGTATCCATGAGGAACTAACATGTGGTCCTCTAAACATTCACTACAGGTGTCCATGAGGAACTAACTCGTGGTCCTCTGAACATTCACTGCAGGTGTCCATGAGGAACTAACTCGTGGTCCTCTGAACATTCACTACAGGTGTCCATGAGGAACTAACACGTGGTCCTCTGAACATTCACTACATGTGTCCATGAGGAACTAACACGTGGTCCTCTGAACATTCACTATAGGTGTCCATGAGGAACTAACTCGTGGTCCTCTGAGCATTCACTACATGTGTCCATGAGGAACTAACTCGTGGTCCTCTGAGCATGAAGATTTGGCTTGCTCAATGCCCTGAACGCTATGAAGAAGAAGAGATCGAAGATAAAGAGGAGGAGGAGGGAAAAGAAAAAACAATAGGCGGAGAACAAGACGAAGAAGAATTAGGAGAGGTGGGAAGAGGATGAACAAGGAAAAATAAGAAGGAGGAGGAGGAAGAAAAAGAAGCAGAATGAGGAGAAGAAGTTGGGGGGGGGGAAGGAGAAGAACAAAGAGGAGTGTTGAAAGAAGAAGAAGAAGAAGAAGAAGAAGAAGAAGAAGAAGAAGAAGAAGAAGAAGAAGAAGAAGAAGAAGAAGAAGAAGAAGAAGAAGAAGAAGAAGAAAAAGAAGAAGAAGAGAAGAAGAAAAAGTCTTCCCAAGCGGGGAATCGAACCCCCGGCCGCCGCGGTGAGAGCGTGGAATCCTAGCCACTAGACCATGTGGGAGAAGAAGAAGAAGAAGAAGATGGAGGAGGAGGAGGAGGTGGAGTAGGAGGAGGAGAATGAGGAGTAGGACAAGGAGAAGGAGGGGGAAGAATAAAAAGAAGGAGGAAGTCAAGAAAAAAGAAGAAAGAGGATCAAGAAAAGGAAGAAGCACAAAACGAAAGACAGACAGATAAACAGAAAGAAAGAAAGAAAGAAGGAAAGAAAGAAAGAAAGAAAGAAAGAAAAAGAAAGAAAGAAAGAAAGAAAGAAAAGGGTACTAGTATGTATGTACAAGGCTATTGATTTAACCGAGTCACCGAGGTGAGGTGACATTTAAGAACCACTGCTTCAAAGACACAATAGCTAGCGCTGCAAGAGTTAACCCTGATATCAACAATATGTCTGTGTGTGCGTATATGTGTATGGGTGGTTTTTATATACACCGACTGTAAATGATTTGATCAATTCAGTCACAATCAGCCATCATCTTAAACTCGACATTTCGTTGAGATTCTTTCTTTGGGAACATTCTGAATGAATGCTGGTCCCAGATCAAAGAATCGAATCGCTCTTTACGTAGTGTAGTTTATTCGTTCGCTTATTGTGATTTAACAGCGGCGCGCCATTTACTTTTCTTCTTCTTAGATTCAGCAATAGAAAAACTCACTGCCGTCTTGCTAAGTCAGTGGTAGTCTATTGAAATATTCATGAACAAGCCCAAGCAAGTGGGAGAAATCCAACAAAATAGGATTAAGTAATGTCTCACAAGAACAAACTTTAAAATAGTGGAACACGCACAACAGAATACCATAGGTATAACTTCCGGTGCATTGATGGCCGGGTAGTCGGTTCAACCCCTAAAAACAGCATTGAGTTGGACTTAAATATTGACTTCTCGTTCAGACTGATTGATTGATTGATTGATTGATTGACTGATTTATAGAATCGAAATCACAGCATTCGGGGCATTCCCATAAGCGCTCCGTCCTCATCCTCAGAAGCCAGCGAATAGCTCCAACCATAATAGTACCAGTAGCAATCTGATTATATGTGCGTCTCGTCTTTCCTCTAAGCGTCGAGCATCAGGCCAGATCCCCTCGTCACTCCACGCTGTCGCATTCTTGCCAGACCATGGCGATCCATTTGCTCCTCCGAGGTGTACACGTTCTCCCACAAGGCCGCAACCACTGTCTGCCTTATCATGCATCAATACTCCACCAAGTTTTGCAGAGCCAGCCAATCTGTCTGCCTGTTCATTCCCCAGCACACCAGCATGCCCCGGAGAAAAGATCCAGACGATGCTTGCCATCCGTGACTTCCGAAAGCAATGGCAAACGAATAAACATTAAACTGCCGACAAAATCAACCTGCAGTCGGGGGTTGATCGCAACCACCCGCAATGGACAAGCAATTGATGATCTCTATGAGAGACAAGGAAGAAGACACGAGGGCGAATAATGGCGACACCACCGACAAAAAGTAATTTCCTACAATTTCACATTTGGCAGACGCGAATCCACTATCTAGTGCTGTCAACTTGAAACTCATCGCACACTATCTACTACCAAGTGTGGAGTAGTTCATATATACGGTAACAAATGAGAAAACTAAGCGAATCTTACTTCCATCAAGGATCTTCGCTTGGACAACCGCTGACAATGTATTGTCTGATATCATAAGCAGATACATTATGCATTAGACTGGAATTTCCCGAACCATATATTCATCCATTGTCTACAAGACTGCCGTTGTATGACGATCGTGACCAAATGTCAATATTCTAGAATCCTATTTGTCTTTCTCCTTGCATCTTGCCCGGCAACACAGACTAATTTTAGACACGAATTCATGTGTATTGATGGGCACTGATGTTATTTCAATGACCTCAATAGCTGTAAATAAAAATTCAAATTTCTGTGCATTAGACTAACTTTAGTGTATTCTGATATTTAATGGCGACTAGCGATGAATTGTGTTGAACTGTAGTACAGCTGTAAAATTGCAACAAGTATATCAACATTGTAGATTAAGTCCAGCCTGCTCCCTGGCGAAAGGACTGTCTCGGTCTAATTTCTCTAATCAGTGTACGATTTTCTTTTTTTTTTTTTCGCATATCCTTTACAGGTCTTGCAGTTAAGACCAGTCTAATGCACAGCAATTTGAATTTTTTTAGACCTATTGAGGTCACTGAAATAACATCAGTGCCCATCAATACACATGAATTTGTGTCTAAATTTAGTCGAGACATCTACAACAATGCTGTTGTAGGGGTTGAACCAAGTATATCGACATTGTAGATTAAGTCCAGCCGGTTTCCCTGGCGAAGAAGTTAAAGACGTTGTTCGTAATCCCGTATACTCACGTATGAAACACAGCTGCGCGAGATTCGGCAGCGGATCGCGTCGCGCTGGTTACTTACGGAAGTATGTGAGCCGGTCGTTCAGAAAGCAATGGCAAACTACTAAACGTAAAACTTGCCAAGACATCAACAGCAGCTGAAAAATGCTGGTGTTGACTGCAATGTCCTGTAAAGGATATGCGGGGGAAAAAAATTCAGTCCAACAGGAAACGAGTGAAAATCGTACACTGATTAGAGAAATTAGGCGTAGACAGTCAAATGTGTTTGGTCACATGATAAGAAGATATGAATTGGAAAACTTGGTGACATATGGCAAGATTGAGGGAAAGAGGAGAACAAGGAAAAGGCAGAGAAGTAAATACGTGGTATGGTCGAGACAAGAACACAGAGCTGATCCACGACTCTGGTGATCGCGTGAGATGACGAAACATGACCGCCCACGCTTATCGGCATGGAACATGATGAGTGAATCTCATCTCATCTCATCTCATCATGTTCCTCTTGTACCTTGTGGTGTCGAGGTGAAGTATAAACATAGGGAGAGTGCCCGATTATGGGCTTCATGAATCAATATTCTTATGGACTCTGCTAGGTGACAGGTTCGAATCCCGGTCGGTAACTATAGCTTTCAAATTTTATGTTGTCTAGTGCGTCCTCTTGATCGACGACAGAAACCACTGTTAAGTAATTATTGAGGCGCGGTATGAGTCCTACACCGTTGATCAACAGATACCACAGCACAATAATCATTATAGATTAGGACTACATGGGACAAAACGTCATGCATTCACCATGACTTACCTACACAAACCAACAATGCACAGCCATTACTGTAGATTCCAAAGCCGGGGAGCTCTTAGTGGTTTAAGACTAACATACATGAAGAATGTAAGGTGAATAAGTTTTCTCCACTAACATGGGTTATTATCATGCGTGTGTTATAAAGTTTTCTCCACAAGCATGGGTTATTATCATGCGTGTGTTATAAAGTTGTCTCCACTAGCATGGGTTATTATCATGCGTGTGTTATAAAGTTGTCTCCACTAGCATGGGTTATTATCATGCGTGTGTTATAAAGTTGTCTCCACTAGCATGGGTTATTATCATGTGTGTGTTATAAAGTTTTCTCCACTAGCATGGATTATTGTCATGCGTCCCGCCATCTTGCTCAAGGGAACTCACTTTCTTCGTCCCGTAAAATGGAACGTGTTTTTTCCGAAATGTGTATGGATTAAGTGTTTTTTCGTGGTGAAATGGAGTTCGGACCGTGCAACGGAGTTCGTGCACGCGCGTCCGGTCTTCTTTCGGCGTATCATCGTCGCCCGGTGGCGATAGTTAAGCCTAACATTACGGCCAGACGACCAGCTAGGACACAACGTGGTAAGAGGGCGGGCGCGCGCAGAAGGCGCTTAAAATGTGACAGATTGGGTATCGGAAATGTTCGAGTACTGTACTGGAACTGTGCATCATTTAGTCAACGCCGACCCATTCTTGAAAAACTACTCTACGGAAACGATATTGTAGTCTTGCAAGAAACACAGCTCACCGACGGAACAGTCAATGTTGCGGGATTTCAGGTTTTCCTTAACAGGCGGCACCTCGGACAGGCCATTCTGGTCCGCGACAACATACTAGTGTCTGAGATCGATATGTCCGCCTGAAACAGCGATGCCCTGCAAGTGCAGGCATTAAGAATAATGACACCAGTGCAGCTTGTAATCGTTAACGTCTATGCGCGAAATGGGAAGGTCGACGTGCGACAATGGCAGAGTTTGTTCGATATGGATGAAAGGCATATCATCTACTGTGGGGACTTCAATGCCAGAGGCAGTCAATGGGGGAATTGCATCACCAATAGACAGGGAGAAGATTTGGAGGACGCCCTGGCATCTGCTGCCCTAATCTGTCTGAATGATGGGAAGGTCACTAGAATGGCCACTCGACCAGGTGACTCTGACAGCATCATTGACTTGGCTCTGGTGTCGCCCACCATCGCACCAAGGTGCCGGTGGGGCACACTGGGATACCACGATAGTGACCACTACCCTTGTGTCATCCTGATCAAGAAAGACGGGGCCATGAGTCAAAGAAACAAGACCAATGCCTTCCCGTACGACACCACTGGTCAAGACGCCATAAGCAAGATCAGAAGAAAGAAACTAACTTCCTCCCGTAGGAGACAATAAAGATGGCTGCAGCCACCATGGTGGAATGGAGAGGTCGAGAAGGTGTGGCTGGGAAAGAGGCAGGCTGTCAAAGACTGGCAAAAGGCCAGAAAGGCTAACATGCCACAGGTTGAGTTGGCGAACCTGAAGACTGAGGTCGTTAGGACGACGACTTTATTCAAATCCTGCGCCAAACAGGCCAAGGCCGACAAATGGGACGAGTTCTGCAGGAAGGTGTGCTCCGAGCAATCTCTTACGACATTCTGGCGCCTCCACAAGAGCATGAACGGTGCTGCACAACATAGGGGTATTCCAGACTTTCAAGGCACAGACCTCGCATGGAAAAAGTCGGATGCGGATAAAGGTAAGGCCCTTCTTGCACGCTACATAGAACAGACTGACCAGAAAGACGAGCCCGCCAGACAGAGGACCACAACAACACTCTTTCAGTTGTGCGAGGGGGTCGGGACAGACGAAGAATGGACAATCACAGTTGACATATTGCGTGCGATGCTCAAGAAATCACCTAACACCGCCCCAGGCCCAGACGGCATCCGATATGGTGACCTAATGGTGATATCAGATGATGACATGGAAGAACTGGCCAGAGAATTCAACACCAGTATCCAGAGGGGTCAGGTCAAAGAAGAATGGCAACACAGCTACTTGCTGCCGCTGCCAAAACCGAACAAAGACCACTCCAAGATAAGCGGCTACAGAATCATTACGATGCAGAATACTGTTGGCAAGCTACTGGAGAAAATTGTAGCACACAGACTTGCTTGGGACTTGGAACAGCTCGGCTGCTTCCCGCCCACACTTGGAGGATACAGACGCAACAAAGAGTCATGGCTGAATGCGGCGGTCTTTGCTCAAGATGTGTACGAAGGATTTCAGGTCAGAGAAGAGACATGTGCGGCCGCCATAGACTTAGAGGACGCATATAACAGAGTATCTTTCGAGCACTTGATGCAAACCCTCCTCAGACTGAAAGTGCACCCTCACCTTGTACGATGGATAGCTGCAGTTCTACTCCAAAGGAAGGTGGTGCTAAGATGCGGGAGTTGGTCTTCTGAGCCGATAACGATATGTCCAGGATTGCCGCAGGGTTCACCACTGTCACCAGTACTATTCAACGTGTATACGGTGCCGATCACTGAACAACAGTTGGATGGGAGGGGTAGGACTCTATCATTCGTTGACGACATCCTCGTGTATCGACAGGGTCGAGATAGACAGGCGGTTGCCAACTATATGCAGGGCGAACTAGATCGAATTTCCTCATGGTGTGCTGATGCCGTTGCCCTTGTCAACCCTGCAAAGGCAACGGTTACATGGTTCTCACTAAACAACCATATTGTGAAAACAGACCTGCCGGCAGTAAGAATGGATGGGAGCATTCTGAGTAGAACCCAGTCAATGACATATCTTGGCGTGAGGCTTGATCGTAGCCTGTCTTTCAGAGATCATGTCGATTATGTCATAACGAAGGCTCGAAAAGGTTTGGCAGCAATGAGAGTCATGGCGACTGCCAATATCGAGCAAAGACTGCTATTACTTCTGTTCCAAGGACTTGTGCTTTCACGCATCGAGTATGCCCTGGCCATCCTTACTGTCAGCCCTACACAGATTGGAAGACTTGAAAAGGTACAAAACGAAGCCATGCGTATCATTTTGGGCTGCACAAGAGACACCAGCTGTGTAGCAATGAGATACCTCCTTGACTTCCCGACAATGGAACACAGGATCAAGATCTGGAGATCTCGTGCATACTTAAAAATAAGTGCAGATGAGCAGCACCCTCTGCATGACGCTGTATTCAGAGAAAAGGGTGACAGGCTAAAGAGGGGCAAATCATGGATGGGTCGGGCGGAAGATGTCGTCGGACAGGTCTGCAGTCTTACCAGTATCAACCCCGGCAAGGAATGGGTGCCGGTGCCTCCAGCTTTTAAGTGTACCTTCTTCTGCATTATCACACTCGACAGACGGTGCAGAGAGCAGAACCCTGCCGCTGTCAATGCAGAGGTTATCGCGCTCATCTATGATCACTCAGATAGCCCCGAAGTGCTCATCTATACAGATGGATCTGTTGTAAAGCAGCAGAGAAGTGCGTGGGCATTTACAGCCCGTTCAGCGGGCCGGACCGTTCAAGAATCCAGTGGTGCCCACTCTATGACCACGAGCAGCATGACGATGGAGGTGATGGCAGTTACACAGGCTTTCATATGGCTGGAATCACAGCATTATACCAACGTGTGTGTACTAAGTGATTCAATGAGCATGATTCAGAAGGTCGAAGCTGGATCTGTACGTAGACAGTGGACTGAGTCGCTGCGGAAGTCTGTTGTCCGCAAAGTCACCTTCATCTTCGTCCCGGGACATGCGGGAGTCGAGGGAAATGAACGAGCTGATAAATTGGCTGGCTCTGCACCCCCTATAGATGGCCAGCCCATGGATGGTGCGGATGTTATTAACGCCCTTAAAGATATGGCGAGAACAGAGGATTTTGACGCCAGTGATTCCACATCGCTCCCCAGGATGAAAGACCTGGGAGTAAGAATCGGCACAGCCAGACGCGAGAGGTACATCGGGAAAACAAAGCGCCTCGTCAACCAACACAGAACTGGCACTATTAGCCACCGGACGCTGATGCATATGCTGGGGGGAGGATCTGAGCACCTATGGACATGTCCGGAGTGCAACGAAGATACCCCAACTGATAACTAACTAACTAACATTGTCATGCGTGGGTGTAAAGTAAATTTGTAAAGGACTTTATTACACGCTAGGGGCGATAGTTTGTAAACTGGAGTTATACCTCTCCATCACATAAAATCCGGGCTGAATGTAGAGACTGTTGCCCATGCAGCACGATCTCTCTCTCTCTCTCTCTCTCTCTCTCTCTCTCTCTCTCTCTCTCTCTCTCTCTCTCTCTCTCTCTCTCGACCTGCCTACCCCAGAGGAACGATAACATGAATGCGTTTGGAACAAGATAAGCTGCAGAAGCTGCCGAATCATCAAAGCAATGTTCTAACTGTCCGCCTGTCGGAGCTTCGATCCTAGACAAGTTGCCAACTTAGGGCCTGGTTTGCCCTGCCATGGCATGTAGTCTTTAGGCTGCATTTTCGTGCACTAGGATAAGGCGTGTAACCCCCACCCACCCACCACCACCAAACTGCGTTCATCCGCCCGAAGCCGTTGGTTCAGTGTGGGGTGTCGGGTTTGTGTTGGGTATATCGTACACGTAAAAGTCTTTGCGTTTATGGTACATGGTGCTAGCCCCATTTTTTGAGTGGACTTCTGGACAATCGATGTGTGATATGGTCAGTATCACACCGACCACCTTTACTCCCCAGGACATTTCCCGATATCCATCGTAGCTTGGGTCAATCTAAGAATCCAGGTCAATTTTATAAAAATCAACCTCTATGAGGAATCAAACATATGTACGCCGGGTCGGCAGACAAGCGTGCTAGCAACCTCGCCACCGCCACTCCCTAAGCATGTATGGAGTAACCGATAAAGTCGCGGTGAGGTGCCTGATATAGGTGGGGTTCGGAACAAGGAGAATATGTCTTGGCAGAAGGCAGCCATTTTCAAAGATATTATCTGGGTTTGCCGCCTCTCGTTGTGTCAAGAGATCTTCAGGAGAAATGTGGAGAGTTCTACAGATCACGTGACCACACTTGTAGCAACTGTCGGCCCCTCTTTGAGGGCTTGTAGGACACTCAAACCTGGGGATTGTGCAGGGAACGAGACACAGTTCTCGTGTTCGCTAGGGGGCTCAGACGAGAGCGGTTCAAGAAATGGGGGAATTTAGATTCTGATTGATCGGCTGACATTTTGATATATACATGCAAACATGTCAATGGTTTACAATCTTCTTCCTGCTTGCTATATTATTATCATTGGTAACTTTATTTTAACTCTTAAATGGCGTGATGTTTTGTTGAAAGATTGCTTGCCCTTGAGTTTTAATTCTTTTAGTTTCAGAGGATTTTGTAGCAAAAGCCAAAGAGAATCACCACAATGGAAAATCATGAATGTATTCTTCTTCTTCTTTCGTTCGCCTGAAATATGTTTATACCTGCAATGTTGTCTCATTGTATGAATCTAAGAGTCTTTTTTAGTTCACTCAGCGGTCCATAGAATTTATCTTCCACTGTTGTCTCTCTGGGCCAGAAGGTTCGCCTGGATATGTTGTAGTTTGGGCAATCCTGGAGTATGTGCTCTGCTGTCTGGGACGCCAAACCACATGTGCACATGGCTGAGTCACCAATCTTGAATTTTGTAAACATATGGTTGCGTAATCTATTGTGTCCTGTTCTGAGGCGAAGAAGAATGACATGTTCTGGTCTGTCCATAACGTGGTAGTCGTCTTGAGTAAGGTTTGGTGGCCTTCTGACTGATTTGATTATTCTTTTCTTTTGGTGGTATGTAATGGGCACATCAGGTTGTTCTTCTTTTGCTCCTTCGTTAGCCAATGAATGTATAAAGATGGAAAACATAATAATCAATAAAACGCTGTTAATTGCACTGAGAAAAAGGGTTGAAGTGCTTTACTTCTATATGCATGTAATACAAAGACAATAAGCGGATAAGCTAAGAAACATCTAATGGCAGTGGACATTTTTTGTTTTTTAATTCACATATCCGTTTACAGGACATCGCTGGTAACAGCAGCATCTTTCAGCTGTCTGTTGATTTCTTGGCAAGATTACGCTGAGTAGTTTGCCATTGCTTTCTGAGCGGCCGGCTCAGTTATCCCGCAAGTCACCAGCGGGGTACAAACCGCTCCCAGTTCTCGCCCGCTACGAGACTCTGCGTGATAAACGGGATTACGGAGAAAGTGGTGTAACCCCTCGGCCAGATGGTTCGTGATAAAAATGCAAAGAATACCATGGACAGGCAGAAAAACCAATGAACAAGTCTTAGAGAAGCAAATGAAGACCGAAAACTGATTCAAGAAATTAGGCGTAGACAGTCAAGATTTGTTGGGCACATTATAAGGAGAAATTAAATGAAAAACGTAGTCACAACTGGCACGATTGATGGGAAAAGAGCAAGGGAGGCAGAGAGATAAATACGATAACTCGTATCTGGATGTCTTGGCTCAGAGCTGATCCAAGGTCACGGTGATCGTGTGATATGGCAAATCATGATCGGCTACATTTTTTTTTTTTTGGGGGGGGGGGGGAGAGGATGTCACGTGACGATGATGCTAGCTGATAGCCGCCGGGTGGGGACGAGGTCTTCACATGTTCTAGGCCTGGACAAATAAGGCAGGGTGACAAGTTCACCTCCTCGTCGTCTTTCCCACTTACACAATTCCCAGAAAGTTATGACAATATGGATTGTTAAAATGCTGGCTCAATCCCATAGCCATGCTGATCGGAAAACATAATTCTACCTCTGCTGCGGAATTAAACCGGGCAAGTGTCTTGAACGCAAAGCGCACTAACCTTCATACCACCTGTGCACAGGAACACTGTTCTTTTCCTGCTACGGTCATTATCATGATCTAGTGTCGTCTCCACGCTGAAAGTTGGCGCTGATGGACCTATGTCTGTTTCTGTCCTCCATTAGGCCACATATTAGCATGTTGTCTATCCGTTTATATCTCTAACGTCCTAAAGTTCTCTTAAGTAAAGTATAGTTAAGCTGCAGGCATGTTTGGAAGCAGATCGCACTGCGTTGGTTGTCATACCATGGTATCTTCTTCTTCTTTGCGTTCATCCGGAGTGTTTTTTCAGATGTGATTGCGGTGTGTCTGTTATGCGCCCTTGGGCCGAAACCCGTAGGCCAACACATCCGGCTTTAGCGTGCTTTTTTGACCAGGTAGCATTCCTGGGAGACTCTCACTGTTTGCGGTACCGTCCACAACCCAGCTGGCCAAGTTGGAACGGTCGAAGACAACGGTCGTCCCTCAAAGGAAGGCAGGGACAGTCCATGGCATTTTCCGCCATCCAGGGTGGCTTCCATAATTGCAGGGCCGGCACATAGCGCCCTGGAGCTGGGCTCACCGAGGGAATCGTCACGTCCTGCTCATGGCTGCTTTAATTCCTCACTTCAATATATTGGGCATTTCGTTCGCCCCGGGCCGTTCCCGCACAGACCAGACTGGTCTGCAGTCAATATCCACTCAGCGAGTTTTTCGGACATGTGCTTGTCGTTGTGTCCGTCAGAGCTGTTCCAGACACGTCGGACATTCGGAAAACTACCTAGTCAGAGCTGTTCCGAACAAGAGCGGCATTCGGAAACTAGGTAGCTGTTCCTAGCACGAGGGAAGACTAGTTAGAGCTTTTCCGGTCACGAAAGACATTTCACTCGGACGTAATTGCGTAGTGCCATTTTTATTTTGCCGCCCGTAGGCTGGCACTTCCGGCTTCAGCGGGCATTTTTGATGAGGTTAGCCTTCCTCGGGTTTCGAGACAAGTTAGACTCTTATTTCGACTTCCACACAGCAAGCTTTTGCTTCGGGCTGCCACGTAATGGATTCGCAAGACAGGCGTTCCATTTCGTGTCAACGAGACAATTTTCCACCTTTGACTACACTCACTCCATGAGTACGGTTACAGACTATCTACGGAACGTGCGACCGAGGTGTTTTTCCACCTTTAGTACTCGCTCACGAGGTAGGCTACATGTGCTGCCGGCTCAGCACCTTACCTCCGTGCGTCTGTGGGCGAGTAACGGCCAGGCCCTCTCATCCGGGGATCCCTCATATCCCCCAGCTAAGAGCCATCGAACGAGTATCTGCGCCAAGCATGTAGCGTGCTCAGCACCTCACCTCAATTTTGATGTAGGTTTGTGTCGGCCAGGCTCTCACTTCCGAGGGTTTATGGCTTGGTTCAGCCATACACCTCGGCTGGGAGCCTTAGAGGTTATGTCCCGACTGAGATTATTGGCATCGTTTGCCTGATTTAGACTGCTATCCTCAGTCTACCTGCAGAGCAGCAGGTTGTGTCTCTCTTAGTCTGGTCCCTATCCCAAGAGCTGTCCAATATGTACTTAATATCCATCGGAATAGCGCTTGGGGTCAGTGGGACACTCAAGCTCCCCCACCACGGCAAGGTGGAGACACATCGGGGGGAGATACCATGGTATGAGTGCCGGTCGTTCAGAAAGCAATGGCAAACTACTGAACGTAAAATTGCCAAGAGATCACAAACATCCAAAAGATGATGGGGTTGACTGCGACGTCCTGTAAAGGATATGCAGCTAACGTTAACAGTTAAGGAACCTTACACACGCCCTCAGATGCATGGGGCTTATCTTTATAGATCAGTCGGCACTCGGTAGGTCATGTGATCACTATTACATTGGTGGCCTTTACTTCCCACATACATTTCCCGATACCCGTTTAGTTTAGGCTGTGTCGATTTAAGAGCCTAATCAATCATTTTTTTTAAATCCGTATGGATGTGGATGGAACCCAGGGCAGTTATGCAAACGAGCACATAACCACTTGCTTACCGTGACTGCCGTAGTTATTTTATTCTGAAGTTGTCCTCAGTTAGGGCTTTCGGTAGACTATACCGTGTATGTGTGACCACATCACCTCCTCATTCTCGGTTGCTTTCTTTCAGAATCGCCATTTTTAATATTAAAACGTTCTAGAACTTTCTTATTTGTTTTTGTTTCTGTCCAAGAAACTCACGCGTTTCCTGAAGAATCCAGATTTTCAAAGCCTCCGTTTGATACCCAGTCTGTGTAGTCAAAGTTCGTGGTTCCACTCCACACAGTAATACTGAACACACCACAATGAAAGTAAATTAATGTGTATTTTAGGTTTTGACCTTTCATTATACCGCGCGCACTGTGCGGGCCACGGTCAAAATATACCCCGACAATTTGTCCCGGCTTAAGCTCTTTTTCACTGATACCTGGTCTGAGGGAGACAATAGCAGAGAAGATTGTCGTCCCTTTGACTGCAGCTTCTGGAGCATTTCTTCAGCTGGATTCCAAGAGCACTTGTTCGCGATAAGGTTCAAGAGGGATATAAAGGACTGTCTCATCAGCCCACTGAAGAAGAACTTGAAGACAACCAATGGGTCGGCTGAGGCTTGGTACAAAACACGCAGGCCAAGGCTGACGCTTCTTGAAAAACAAAGAAAACGTTTTCAGAGATTGTTGAAAAGAAGGATGTGCACCCCGCTTTAATCAAATTAAGATCAAGGGGTCAGGAGACAAATAAAAACGCTGTCTGCATACATACAGCAATTTGGTAGGGGAAAATTTGATATATTTTATATACAGTATGTTTGATAGGAGTCTGCATAGATACAGCAATTTGGTAGGGGGAAAATTTGATATATTTTATATACAGTATGTTTGATAGGAGTCTGCATACATACAACATATTTGACAGGGGTAAATTGGGTTAATTACGTACAGCATGTTAGATAGACGTCTGTGAAGGTAGATAGATATGTTTGATAGTGGCAAACTAGATCAAGTGTGCATACAACATGTGTGATAGGGGCAAAATAGATAAAGTGTGCATACAGCATGTTTTAAAAAGGGGGGGGGGGCTGGATAAAGTTTACATACAGTATGTTTAATGGGGGGGGGACTGGACAAAGTTTATATACAGCTTGGTTGACGGGGGAAAGGATAAAGTTGATAGACCTCTGCATTCATACACAATGTTTCATAAGGGCAAAAGTGATTAAGTTTACATACAACATGTTTTGATAGAAGTATGCATGTGTACATACAGCACGCTTGATTGGAGTCTGTATAATACAGAATGTGTGATATAATTATGCATACATACAGCATGTCACCAGATCTTTTCTCCCTGTATAGCGAAGTAATAATGAGAGAGATCAAAGAGATGCCAGGAATACTAGTTGGAGGTTATAATATAAATAATATACGCTATGCAGATGAAACAGTATTGGTGGCGGATAATTCAACAGACCTACAACAATTATTAGACGTTGTAGTAACAGAGAGTGCAAGGAAAGGACTCTCCTTGAATATCAAGAAAACGGTAACAATGATAATACCAAAGAAAATGGTGACACCAAAATGTGACATAGAAATAGAAGAGAAAATCCTTAACCAAGTGGATAATTTTAGATACCTAGGGGCATTTATAACATCAGATGGAAGATGTACAACAGAGATTAAGAGCAGAATAGGGCACGCAAAAGCCGCATTTCAGAAAATGAAGAGTATCTTATGTAATAAGTCACTATCACTGAATGTAAGAAAGAGAGTGCTGAAATGCTATGTAGAACCAGTTTCCAGATCCAGGGCGTTATGTGTCGGCCCTGCAACTATGGAAGCAACCTTGGATGGCGGAAAATGCTATGGACTGTCCCTGCCTTCCTTTGAGGGATGACCGTTGTCTTCGACCGTTCAACCTTGGCCAGCATGGTTGCAGATGGCACCACAAAAGTGAGAGTCTCCCAGGAATGCTACCTGGTCAAAAAAGCACGCTAAAGTCGATGTGTTGGCCTACGGGTTTCGGCCCAAGGGCGCATAACAGACACACCGCAATCACATCTGAAAAAACACTCCGGATGAACGAAAAGAAGAAGAAGAAGAACCAGTTTTGCTGTACGGCAGTGAATCTTGGAATGTAAATGAACAAATTAAGAAGAAATTAGAAGCGACAGAGATGTGGTTCCTTAGACGAATGTTGCGAATTCCTTGGACTGCCAGAGTAACTAACGACGACTGCCTGAAACAGGCTAATGAAACCAGAACATTATATACAACAATAAGACAAAGACAAACATTTTTCTTCGGTCACGTGATGAGAAGAGAGGCATTGGAGAACATCGTAACAACTGGAAAGATCGACGGGAAGAGAGGCAGAGGCAGACCAAGAGAAATGATGCTGGATGGATTGAGACTGTGGCATGGAGGAATATCAGCAGCAGAGTTGATCCAGAAAACCAAAGACCGAGATCTATGGAGAGCCATGAACGCCTACGCCAGCCGGGACGGCACTTGATGATGATGATGACAGCATGTTTGATAGGAGTCTACATACATACAGCGTGTTTGATAGGGGGCGAAGTAAATTAACTTTACATACAATATGTTTGATGGGAATCTGCATACATACTGTGTGTTTAATGGAGTCTGCATACATACAGTGTGTCTTATAGGAGTCGGCAAACATACAGCGTGTTTTATGGGGACGAAGTAAATTAACTTTACATACAATATGTGATAAAAGTCTGCATGCATACAGCATGTTTGATAGGGGCAAAGTAAATTAACTTTACATACAGCATGTTTGATAGAGGAAAGTAAATTAACTTTACATACAGCATGTTTGATAGGGGCAAAGTAAATTAACTTTACATACAGTATGTTTGATAGAGGCAAAGTAAATTAACTTTACATACAGCATGTTTGATAGGGGCAAAGTAAATTAACTTTACATACAGCATGTTTGATAGAGGAAAGTAAATTAACTTTACATACAGCATGTTTGATAGGGGCAAAGTAAATTAACTTTACATACAGTATGTTTGATAGAGGCAAAGTAAATTAACTTTACATACAGCATGTTTGATAGGGGCAAAGTAAATTAACTTTACATACAGTATGTTTGATAGAGGAAAGTAAATTAACTTTACATACAGCATGTTTGATAGGGGCAAGGTAAATTAACTTTACATACAGTATGTTTGATAGAGGCAAAGTAAATTAACTTTACATACAGTATGTTTGATAGAGGCAAAGTAAATTAACTTTACATACAGTATGTTTGATAGAGGCAAAGTAAATTAACTTTACATACAGTATGTTTGATAGAGGCAAAGTAAATTTACTTTACATACAGTATGTTTGATCAGGGAAAGTAAATTAACTTTACATACAATATGTTTGATGGGAATCTGCATACATACAGTGTGTTTGATGGAGTCTGCATACATACAGTGTGTCTTATGGAGTCTGCAAACATTCAGCGTGTTTTATGGGGACGAAGTAAATTAACTTTACATACAATTAGTTAGTTAGTTAGTTAGTCGACAGATCATCCTCGTTGCACATCGAACCATTCAGTCCATAAGTGCTCGGATCCCCTCCTCAGCAAATCCCGCAGCGTGTAGCGGCTAACGACGCCAGTTCTGTGTTGGTTTATCAATCTTCTTTGGCTTCCTGCGTAGTGTTCTTGTTTGGCCACCCCTCTTTTAATTTGCTGCTCCCGCAGTCTGGCCATTGTTGTAGATTCACAGTCATCACTTGGTTCTCGCAAAAGTCTCACTTCTCGTAGAGCATTCAGAATGTCAGCCTGGTCCATGGCGCGTCCGCCCTCCACAGTAGCCTCACCTGCGAGCTTGTCAGCCCGCTTATTTCCTTGTACTCCCGCATGACCTGGCACGAAGATGAAACTAATCTTCGCCAGCCGAGACCGCTTCAGAGGCAACAACCATTCTCTTCGGATAGACCCCTCCTCTATCCTCTTGATCATGTTCATTGAGTCGCTAAGGAAACAAGCCCTAGTGAATGTCTGTGTCTCGAGCCATGTTATTGCTTTACTTACTGCCATGACTTCCATGGTCAGGCTACTTGTGGTTTCAGTGAAAGCACCAGAGTCCTCCTTCACAATTCTCCCTCCGGCCCGAGCTGTAAAGGCCCATGAGCTTCTCACATGTCGGACGACCGACCCATCTGTGTAGATGACCGCGTCACCGTCTAGCGACTTCTCGAAAATCAACGCTTGTACTTCAGCCTCCACAGCAGCCGGATTTTCTTGTCTGCATTTTCTATCTAGTTGGATGCAAACTGAAAAGGATGTGCAGAAGTCTGTTGGCACTTGCACCCACTCCTCGACAGGTTCTAAGTCCTCAAGTGAACACACCTGTTGAAGAATGTCTTCGGCTTGACCCATCCACGACCGTCCTCTTTTTAACCTGCTGCCCGTCACCTTCCTAATTTCACTATGCAGTGGATGTTGTGTGTTTGCGTTAATTCTGAGGTAGGCGCGTGCCCTGCAAACTTGTACTCTCTCTTCAATGGTTGGAAAATCAAGAAGGTAGCGCATCGCCCTGCATGCTGTATCTCTTTGTCACTTGTTTAAATTCCAGAGAGAAGGTTGGACTCAACAAGCACATCTATAAAACTGATTATCTGTTGGGGTTATTGCCTGACTTGGGTCTACACTCCTCTCTTCTGTCTTCCCTTCCATATATCTACTTCTGTCACTCTCTCTCTTATTCTCTCAACACATACTCCGACAACATTTCCTTTCAACATATAATAAAAGATTTATTAATAAAGAAAACTATGTCCGGTGTGTGTATGGATATTGTCTGTGTAGTTGCTATTGTATTCTATGGTTGTGGACAGAATGAACTCAGAATGTCTATCAGCTGTATCTTCTCGCCAGTCATTCTTCACGATTACAGGACATCACATCAAACAGGGACAGAGCTCACCCGGGATGATCCGTAGGCTTGAATCTGATGGTAAATCCGTTAGTGAAATGAAAACAAACTGTTCACCCCTGATTCACCGTATTGCTATAAAAGTCCCGTAAGTTTATGACTGTGCCCAAATCGGTTTCATGATATTAAGTATCCATCATCGAAGAAAAACACCACATTGTCAATGTTCTTCCTATTGTCTATTATGATTATCACTATTGTCTTTGTCTATTCCTTCTACCCTATGTATGCAAGTCGTATGTAGGTTGAAGTCTCTGCTTGCCCCACCTTAACCTCTCTTTCTGTTTAGGAGCCCCAGTGGTATATGCGTGTTAGCATACAGTCTTCTGTATTTTACTTGATGTTAGTATTTGTTCATCTGAACAAACTGTTTAGGTTCTTTCTGGATCTAAGTATGTACTTTATAGGTTCACGTAGAGTAGTTTTTTCTTTCTTCTCTAATGTCCCTAGAAACTGGGAACCTGTGGATGAATATAACAAGTCGAGTGGTAAGCGTCCGCCCCTTACTCCTAACTTATGCAAGTGTCCTTCTCCAGCCATAATGACAAGGCTTTCGAAGTCACCATCCGCATAAGACATAAGAATTCACCTCAGTCTAAAACACCTACTAATAATAGGTAATGATAAAGGTAATACACGCTCATCTATATTCCTATTCTAAAAATATATTGTAATATACCTATACACATCTATGTTCCTATATAGAATTAATGTAAATCCACGAATCGAAATTTATCCGCATCCAAGCACTTTATCCCATTATAAGGGAGGATATTTCTTTTCATTACAGGACACATAATTCTATCTTTCCGTCCAGTTGGGGAACACACACTAAACTGACACAAAGACGTGGCCACTCTCTTTAGATCATCTTTGTCCCATCGTCCTTGACATTGCTGGACAAAGCAAATTCAGACTTCATTATCCCTGGTCAGTGGAAAATTTCTGATCTAGGCTTTTCCGTATATCCCTACCTCCAGAACGCAATAGACTGATCCATGATACTGTCTGTCTTTGTAGCAAACTAATTTTTCCACTCTCCAGGTCCCTTGTATTGTAGTCGACTCTCCCGCCTTGACCTATATACATATGCGCTGGTCAATCCGTTGTGTTTTATCCTTCTGTTTCATTAACCCTTCTACTCCCTGGGTATTCGCTGTATACAGTCGTCGATCTGGGATTCACTAACATGCAGCATTTCATGACATAGGCCCCCTCTTAAGAGATTAGACCGCGTCGAATCTTTCTCGCTGTAGGTTTGATTCCCATGATCCACAACCCTAATCTTCTTCCTCCGGAGCTGGATGTCTGGATAAAAAATCTGCTCCTACATTCTCCTTTCCAAAGTATTCCACTGTGAAGTCCCCTTGCAGCAACAACGTCCATCACATCCATCGTGCGTTGAGCTTCTGCGAAGTAGCTATTAACACCACGTGTTGATGATATGATTGGGTCCTCACATGGCTTATCTCATTATCCAGTAGGCGCTCTAATTGACACCCTACTATACTACTAACGACTGAAACTAGTGTTGGCTCCTCGCTCCTGTACGTTCAGTCGACCTACTTTCGACTTGCGTCAGCGACGGCTCACAATACAAACGGATTGTCCCATCCTGATTGTAACACTGCTTCCATGTCCTCTTGGTTTTCCCCGGCTTTTCCTCTGGGGATGTTCCGCCTCGTCCTCGTCGGACCGAGTCGTCTTTCCCAAACCTCCTGGGCTTTTGCTTCCAGGACCATCTTGGGCGATGTTGTATCTGGTCAGCCAATCTTTGGTTGGAGTCCTGGGTAATTCTTGCCTTTCCCGACGTTACCCACCCCTTCTGAACTTGGTTACCGGTGAAACTTTCACTCTTGTCCTTTCCCTGACTTGTGATTTCCCTCCTACTGTCGTTGGGTAAATCTGACCTATCCCGTACTGTCCCATAGGCCCTCCTATGTTGTACTGGCGATCTCTGGTCTTCGTCTGGACTGGTAACCGTTGTCCTAATGGCTGCCATCACCATAAAGTGTGAAGCTTTGCTCCCGGATCTCTCCTCATATTTCCTAATGAGATGTCTAGGGAGATTTTTCTTCTCTTCCCCGATCCGTATTTTGTAGATGTTCTTGGACACCACCTTTTCCACAGGATAAGGTCCTTTCCATCCTACTTGGAGTATATTGGTCTCTGCTGGACTCCACACTTCCACTTTGTCTTCCACTTTAAGAGCTAGTTTCCTCTTAATTCGCTTGTTGGGTGGTGCTCTCTGGCACTCCGAACAAGACTTCACCCACCGGCGTACATCTCCGGTCATTCCTGGCCAGCAATAATGGCCGGATATTTGCTGCAAGGTCTCTCTGACACCCATATGTCGATTCTCGCCTATGATGTGTCCACTCTGAAGAATGTGAGGACGGTGGGTCTCTGGAACCACCCACTGCTCATGCAGGTTATCTCCCCTCCCAGCTCTCCGATAGAGTAGTCGATTCTTCAGAAAGTACTGTCCCCGTTCTGGTGGCTCAGCACTTCTTTGCAGCTTCCTGTAGCAAGGATGCAACGTAGTATCCTTCCTCTGGGCAGTATGCAATTCTCCTATCTCCGAGTTGTCGCATAGTGTCTCTGCCTCTTTTTCCTCCCCTTGAGATACACTGACTACTGTTCCCTTGTGGGCTTGCTGTTTGGGCATCCCAAAAAGACATATTTCGTGCCAATGATCATTGGAAATAAGGAGTCAGATAATACAGCAGCTGGAATAATGCCCGTGACGTACCTGGATTTAATCTCCACCTTGGCGATTGGCAGCGTCATGGTAACAGCACTCCTCATTGCCGGCTGTATCTCTATGGTCTCCCCTGTAAGTTGGTCTGGGCTTACCAAGCTGGCGTCCACCACCGCTTCCCCATCCAAACCTGTATCATAGAGACAAGCAACCTGCTGGCCATTGACTTCAATAAGTTCAACCACAGGTGGTCTCTCTTGGTCCTGAGTGTCTTTCATCTCCTTGACCGTTTCCTTGCCTTCCTCTTTTGATTCCTCGAGGTTGGTTATGCAATTGGCGTGTTTGGCCTTGCATCTGCAGTCCACAATATTATGTGTTGTCGACCTGCAGTGTGTGCACTCTGTTCCCTTCCTAGGTTTCCGTGTGTCCTTTTTGTTCCTTTCTCCTTCGCCGACCTCAGCCTTGTCTGTGATCACCGATGTAGGAATCACCTTGCATGCTGCGAAGTAAGAACTTTTAGGTTTCGATCTGCAGTCTTTTGTGTTGTGGGATGCCGCCCTACAAAATGAACACCACCTTTCAGACCATTGTCGTTTCGCTTGAGAATTCGAGGTGCTCTGGTTTCCTACCTTCACCTTCTCTGAACTCTCCTCTGTGTGCTTTATATAAGGTTCCCCTTTTTCTCCTTCCCAGTTTTTAGGTTTCTTTTTCTCTGTTTTCTCCTGACTTTTGGATTGTGTACTTAGTTCCTCCGTTTCACCATGTACTTCCACGAATCGTTCAGCCAGCTTATTCACCACATCAATCCGTTCCGCCCCTTGTTCTCCCAAGAAGGTTCTGAGAGGTTTCGACATTTGCTTTCGCATTTGGTCTACCACCATCATCTCTTCGAGACTCTCATAATCCCTCTGGAATTCTGCCAAGTCCATCCATTTCTGTAGATAGGATTTTAGCCTCAGACTGTAGGCGGCGAATAGTTCTCCCGGCTCTCGTCTAGACGATCTAAACTTTTTCCGATATGTTTGTGCGGTGACTTCATAATGTTTCATCAAAGCTGCTTTCAATTCCTCGTACTGATTTTCCTGTCCTGGTGGTAGGCGTGTGTAGACCTCGTAGCCCGAACCACGTAAAGACTGGGATACTTTAAGAGCCCATCTGGTTCTATCTAGTCCCATAGCGATTGCCATAGCCTCGAACCGATCCAAAAACTGGAATATCTTTTCTTTACTTTCATCGTAGACCGCCAAGGGAAACTTCATGGCATGGTAACCCTGTCCACTCATGTAGGTTGCCCCAGGTGAAGATGAACTTCCTTCTGCTGCATCTATTTCACCCTTAGTTTGTGTCTTGAGTTCTAACTCTTTCAAGCGGTATTCATGTTCCATTTCCAGTTTCTTGGTCTCCTGGTCCATTTTCTTGGCCTCTTGTTCCATTTCTAGTCGCTTGGTCTCCTGTTCTAGTTTCTTGGCCTCTTGTTCCATTTCTAGTCGCTTGGTCTCCACCTCTATTCTTCTCACTTCCAACTCAGTCTTTCGATCTTCTCGTTCCGCCTGACGAATCTCTCGCTCTCTTTCTTGGATGTAATCAGTTAAGTCTGAACCAGCCAACCCAATTTCCTCCCCGTTGGCTCTCAGTTCTGCTGTAGTTACTTTAGGAGTTGCCATAGTTACAGCAGATAAGTCAGCAAGTTGAGTAAAGATCCCTCAAGGCAGAAAAGAAGTACTCACTATACAATTATATTCCACCTAGAACCTATACCATTTATCTATGTCTATCTAATATTATAAATCTACCCCACCACACAGTACATCACAACCACTCTCTCATCCACAAGAGGAGATATAGGATAAAGACTTATGTAGACGTGTGACCGTGTGACTAGGTATGTAATGTCTTACCACCTATCCACATTCACTCTGTCTGGAACTTTCTCACTGCAAAGTCACCAGCATTAATGAAATGTTTCTACCATATATGTAATGGCACCATATATCCAATGGACGTCCTTCCATTAAAAGTCATCAATATATACTTATATTCCTTCCAATCAGTATGTCCCAACATGTAGGTACTCCGCTATGCCTGTGCCAATATGCAAGTACCTCTCTCTATGCATATGCCTCTTTATGCTTTTAGGTCATATGAGTATTATGTATGTACGTATCCCGCTGCTCCCACCATTTATGTCACTTGTTTAAATTCCAGAGAGAAGGTTGGATCTCAACAAGCACATCTATAAAACTGATTATCTGTTGGGGTTATTGCCTGACTTGGGTCTACACTCCTCTCTTCTGTCTTCCCTTCCATATATCTACTTCTGTCACTCTCTCTCTTATTCTCTCAACACATACTCCGACAACATTTCCTTTCAACATATAATAAAAGATTTATTAATAAGAAAACTATGTCCGGTGTGTGTATGGATATTGTCTGTGTAGTTGCTATTGTATTCTATGGTTGTGGACAGAATGAACTCAGAATGTCTATCAGCTGTATCTTCTCGCCAGTCATTCTTCACGATTACAGGACATCACATCAAACAGGACAGAGCTCACCCGGGATGATCCGTAGGCTTGAATCTGATGGTAAATCCGTTAGTGAAATGAAAACAAACTGTTCACCCCTGATTCACCGTATTGCTATAAAAGTCCCGTAAGTTTATGACTGTGCCCAAATCGGTTTCATGATATTAAGTATCCATCATCGAAGAAAAACACCACATTGTCAATGTTCTTCCTATTGTCTATTATGATTATCACTATTGTCTTTGTCTATTCCTTCTACCCTATGTATGCAAGTCGTATGTAGGTTGAAGTCTCTGCTTGCCCCACCTTAACCTCTCTTTCTGTTTAGGAGCCCCAGTGGTATATGCGTGTTAGCATACAGTCTTCTGTATTTTACTTGATGTTAGTATTTGTTCATCTGAACAAACTGTTTTAGGTTCTTTCTGGATCTAAGTATGTACTTTATAGGTTCACGTAGAGTAGTTTTTCTTTCTTCTCTAATGTCCCTAGAAACTGGGAAACCTGTGGATGAATATAACAAGTCGAGTGGTAAGCGTCCGCCCCTTACTCCTAACTTATGCAAGTGTTCCTTCTCCCGCCATAATGACAAGCTTTCGAAGTCACCAATCGCATAAGACATAAGAATTCACCTCAGTCTAAACACCTACTAATAATAGGTAATGATAAAGGTAATACACGCTCATCTATATTCCTATTCTAAAATATATTGTAATATACCTTATACACATCTATGTTCCTATATAGAATTAATGTAAATCCACGAATCGAAATTTATCCGCATCCAAGCACTTTATCCCATTATAAGGGAGGATATTTCTTTTCATTACAGGACACATAATTCTATCTTTCCGTCCAGTTGGGGAACACACACCTAAACTGACACAAAGACGTGGCCACTCTCTTTAGATCATCTTTGTCCCATCGTCCTTGACATTGCTGGACAAAGCAAATTCAGACTTCATTATCCCTGGTCAGTGGAAAATTTCTGATCTAGGCTTTTCCGTATATCCCTACCTCCAGAACGCAATAGACTGATCCATGATACTGTCTGTCTTTGTAGCAACTAATTTTTCCACTCTCCAGGTCCCTTGTATTGTAGTCGACTCTCCCGCCTTGACCTATATACATATGCGCTGGTCAATCCGTTGTGTTTTATCCTTCTGTTTCATTAACCCTTCTACTCCCTGGGTATTCGCTGTATACAGTCGTCGATCTGGGATTCACTAACATGCAGCATTTCATGACACTCTTGTACATCCAAGAATAATGCGCATAGCTTCATTCTGTATCCTTTCCATCCTTTCTATCTGCTTATGGCTGAGAGTCAGGATTGCCATTGCATACTCCAAAACAGACATGACCAGCCCCTCGTACAGAAGACATAGATGGCGCTGCTCACAGTTTGCTGCCGCCATCACCCGCATCGCTGCCAAACCCCGCTTGGCCTTTGTTATCACCTGGTCTATGTGCACATTATAAGCAAGGCTTCGATCAAACCGTATCCCCAGGTAATTCATTGCCTGCGTTCTTTCCACCGTCTCTGAACACAGCATTACAGTTGGTGTTGGATTGTTGACAATATGATTATTCAACGAGAACCAAGTCACTGTTGCCTTTGTTGGGTTGACCATTGCCCCAGCTTCATCACACCAAAGTACTTATGCGATTGAGTTCGGTTTGTAGTTCCACAGCAACCTCCTCTCTATCCTTACCCTGACGATACACTAAAACATCATCGGCATACGACAATGTCCTGCCAGGTCCAGTGATCTGCTCACTGGTGATTCTCACTGTGTAGGCGTTGAACAGTACCGGAGATAATGGTGATCCCTGTGGTAGGCCAGGATATATTGTTGTTGGTTCCGAAGTCCAACTGCCACATCTAAAAACTACTTTCCGTTGGTAGAGGGCTGCAGCGATCCAACTAAGGAGGAATGGACTTACGTTTAGTTCAAGAAGCTGAAACATTAAAAAATCCAGTGGTACTCTGTTGTATGCGTCCTCAAGATCAATCGCTGCAGCAACGGTTTCAGTGCCTGAGTGGAAACCTTCATAGACATCATGGGCAAAGACTGCTGCATTGTCCAGGTTTCTCTTTTTGGACGGTACCCACCCAGGGTAGGTGGGAAAACACCTTGCCTCTCTAGTTGGCTTGATATTTTCCTGGCAATTACCTTCTCCAGCAGCTTGCCTATTGTATTCTGCATGGTTATAATTCGATATCCCTGAATTTTTTTGTGGTCTTTGTCAGGCTTCGGCAAGGGAATCAGATAGCTGTGTAACCATTCCTCCTTGATGCTAGCACTCCCTATACTGTTGTTGTACTGTCTGCTAGTTTCTCTAACTCATTGTCGGTACACCTATTTATGTCGTCGTATCTTATGCCATCAGGACCTGGAGCACTGTTTTTTGATCGTCGAAGCACAGCCTTGATTTCTTTCACTGTCACTGTGTCTTCATCCGAAGTGTTCTTTGCCTTGCATCTGTCTGAGGTGACCTCCTTGGCCAGATTTCGGCCTCCCATGTCTGTCTGGTTGCTCTGCTCAAGGTAGCGTTCAAAGAGGGCTTTGCCCTTGTCCTCGTCAGTCCTCTGCCAGGTGAGGTCAGCACCTTCGAAGTCAGAAATGCTCTTATTCTTGACTACACCACTCATGCTTTTATGTAGTCGCCAGAACAATTTCAGTGACTTGTCTGTGCTTACTCTTTGACACACCTCTGCCCATTTTTCACTTTTAACCACCTTAACCAGTTTTTTGAAATAGCTAACTTTACATACAATATGTGATAAAAGTCTGCATGCATACAGCATGTTTGATAGGGGCAAAGTAAATTAACTTTACATACAGCATGTTTGATAGGGGCAAGGTAAATTAACTTTACATACAGTATGTTTGATAGAGGCAAAGTAAATTAACTTTACATACAGTATGTTTGATAGAGGCACAGTAAATTAACTTTACATACAGCATGTTTGATAGGGGAAAGTAAATTAACTTTACATACAGCATGTTTGATAGGGGAAAGTAAATTAACTTTACATACAGCATGTTTGATAGGGGAAAGTAAATTAACTTTACATACAGCATGTTTGATAGGGGCAAAGTAAATTAACTTTACATACAGCATGCTTGATAGAGGCAAAATAAATTAACTTTACAAATAGTATGTTTAATAGGGGCAAAGTAAAGTAACTTTACATACATTATGTTTGATAGGGGCAAACTAAATTAACTTTACATACAGTATGTTTGATAAGGGCAAAGTAAATTAACTTTACATACAGCATGTTTGATAGGGGCAAAATAAATTAACTTTACAAATAGTATGTTTAATAGGGGCAAAGTAAAGTAACTTTACATACATTATGTTTGATAGGGGCAAACTAAATTTACTTTACATACAGTATGTTTGATAAGGGCAAAGTAAATTAACTTTACATATAATATGTTTGATAGAAGTCTGCATATATACAGCTGGTATGATTTGGGGGTTGGGGGGGGGGGGGGGAAGCAAAGTAAATTAAGTTTACGTAAAATATATTTGATAGGAGTATTCTGGATTAAGTTGACGCACAGGATCAACTGATAGGATTAATTTAGGTTAAGTTTACAGTAACTGATTGATACAATTAATCTATATTAAGTTTACATACGACATGTCTGATATGCGTAAAATGAAATATTTAGGATATTTGGCAAAGAGAAATCAGCAGCAGGTCTTGTCAATCAATGCACACTGAACAAATAGGCATGTCTCGATACTTCAGACAATGACAAGCACATAATAATGTACATGTGAATTCAGACCAGGTTAACACACAATGTGAGACGTGGACAATAAGCAGACAAGCTGAAAAACATCTAATGGCATTGGAAATGTGGTTTCTGAGGAGAATGCTAAATGTGCCATGGACAGACAGAAAAACCAACGATCAAGTCCTACTAGAAACACATAAAAACCGTAAACTGATGATAGAAATTATATGTAGTCAGTCAAAATTTTCTTTTTTGACACGTTGAGGAGAAATAAACCAGAGAACTCGGTAACAACTGGCAAGATTGAGGAGAAAAGAACAAGGGGAAGGCAGAGAAGTAAGTATCTGGATGGCTTGGCCACATGGAATGGTAGAGATAGAAACACACAGTTGATCCACGACTTTGGTGATCGTGTTAGATCGCGAAACGTGACCGCCCACCGTTTCTTGTCATACTGTCTTGCATGGCACTTGCTGTTGATGAACAGAAGATACAGTGGAGAAAATGGACAGCAACGACTTTGGTGATCGTGTTAGATCGCGAAACATGACCGCCCACCGTTTCTTGCCATGCTGTCTTGCATGGCACATGCTGTTGATGAACAGAAGATACAGAGGAGAAAATGGACAGCAAAAAAGAAATAAGTAATAATACTAAACATAATGCTATAGGAATATATTTAATAAAAAAAAAGTATAACCACAACACACAAATGCGACATTTCGACCTAACAGCACAATTAGAGATGATGATACATTTTTTGACAAGGCTACTTACTGTATGTATATTATCAGGACAGAAGTAGAAAGAGCTACAGGAGTAACAACAGATCTGTACTTATGCTGTACATACTACACAACAGCGTTTGCCAATGTGTAACATGACGAAATAATACAATTACTAAAGCAACTGAACATTGACAGCAAACATCTGCTAATAATAAAGAACATAGGTTGGTAACAATCAGCAGCCATAAGAATCAACAACCTTGTAGGAACATTTCATTGTATACAGAAGGGCGCCAGACAAGATTGTGTATTGTCTCCTGATTTGTTCTCGTTGTACAGCGTTCATATAATGAGATCTACACATAATATATCAGGGATCCTGTTTGGTAGACATAATATAAATAACTTACGTTATGCTGACGACACCGTCTTGAAAGCAACAAGTCAGAAGGATCTGCAGGAAATGATAGATACAGTGGTTGTAGAAAGTGAAAAAAGAGCCTTATTTTGAATAATAGAAAGATAGAAGTCAGGATGATATCAAAGAAACAAAATTGTGGCTAAATGTGCAATTAATGTAAATGACGTTATTTTGGGAGAAGTGAAGAAATTCAGAAATCTGGGCACATGTATAACAGATGTAAGATGCATCACTGAGATAAAGAACAGAATAGAACAAGCAAACACTACATTCTATCAAATGAAGACCATTTATTGCAATAAGTCATTGCCCTTGAAAGTTAGAAAAAAGAGTTTTACATGTTATTTAGATCCAGTTTTAACATACGGCTGCGAATCCTAGACAATTAGTAAACAGGCAAATGAGCAATCTGGGCTTTCTAAGGGAAGCTGAGTCGCACAGATAACTTATCAGTGATAAGTTGTCGTTGCGACTCAGCTTCCCTTAGAAAGGCCATATCACACACATCAGAAAGAGGCAGTGAGCGAAAAGAAGAAAAACATTGTAACAAAATGTGTTTGGGAAAATCTCATTGTCTTTGCCTTTCCCCTATGAACTTTAGGCCTAATTATGTGACTGCCCTTCCGGTGTGTTTAGTTTGTCTTTCGTCTGATTTCGTGTATGTGTGTGCGATCGCGCTAGCGTGTGTATGTGTGTGTGTGTGTGTGTGTGTGTGTGTGTGTGTGCTGGCGTGTGTGTGAGCGGGCGCGGGTGTGTGGGTGTGTGTGTGTGTGTGTGCTGGCGTGTGCATGTGCTGGCGTGTGTGTGTGTGTGTGTCTGTGATATATATATATATATATATATATATATATATATATATATATATATATATATATATATATATATATATATATCAGGCAGGCAGGCAGGCAGGCACTCAGGCAGGCAGGCAGGCAGGCAGGCAGGACAGGCAGACGTGCAATAATGTCAGCGAAATTCAAGTCAGCGAGGATGGAATGAAGTCAGATAATGATTTTTCTCCATGACTGTCTTTTCGGAAGGCAGCAGAAGAGATGGCAAAAGGCAGGAGATGTGGGCCTGGATTGATTGAACCACCTAGTGCAAGTTTGTGCAACAGGTTGCGGATGGCGCTTTGTCACAATCCCTCTCTCACAAGCGTATAACTGAAAGCTAGCCTTCTGCTGCGGTACCTTGATCCTCTCAGTAACATCTTTACATTGTGCGAGCCATCTAAATAATGTGCAGTTTGCTCCAAAATTAAATTGGAAGTCACCCACGTGTCGCTGATATCATCTGCGTCCGCGTTATATTACCTCGCAAAAGCCTTGTTACTTTATGTTGATGTATGGAAAGTCTTGTTATTTCACACAATCAGTTGAATAAATATTCATTATCGTACGTGTGTGGGGAACTACAATCTGGCCACATCTGGCACGTAACATTGGCATACATGATAGTGCTGTTGCTATTGTTATTTCTGTTATAAAAATTTTCTTCTTCTTCTTCTTCTTCTTCTTCTTCTTCTTCTTCTTCTTCTTCTTCTTCTTCTTCTTCTTCTTCTTCTTCTTCTTCTTCTTCTTCTGCTTCTTCTTCTGCGGCTGCTTCTGCTTCTTCTTCTGCTGCTGCTACTGCTGCTCCTGCTCTTGCTCCTGCTCCTGCTCCTCCTCCTCCTTCTTCGCCCTCTTCTTCTTCGTTCTCTTCTTCTTCGTTCCTCTTTTGATGGCAGTGAGCCACCCCTAGTTATGCACCCCAGAGTGTTGTGTTTCTATATTCGATATTTATTTGTGAAACGTTTGTGTTCTATGACTTCGTATATCTAAGTGATCTTAACATGTTTCTGTATAACATCGAGCACTGGTTGTTCAGAAAGCAATGATTTAAAAAGTCGCTTAAAAGTCGACAGGTTCGACTTCATTGCACTGGTGTTTATCCCATATGGCTCAGTCTCTTTCCATGGCGAACTTCCGAAAGCGTCGCACAAAGCATGAACCCCGCAGCTCCAGCAACGACCCCCAGGAGTCTTCGAAAAAATGCACTCGTGAACCTAAGAACGAGGTCTGGAATCGAACCCACAACCTTCGGAACCCGAGTCAGATGGCTTGACCACTTCGCCACGGAGACTCCCCGGAGAAAACAATGGCAAACCACTGTACGCCGAAATTGTCTAGTAGATCAGAAACAGCCAAACAATTATGTGGTCATGATATCAGCAAGAACATGTGGCCGGGCTGGGATTAGATCTAGATTGCTCATGCTTCCTCCATGGTTGTTGAGTATTATTTATTTGTTTTGCGCTCGCTCGCTCGCTCGCTCGCTCGCTTTGAACTCAAGTGTAGTCCATACACAATACTTCTAGTAGCACTGGGCTGTGTGGATTAGCTTTCCCTATTACCAGTGTCCCTCGCCATCAGGCGAACCCACTCCGACTTCTGAGGTACTTGTAATTTACATCCCCATGTCAAGGACGAGAAATCAAAATTTTAGTCCAACTGTCCGGTGTAGGGGTTGAACCCCTTACCTCGGCATCAGCATACCGGATGTTAAGAATGTGCGATCCTAACCATTCGACCACGCTGACCTCCGTTGACAGATTTTAACCTAAAACCCCGTGAGAACAATTCAGGTTAAACATCAGTTGAGGAACAACCCCCCCCCCCCCCCTCCCACCCCCACCAATCCCCCCAGCGCAAGGATCGACCCATTCTCTAAAATGACTTCCTGAGAAATGTCTGAGGTGGGAAAACTACAATTGTACCCACTCAATTTACAAGGGTGATTTAGTATATGTTAAATCCCATGACATGAATTCTCCCCCTCCGCTGCTGTACCGCTCATGAGAAACCTTGATCATTGATACTGAGAGACAATCAAACGATTATAATGTTGATGGTGATTAAAGTAAAAAACACAATCATTATTACTATCACCATTGTTTAGGCTATCATGTGTCTCCACAAATTGCAATCTCTGATGACACGAATCATTTCGTGTGTTGATTCCCTTCCGTGCCATGACACATGACTGCCAAGACTGTTCTCACGAAGCCTTCCTCTATCTCTCTTTCCACAAGTCTCCCCTGTTATCACATGTTCACTTTTACACAAAGGACACTTTTAGCTACACCACCTCAAACTCAAGCCAGACGACATACTGCCGCCACATCAAATACCAATAGGCCAGAAGAGAGAAGACCACTCATAACCACGGCACCTGATATCCAAGCCAGACGGAACATTTCCACCACACCAAACCCGTACAATACTCCCTGTTTCACACAGGAGGGTGATAATTGTGAATATACGTTCCCTCTTCTCCACAGCAAGGATCAATCCAGTAGTAACAACAACGTGCTACCACAGCCTCCTGTATAGCCAAGAATCAGAGCCTGTAGTTGGAAGTCGTTACACACCCGTGAGAAATCAACAGTATCCATTCCATTGTAACCCAGAGTTGTTATACCTCACACGGTATAGCCCAGCTTCACTTCGGCAGGCATTTATGATGTCGCTGCACCAAGGACCAACACAGCCTGGTATTTACTAGCAATTCAGCACAAAGCAACACCGGATCTCGGTGCAAGAAAGAGCCTCTCCTAGAAAGTTTATGCGCATACTTGGTTATTGATTTATATAGCAACGTATTAGATTGTACGTCGCTGTAAACATTGACTCGTATTGAAGTCACAGAGATTGATACTTAGATATCTATTATAATACTTTTTATCGCGTTAATACTCTGAGTGAGGGGGTCTTCACTCCCCGCTTTAAACAGAGACATTGACTTGTATAGTCATTTATTGATTCTTTTGGATAACAGTTGGTACTTAGCTTGTGGAGTAGTTTTTTCAGGTTAATTATTTGTTGTATGTTCTTTAATTCGTTTTGTTCCTTGTTTGCATTATATTCGTTGGTCTAATTGGTTATATCGTTATAATATTGTCATTTACTTATCGATTTGTATTACTGATATTTTGTAAGTTAATGTAATTGTGATTTTTTTTAATGATCTTGTATTTTTGCTTAACTTTGACTAATTTACACTTTCTTCATGGATGAAATGTCTGAGAAGTGGCAACACTGGCTCAATAAGTCAGGAATACGCCTTGGACACTTAAACATTTGCAGCTTATTTAACAAGCTGCCAGAGTTATCTTCTATTCTTAATCAAAATTTTCATTTATTCGGCCTTAGTAAAAGTAGGCTTAATGATAAAATTTAAGATGAGGACATCTCTATTAAAGGGTACAAAGTTTTTAGAAGGGATCCCTGTAGGAAACAAGAGACAGGCATAGTAACCTATGTTTCTAATTTACTAAATGCTCACCTGTAGGCTAGACCTTGAAACTTGCGAAATAGAATGTATTTGGTTAGAGCTAAAACTTCAAAACCGTACACCCCTGATAATTGGTTACCTCTATCGAAATCCCAGTGCTGGACACGTCTGGTACGAAAACTTCACTACCATGATGGGTGTGGTTTTCGCTTCTGGGAAGGAAATTATACTACTCGGAGACTTTAACATTGATACCAACAAATCCAACATGATATGGGGAAATATAATTGCATCATACAATTTCCAACAAATAGTACAACAAGCTACTAGAGTAACAAAGTCATCTTCAACAGACATAGATCACATTTATGTAACTTGCTCAGACAACATCATAGAATGCACCGTACCCAATTGTGCAATGAGCGATCACTACCCAATATGCTGCACGTGGTCTAAAAAAGAAATTAAAACTCCTAAACATAAACACATATGTGTAAATTATAGAAATTACAAAAATTTCAACCAAAACGCATTTTTACAGGACTTGCTCAGTTCACCTCTAGACAATGTTTATCAGCTTCCTGACCCGGGTGATGCTCTGGAATTATGGATGAAAACTTTTATTGATGTTTTTGATAGACATGTGCCAGTCAAGGAAGTTCGAGTAAAACACCACGTCAAGCCACCTTGGATCACCCAGGAAATACTTGAAATTATGAGAGACAGGGATAAAGCACATAAAAAGCGGGATCTCAGTGCATACCGTACTCTTAGAAACAAAGTTCAATATAACATACGACGGGAAAAGAAAAATTACTTTAAGAACTTAGTAATGGATAAAACAAATAATAAGGATATATGGAAGGCAATTAACACCTTGACAAACAAGTATAACTTCCGAAATTCTTTACCATCAAATCATATTACATGCGACCAATTCAGTAATTTTTTTCAAACTGACATAGACCAGTTGAAGGCTTCAATACCTAATTCTCCTTGCAACTTATCTTTATTGTCATCAATTTACGAGAATAGATGCTCCCGCGATATTCTTTCCGACATACCGCTAATGACAATCACTGAAGTATTCACTTACCTCAGTAACCTAAAAAACACAACCTCATCTGGGTTAGATGGAATCAGCAACCGGACTCTCCGTTGTGCTGCGCCAGTGATCTGTACATCACTAACATATGTATATAATAAGTGTCTCACCAAAGGCCACTTTCCATCAGCTCTCAAAATCGCTAAAGTGTACCCTCTTCTTAAATCTGGTTCATTGAACAATGGTCTCCCGAACAATTGCAGACCAATTTCCTTACTATCATCACTATCTAAGCCACTAGAAAAACACATCCATAAAGTAACATTACAGTATTTAATTCGCAACAAACTTATTGTTGACAGCCAATCAGGATTTCGACCAAAATATTCTTGCCATACGGCCCTAACAAACATGATAGAAAATTGGCACCAGAATATAAACAACAACAGTCTATGTGGAACTGTGTTTATTGATTTCAAGAAAGCATTTGATATGATAGACCATGTTATTTTAATTTAAAAACTTGAGACAATGAAAATTGGCCCTAATGTAGTCACTCTAATATCATCTTTTCTATCAAACAAAAAGCAAGTAGTATCACATAATAAATCTCTGTCTCAAGCCACTACCTTCAATATTGAAGTACCGCAAGGCTCTATTCTTGGCCCTCTATTATTTGCCATATATATTAACGATCTACCTTTGCATCTTTCGTCGTCCTGCCATCTATTTGCAGATGACTGTACAGTGTACACAAACGCCGAAAACTGTATTTTACTGGAGTCGTCTTTACAACAAGAATTAAATAATGTAGTTAGGTGGAGCTATTCAAACCGTATGCAAATTAACATCACTAAAACAAAAGCAATGTTATTAACAACCAGACAAAGACTTCAAACTCTAAGCTCACACACATCACTTCAACTTCACATCGATAACATGCCAGTAGAAAGTGTAATTGAGCACAAAACATTAGGCATAATCATTGATAGAAACCTAACACTTAATTCACACGTTTAAGCGCTCATTAAACCAACAGCGAAAAAAGTCTACCAACTCGCCAAAATTAAAAACTTCCTTGATGAGGACACAAGGAAACTATTCTATACTTCTCATATACAGACACACTTTGACTACTGCTCTACAATCTGGGACGGTTGTTCTAATTCAAACACCAAGCGACTTTACTCACTCCAGAAACGGGCCATGAGTCTAATTTATGGCAACCATTTAATCTGACAATCCTAGCCTGTATAAACGCCTTCAGTTACTACCATTCCGCAAACGCCTGCTTTTAAATAAAGCTAAACTAATTCACAAAATCCTGCATCGGAATGCCCCAAATTACCTTTGGCCATTGTTTAAATATAATGCTAGACACAGTAAACGTTTAAATATACTACACATTCCGAAGCCTAGGATTGACTTATACAAAACAAGCTTAACGTACTCTGCAGCTCATCTGTGGAACAATCTTCCACACGAAATCAAAGACATCACCAATCCCTATTCATATAATCGCAAATTATTCGAACACTATCTCAATACTGATTACCTTCCCCCTTAATAATAGAGATAATAATAATAATAACAAAACCTTAGTATAACAGCCAGTCCCCTTTTTGTAGGCCAGTATATTCCACATGGCTAATAACAAGTGTCAGACCATTATCTAATATTACTGTGTCGTGTAATTTTAATGTTCGCATTTTGCCCATGCCTTTATAATGCATATCTTTTATATTGTTGCTGTTCTTTGTTAGCCTTGAATGATGTGTGAATGAAATAATGTATGAAAGAGAGTGATAGAAGGGCAGAATGTTAGACGGGCCTGCATGCCCAATTCTTAACCCTTTGAAAATAAAGTTTGTTCGTTCGTTCGTTTTGTTCCGGTTTTCTTCTCATAACGTGGCCACACACACACACACACACACACAAAATGATGACTTCCTCTTTCTGTTGTTTGTGATAAGATGTTTTTGTGACTTAGCCTTCCTCAAAATATCCAAATTGCTAATATTTGCTGTCCAAAGAATTTTCAGTATTCTTCTATAAAACCACATCTCCAAGTAAGGCTTCTTTGTAAGGCTTCAATAGAGAGCGAAGGGACCTTCGTCAAAACTGGGAACCCAATGACAATGACGGAGTGCCTGCACATAAACAGCAACCCGGAAACACAGCGACTGGTCAGACAGTTCCTATGCAGAACAGGGAAGACCGTATAACCTCCCCACACTGTATATATGTATATATGTGCTTGTTTGTGTCTGTGCATGTTTATATGTTTTAAAAAAAAAAAAATTTTTTACCAATTTAAAAAAAAAAAAAAAAACTGGCGGAGTGAATGGCAGGAAGGTGGGTTGGCTCTTCCGGTAGAGCACCTGAACTAGGAAGACAGGGAGACCTGGTCATCTTGTTGCCACGCCACACCCACACGCGATGAAGAAAACCGCCAAAACTCACAAGCGTAAAGGAGTTTGTAACGCTGACCGGGGAGGGGGGGGGGGGACAACTTGAGACTCGAGATTAAATGCTCTGCCCTTGCCTACATCAATTCCTTATGAGGACTAGACATGACCGGGACTAGCCCCGATGAGAATAACACAAGAAGCGACAAGCACTTAGCAGTGCTAACAGAGAAAAGCCTACAAACGAGAGAATAAGGGCCCCAGTAGGCCCAACCAAGGACCGGTCTTTACCAGGACCAGCACAAAACAAATCTATCCGACGAACAGAGCGGAACAAATAAAAACCAGTAGGAAATAGGACCAACAATCCACACAACCAGGGACCTCAACAATAACCACAGCTGATGAAGCAGGTTAGACGAGGCCGAATTTGGAATTTTTGTTTTTGAAAATTGGAATTGGAATTGGAAGGCTTCTTTGGATTTTTTTTTGCCTGTTTATTGATTGTCCAGATTGTGTTAAAACTAGTTCTATGTAACATCCAAGAACTAACTCTTTTTCTATCTTCCATTGTCATGGATCTATTCCACACAATGTTATTTGGAAGATTCAATGTTAGTCATGCTTCAAAATAAATAGCATAAACGCACATAATTAGCAATGAAAATAAAGGTTATTTATAACTACAATTGGAAAATACATTTGGTAAAATATTAGACGTCGTCTTTTCATAGTTTGATCACTGCATGAAAATAAACAAGACCTGCTGTTTCCACTGCGCATAAATGTGAAGCACGCGGCAATGTGAGCACAGGTGAACACGCAGTGTGTATCGCGTCCCTTACTCCCGCCGCCTCACGCTGTCAACGTGGAACCTGCTGGGCCATACATGTTTGGGAGTTCACAGAGTGCACGTGCTGATTGTTGCATGCACGCGCATTCAGACCCTGCCGACATTTGTATTCGCTTATTAGGACGGATGGCTGGTAATTCTTATACCACTAGTCAGGCTATTTTCGGCAAATTCAGAAACTATGCCTGAAGCAACGAGATTCTATAAAAGATGTTAATTCAAGGCTCGTGTTAGGAGACGGTTAGTGCATGTCGTTTTATACAAAAGCGAAGGCCGGGGTTTCCAGATTGCTTCAACCTGCACGTGTCCTGCAAAAGGCCATCACGTGATGTCTGTCGGAGTATCACGCTTCAGACAACAGACACACTTCCTTGGCCTTATGGAGACGTATTCATCCGCCGATGCAGGCAGTAATTTGCCTCCGTGTGACCGCATTGTACACAACAGCCGGCGAGCACGCCAGACACGGGCCTTGTAGGGCCTAAGTCCTTGGCCCTGGTCATACGCCGAGCAAAGGTCGCACGTGCGGGAAGGATGTTCCAGATAGCGTGCAAATGAGTAGTGAATGAATTATTACATGGCGTGGAAAGTGACACTGGGGCACGAAGATCAGACAGACTGCCACCATCAGGATGTTACATTGTTAGACCAGGCAGACAGCACCCTAACCAGGTTAGATTGTAAGACCAGGTTAGACTGTAAGACCAGGCAAACAGCACCCAACCCATGTTAGACTATAAGACCAGGCAGACAGCACTCAACCCAGGTTAGATTGTAAGACCATGTTAGACTGTAATACCAGACAGACAGCACTCAACCTAGGTTAGATTGTTTAGACTAAACAAGACTAAAATCACCCTAACTTCGTTAGATTGTAAACAAGACTGAAAGCACCCTAACCGCGTTAGATTGTAAAACGACTGAAAGCACACTTACAACGTTAGATTGTAAGACAAGACTGAAATATTATTCTTAGGTGTACAAGAGATACAGCATGCAGGGCGATGCGCTACCTACTTGATTTTCCAACCATTGAAGACAGACTACAAATTTGCAGAGCACGCGCCTACCTCAGAGTTAACGCAAACACACAACAGCCACTGCATAGTGAAATTATGAAGGTGAAGGGCAGCAGGTTAAAAAGAGGAAGGTCGGGATGGGTCAAGCGGAAGACATTCTTCAACAGGTGTGTTCACTGGAGGACATAGAACCTGGCGAGGAGTGGGTACATGTGCCAACAGATTTCTGGACGTCCCTTTCAGTTTGCATCCAACTAGACAGAAAATGCAGACAAGAAAATCCGGCAGCTGTGGAGGCGGAAGTACAAGCGTTGATTTTCGAGAATTCGCTAGACGGTGATGCTGTCATTTACACAGGTGGGTCGGTCGTCCGACATGTGAGAAGCTCATGGGCCTTTACGGCTCAGGCCGGAGGGAGAATTGTGAAGGAGGACTCTGGTGCTTTCACTGAAACCACAAGTGGCCTGACTATGGAAGTCGTGGACAGTAAGTAAAGCAATAACATGGCTCGAGACACTGACATTCACTTGGGCTTGTTTCCTTAGCGACTCAATGTACATGCTCAAGAGGATAGAGACGGGGTGGATCCGAAGAAGGTGGTTGCTGTCTCTGGAGCGGTCTCGGCTAGCAAAGATTAGTTAACTAACTAACTAACTAACTAACAAGACTGAAAGCACACTAACCACGTTAGATTGTAAACAAGATCGAAAGCACCCTTACCACGTCAGATTAGATTGTAACAAACATATTATTTAACTTCGTCTATGCTGCGTCTGTGCGATGCATTCATACAGGCATCTTACAGTCCCCTCCCTGTTGTCCACTTACATGTAACTTTGTGTTTTATGTCACGGATCCCTTCCACTTTTCTCTTCAACACATGATGTAACAAGGAGTTGTCTTTATTTATTTAGCCCAAGTGTCTTAATTGTCTGCCCCTGATTTCATACAGACTTGCTTTCAATCCCAGTTTGTCTAATAGTTTAGGTTTCCTGCAATGATACCTCCCCCATTTCGTCTATGTACCCATATTGTGAAAACTTCAAATTTCAAACAAAGCAGTCCCTTAATGAATGTAAACACAGAAGCCACAAACAATACATTGCACGATTTATTGCCTGGCATATCTCGCTAGCATCTAGTCAAGTGCGTACTGCAAAGTGTTATATGATATAAAGTGAATAAACTAATAAAGCGTGTACATACATGCTCATTTATTTGTTGAACCCGCACTGTTTAGCTTCAGTCCCCCCCCCCCCCCCCCCCCCCGCAGAACCACCTGAGGAGCGGCTGGTCGAGTGGCTAGAATACCGGATTCTCCCTCGGGAGACCGGGTTTGAATCCTTGGTAAGGTGTGGAGTTGTTGTTTTTTTCTGTCGGAGACAAAAAGAAAACTCTAACCTGTACGGTTCGCAGCGGCTGCACTAGCCAGGAGGCCTTAATTCCTTAGGCTCAAGACCCCCTGCCATACACAGCAAGATACTATATTGGTAGTAAATGATAGTTGATGGCAGTTCCACCTGTGCCGTTAAGCATCGTGTGGAGAAGTAGCTAATGTTCCAGCGACTGATAGGTGGCACGGGATAGTGTGTGTTTGTCTATAAATACATCATATCTCTGCTTAGTATCTCCCTCAGCTTATAGCCACTGACGACACCAGTTCTGTGTTAGTTGAATGTTCTTCTTTGGCTTCCCGCGTGGCGTTCTTGTTTGGCTTCACCCCGTTGGACTTGATGTTCTTGAAGTCTGGTCAAAACTGCAGAATTACACCCACCCCTTGAGTACCCGCAGACTATATCCTTGTAAGAGAGAAGAGTCTATGCTTGGTACCCACTCATGCTACATCAGTCCATGTGAACAGTACATGACACAGACTGGGAGTCAGACATGATGTTGTTCTGGCGCTCGGCTACCACCAACCAACTGAATGCCGCGGGTGGTCGCTTCATTGTGCAATGTTTTACTCTAAAGATATTATTGCATATCTGTTGCAGGACGAGACATTTGTTGTTTAAGGCAATTTTACGTTCAGTAGTTTGCCAGTTTTGTCAGCTCTGTGACGTAGAGGTTAATGACGCAGTTCGTAATCCCGCATACCGCGTTCGAAACACAACTGCGAGCGATTTGGCAGCAGGCCGCCTTGCACTGATTATTTTATAAAATGGTTTGAGTGTCGGTCGTTCAGAAAGCAATGGCAAACTACTGAATATGATCTTGCCAAGAAATCATAAACAGCCAAAAAATTGCTGGTGTTGACTGCAACTAATTGTTTTACAGTTTGCCATTTACTCTGTGAACGAGAAGTATGTGCTCAGATCCAATGTCATGCCGGTATAAAGGTTGAACCGCTGACCCCGTCATCAGCCCATCGGTAGTTTGATTATATTGAAATGACATGTTGCATGTCATCTGCAGAACGTTGCAATCAACGCCATGATGATGTTCTAGGTAATTATACTTGACCTTCAGTAGTTTGCCATTGATTTCTGCACGAGAAGTCAACGTTAAATTCCAATTGACCGGTGTGTTGAATGAACCAACAACCCCGCCATTAGCGCACTGGAAGTTTAAGCGCGAGGGTGATAAACTCCTCGGCCACTCCGTGTCCCACTAGACTAACACACGAGCCGTGTATTTTACTGAATTTGGAATTGCCGTTCAAAATACTGAAGCCACTATAGATTGTGTTTGGTTTACTGTCCGATGTGTTTGTGTGTGTGTTATTTGACCTATGCCATTTTAAAATACAATTCTGAGACCTTGGGTGCCGTTGCAATGGTAAGTACTAGTTGAGTTGAGTTAAGAACCGACATCACTGCACTCAGGACATTCCCATACGTGCTCAGTTCCCTCGTTCAACAGCCAGCGAAGAGTCACACTACTAATCGTTCCTACCGCTATCTGATTAAAAGTTCTCCTGGTCTTCCCTCTCAGTTTTGAGATTCTTCCAGAACCCCTGCCGATCCCCCGCAATCTCATTCTTTCCCCGTATGGGTTCTCAGTCTGTGCCTCTGCCTTCTCCACTTGGTCCCACAAGCGCACGACCATCTCCCCCTTGTCCATAGGCAAGATACCACCAAGAGGTGCATTCCCTGCTAGCCTATCAGCCTGTTCATTCCCCCGTCCACCCGCACGGCCAGGACAAAATATCTGTACACTTCTCATAATCTATGACCTCTGAAGCGACGAGAGCCATTCCACACGAAACATTTCTTTCTCCACCTTCCTAAGCAAACTCTTTGAATCCGTAAAGAACACAACGTGTGTTACAGTAGGTGGTAAGTACTAATTATGTCCATATTCCATAGTTGTGGTTTAATGTGGATGATAGACCTGGCTAATGTAGACACCTTTTTTTTTTTAGGAGTGTCATGTTGTCATGCATCGTGGTACACTTGTTCCTGCAGCGAGGCGTTGTTGTCAATTCAAGGTGACAAGTTCGAATTCCAGTTGGTAACAATAGCTTTCGATTTGTATGTTGTCTGGTGTGTCCTCTAATCTTTACGTCTTTCTTCTACTTCTACGAGAATCCAATAATACTTGTGTGATTATTTATGAATTGGGTTTATTCATACTCACATCTGAAGAACAAGAAGATAAAGAATAGAAGAACCACTTGAAGTGGCTGGGGTATATTATGAGGTAACTAGCGCTTAGCGTTGCTGTCTTTTCTCCAGCCATGCCGATGTTAGTTAGTTGTATATCCTTTACAGAACGTAGCAGTCAACCCCAACATGTTTTGACAGCTCGTGATTCCTGGGCAAGTTTACGTTCAGTCGTTGCCCATGTAACCAGCCATAATCATTGTCCGTGTCAGCAGCTGGCTGGCTTGTCCGTTGATCCACGTACATGAATATCGCTCAATGGCTGCAACAGATTGCGGATCTTAGTCAGAGATCCTCAACCCGCGCATGTGCACACTAGAGGTCAAAGGGCAAGGGGGTAGAAGAGAGCTTGTACCTAGAAAGTTTAAACACTTTCCCGGACGTCTGCCAGCGCGTGTCAGGGTCGCCTGCGCCTGAATTGCATGCGTGTTTCCGCGCTGTACGCAGCACGGACCTGGCACGTGCCGGCAGTAATCAACTTTACAATGCTGGACGTGGTACCATTAGCCTGATGGACTTCGCCGTCCTCCTCAACAGCGGCAAGAAAACAATGACGACAAAGGGAAACAATATTTCCAGACCTCTTTGTTTAAAATAATCCTGTATTATGCCCATGGATCAATTATTCATTCAAAGGACAACGATTAAAATTGTCTCACCAGGCACCTAGTTAGGTCACTCCAATCGTACAACGTTTCTGAACTTATTCAGTATTGGGTAAATTACAAAGACAGAAAGCGGAATAGGTCAGATATACAAGAACACAATCACAAATGACAGAATTGACGTTGCGGTTAGACCGCCTTCGTCGGCAAACAAAATCAAGAGACACTTGTACAACTTCATTAGACAAGGACCTTTTAACACACGTCTTAATGCGCACTTGGCCTATGGTTTTATAGAACACTCGGGATTCGGTGGGTGGTGTGATCACTATCACACAGGCCAGCTTTTACATCCCATGGCATGTTCTGGTACCCATGTTAAATACACCTGGGAGCCTAGGTCAATTTAAACGTTCAAATCCACCCTGAGGTGGATTAAGCCCGTGAACATCGAGGTGGCAGGCGAGAGTCTAGCCACTACGCTACCCGGCTCCCACCAGTGTATGTGGGTGGGAGATTGTGTGGGGGGAGATGTGTGTGCTTGGGGATGTGTGAGTGGGTGGGGGATATGTGAGTGGGTGGGGATATGTGAGTGGGTGGGGGTTGTGTGGGTGGGTGGGGCATGTGTACGTAGGTCGGGAGATTGTGGTTGAGAGATGTGTTCTTGGGGATGGGTGATTGGGAGTGTGTGGATGGGTGGATGGAGAATGTGTGGGTGGGTGAGTGTGTGTAGGTTAGGGGTGGGTGCGGGATGTGTGGGTGGGTGGGGGAAAATTGTGTGGGTGGTGTATGTGTGGGTGAGGGATGTGTGGGTGGGTGCGGGATGTGGTCTGAACGCGACATTATTCTCTACTTCTCTCTGTCGTTTGTTATGTTCGTCAAATTATTGTTGCTTGCATTATTATTTATTGACGGGTTGTTTATTACGTTTTCCATAAAAATTAATGAAATCAGGACTAAATTGGGCGGGGGGGGGGGGGGGGGGGGTAATAGCAGCGCTAGACTTCATTAGAAAACAGCAAGTGAAATGGCTCGGCCCCACATAACTAGGCTGCCAACTAACAATATACCACAAGTAATGACGTGGAGACCAAATAAGACAACAGAAGAGGCCGGCCATTTAAACGATGAGTTGAGGGAATAATAAAGTCCATGAGAATCTGAATACATGGAGCCCATCAACGAGCATTGTCCCGCTGTTTCTGGCAGTTTATGCTTCACGTGGACACCGCAGGGAACTAGAGGGACAAGATGACATGATGATCACTATACACATGATTGCCTGCATTCCATGTCCTTTTTTGTTCTTTACTCACATAACGCTAATATCTCGTTCCCATATTTTCTATTGATCATCATCAAGTGCCTTGATGACTGGCGTGGGAGATCCTGCGTGGCCATATCTTGCGATCTCCAACGGCGTGTAGCAGTTCGTGTGTTAACTCACTACAATGCCAGAACACAAGGCTGCCAAGATATTTCTCTCGCTGTCCTCCTTCTCTCTCTCTCTCTCTCTCTCTCTCTCTCTCTCTCTCTCTCTCTCTCTCTCACACACACACACACACACACACACACACACACACACACACACACATTCTATAAATCTTTCCAGTTGTCACAATAGGTTACAGTTTTCTCTTTGTTGTCCTGTTGATAGGTCTCATAATTTCATTTCCGTGTTTGGAGTTCTACTTCTAGACCCATCATTTCTCGACAGAAAGGCACATGATGGTGATGATGTCAGGCTGACCACATTAAGAACATTTTATTCCATATCAGTTTCCTGCTATGATGAATCTGTGTTGTGATAGCATAATTAGAATTTGTAGGCCTGCATGTACGGATACACATGTGGCGAACTTTCCTCTCACTTAGCAGACAACGAGCTAAAACGTCGAACCTTCGTCCGACAATGCTCGCGACATTAGTAGCGTAGATCCCTGTCAATTACACTAACGCGCTCGCTTCGGCCACATTACCCACCTGAACATTTGCTGTCTCAAATTACCTGAGGTTGGGTGGATCCGGGTGCCATTTCTTCTTCTTTTTCTTCTTCTTCTTCTTCAGCTTTCCGAGCCATTGAGGTTCTTTGCTGCAAATACAATCCGTCTCCATTCGTCTCTCTGGTGGACCTTCTCTTGCCAGTCGTTGATTCCAACTGCTTGTAGGACTGTACATGTATTATCTCTCCACCGTCTTCTTTAGTCACAAAAAATGGATCACCGCATGCAGGGTTTGATCCAAAGCCCATAGGTCTGCAAGCTAAAGTATTATCGCGAGGTTGTGGCGATTTCGTCGTTTGAAAGCCTGTGTCTTTCTTAAGCTTAATTGCTGCGTATTCTAGAAGCAGATGCTTTTACTGAAATTTAGTGTCTAAACCTGCATTGATGTCTCTTGTTCAAACATCAGGGAGGCGTTACTGTTTCTTCTTCTTCTTTCGTTCGCTTGAAAGTTGGTGTCTATACCTGCAAAAATGTCTCTTGTATAAACTTCATGAAGGCGATACTTTTTCTTCTTTTTCCTTCCGCTCGCTTGAAATTAATTGTCCAAATCTGCAATGTTGTCGACGGTGTAAATTTCAGGAAGGCAACAAGAATGACGGTATACTAAGACCAGGAACCTCACTAAAGGTAAACCATACTGGTGTATATTTTGGGGGTCCACAGATTTGTTGCTGTTGTTGTTGTTGTTTTGTTAGTTTTTTCATTTGTTTAAACGTTGGCTGGCTTTAAACTCAAGTATAGAAGTATAGTCCATACCCGAGCCACTACTTCTAGCACACGGAGTGTTAAGTGTGGATTAGCTGTCTCTTGTACCAATGTCCCTCGCCATCAGGCGCCACCACTCCGACTTCAGAGGTAACCCATAGATAATTGAGTGAATCTTCTTCTTTTACCATTGACACCCCCCCCCCCCTCACCATTGAGGCATCGGTCCTCAACCACCTCACCCCCACCCCACCAGCCTTCCTATATGTAGCTGTGTCATGCAGCTCTGCCCATGACCTCCCCATATTAGTCATGTATGCTTCTACTTCTATTACTCTTGTCTTATTAGGCCTTTCTCTGTTTCCTAGTTGACAATAGGAGAATCTGTAATCCGGCATTCCCCGGATGTGTAGTCGCCTGTCTATCTGTCTGGCTGCCTTACATAACCATCTGTCTATCAGACAATCTGTCTGCCGGAATCGTCTATATGTCTACCTGCCTATCTGCATCTCCGTCTCCCTGTCTGTCTAAATGTCTGTTTGACTTTTTATTTCTAGATTACTATAGTCACCATTCCCCAGCTGTGGTCCCTGCTGACTTGTGTCAAATGTTTCAGCTTGCCCAATGTAAATTAGATGAATGCCCCAACCATTGACCCCACGCCTCTTACACAGAAAACCACAGTTCCTTCATTTACTGCACTCTAATCCAACTCCACATTTAGTCCCTGCACTAGCTCATTTCCATAGTTAGTTCACAGCCCCGCTTCTAGCCGGCCTCCCTAGTGTTCATGACAAACTAATATCCATAATTTCCCATTTTCCATAAATTTATTCCACTCTTTTCATTTCCATCTAGAAAAATCCACCCCTACTGCTTCCCGCCCCCAGCATAAATTCGCGGTTCCCTGACTTCTGTCGCGTTAGTATCTTCTCTCCTCTCTCTCTCTCTCTCTCTCTCTCTCTCTCTCTCTCCCCGTGTCTCTGTCTGTCTGTCTGTCTGTCTGTCTGTCTGTCTAACACCGTGTCTCCGTCTCTGTCTCCGTCTCTCTCACAGTGTCTCTGTTTGTCTCTCTCTGTCTCTGTCTCCCTCTCTCATCGCGTCTCTGTCTGCCTCTCTCTGTCTGTCTGTCTGTCTGTCTGTCTAACACCGTGTCTCCTTCTCTCTGTCTCCGTCTCTCTCACAGTGTCTCTGTTTGTCTCTCTCTGTCTCTGTCTCTGTCTCCCTCTCTCATCGCGTCTCTGTCTGCCTCTCTCTCTCTCTCTCTCTATATATATATATATATATATATATATATGTCTCATTGTCTCTCTTTGTCTCTTTCTGCCACTCTGTTTCTGTCTCTATCTGTCTTCTCTCTGTCTCTATATCTCTCTGTCCACCCCTTTCTATTTCTCTCTCTCTCTCTCTCTCTCTCTCTCTCTCTCTCTCTCTCTCGCTCTCTGTTTTATTTTCCCCAACAGCCTCATCTATTACGTGAGCGTGCTTGTATTTGTGTGTGCAAATGCGTTCAGAAAACAATGACAAATTATTGCACGTAAAATTATCTAGAAAGTCGACCTGGGGTGTGTGGCATTACAAAGTACACCCAGTAACGCACACAATATTAAACATTCTTAATATGATTAGTAATTCACATATTTAATATTTAATTACTTTACATACAAATCCCCATTCTCTTCCATTCGTCTTCGATTCGGTATTATAATTTACGATGTAAACTTTACACTATATCTCCGTGTACACTCTTCTCTGTAGTAATATAAACCCCGCCTTCTCAACACTATACTGCTCAAAACACGCTGTCTTATTAGATCGTTTACTGTAGTTTGATAGCCGGGCCGTTCCCCCTAACTCACTCTATTACAGCCCGTGCTATCAACTAGCAATTTCTACTTGTTCTGTCTGTCTTTCTTTCTTTTCTGTCGCAGAGTACGGGACTTATTTTATTCATCAATTGCCATTTTTCTGGGTCTGTCGTCATTCAAATTCGCATCAAATGAAGCTTTTTATTGTCCAGACAAAAACAACAAACAACGAACACCGTTTCTTTCTTCTTTGCTGATGCCGTATTGTTACACACTGTTCGAGCTCTGTTTTTAATGTAATGTTATTTGTCTCAAACACTGTGTTTGGCGTTGCACATCCTTTCCTTTCTGATAGTATAACTGACTGTCTGTCTGTCTGTCTGTCTCTCTCTCTCTCTCTCTCTCTCTCTCTCTCTCTTTTTCTTTCTCCCTCTCTCTCTCTCTCACTCTCTCTCTCTCTCTTTTTCTTTCTCCCCCCTCTCTCTCTCTCTCTCTCTCTCTCTTTCTCTTTCTCTCTCTTTTTTCTTTCTCCCTCTCTCTCTCTCTTTTCTCTCTCTCTCTTCTCTCTCTCTTTCTCTCTCTCTTCTCTCTCTCTTTCTTTCCTTCTTTCTTTCTCTTTTACTTTCTTTCTCTCTTTCTCTCTCTCTATTTTCTTTCTCTCTTTCTCTTTCTTTCTCTTTATATCTCCATCTCTCTCTTTCTTTTCTCTCTCTCTCTTTCTTTGTCTCTTTTTTCTCTCTCTCTCTTTCTCTTTCTCTCTTTCTTTCTCTCTCTTTCTCTCTCTCTCTTTATCTCTCCATCTCTCTCTCTTTTTCTCTCTCTCTCTCTTTCTTTCTTCTCTCTCTCTTTTTTTCTCTCTTCTCCTCTCTTCTCCTTTCTCTCTCTCTCTTTCTTTATCTCTCTCTTATCTCTCCATCTCTCTCTCTCTCTAAGTTTCTCTCTTCTATCCCCCTTCTTCATGTCGCGCTATTACAAATAACCGGTCCGTCAGTGGCGGGGTAGCAGGATCATTCTCTAAACCGGTCAGTAGGCTGCGACCTTGACTTTTCGTTCGGAAAGGAATGGCAAACTACTGAACGTAAAATTGCCCAGAAAATCCACCTAGGATTGGGGCCGATGGCAATATCCTGCAACATTCTAGGAGAAAATGACAAAGAACGACACCAACATGCAACTACGAGTAGTTTGCTTGTTGTGTTGTCCGTCTCTATATGTGGTTACTTGGTGCTATGGCATCTTATCTGAGCTTCTGTGAGTGTTGCTGTTACAATCTTTTGATTTCAGTCGTGGAAAATGTTTTGTGTGTGTGAGTGTGTGTGTGTGTGTGTGTGTGTGTGTGAGTGTGTGTGGTGTGTGTGTGTGTGTGTGAGAGAGAGTGTGTGTGTGTGTGTGTGAGCTCACTCGCTTTGAACTCAATCGTAGTCTATACCCGCTACTTCTTGTAGCCATGGACTGATTTTTGCGTGTGGATTAGCTTTCCCTATTACCAATGTCCCTCGCCATCAGGCGAACCCCTTCCGACTTTAGAGATGCTTGTAATTTACATCCCCAAGTCAAGGACAAGAAGTCAACATTTAGTCCAACTGACCGTTGTAGGGGTTAAACCTCCTACCTTAGCACCAGCACAAGATCTGTTGCCTGTTCATAGTGTCTTCTCCTTCTTCCTCGTTTTTCTTTAAGAAAATTCCCCATATTTCCGGTTTAACCGCTTTGACGTGATCATACACGCGGATCCCATGACACAGGCGTGCAGTCAACAAGGAAACAGATCAGTAACTGTTATATTAATTTTCATGTAGTGTTTTCCATGTAGTTATATCGATGTGTGTTTGTAGTTTGTGTACTGATGAAGGCTTTGGCCACAACGTCCAGTGTGTTATTTGTGATCGTGTTCTAGGGAACCTTGCCGTCTACTTCTCGTTTTGGGGCGATTCATTCTTTCTAGCTGTGCACCTCAGAAGTCGACGTCAGCACACAATTGTGTAAGGTTGACTTTCTCTACACAGATGCATTCCAAGGTCACCGACTCTACCAAGGCAGCGGCCATGCCATCTACTTCTTGCGAATTCCGATTGTCGTGACATTTAAACGTGCACAACTTTAATATGGGTCTTCCTATTATTTACCTTTATCCAAGACCGCAATGATCGGGAGGGGGGGGGGGGGGGTTGTGTAGTCCTATGCTGGGGTTTCGAACACGGTAAATGTTGATCCTCATGCGGACATAGTGACCTCTCAGCCACGCCTCCAGTACATAGCGCTTCTTTACGTCATATAATATAACCTCGGTTTTCATCGACAATCCCTCCGAAAAAAAAAAATCGGTGAAATCCGAAACCGACGAAAATCGAGGTAATTATTTCCAAATGAATCAATATAAATCAAATTAATTTGTTCTAGAAACTCCAAAGTACATACCAAAAGCACATTTATAGAGAATAAATATAGTGTTTAATACTATTTTTCGGCCTCAGACTTATCCGAACTCGCACCTTCGTCGTGCCTAGTAACAATGTGTGCCAGTGCGCCCCTTGAATTTTTCAAAGTAATCCTCTGCTGGCCTTAACATCACTAAGTACACTAGCACTTGTCCCAAGCACTTTCTTAATGAGATCAGCATACACAAGTCTGGTTTTATCCACATATGATTGCCTCCAAAATAGAATCGCCATCTAACTGGTTTTGATTTATCCAAATTAATTATAACCGTTCGACATCTTCAATTGTTTGCGATTCCTGTTTCGTTAGCACACATTCATGTCTATCGCTAATCCTTTTTCGCCACAATGAAACTTATCGTTGATGACGACTTCCCGTACATGCGGCCGATTTCAGCAATCTTAATACCGCTCTCGTATTTTATTATTAGCAAGTGATGCTCATTCATTCATTCATTCAGTAGCATGTCCTTTGCAGAACCTCGCTCCCATAACAACCTTCCGGAAAACCTCTCGATCATAAGCAAGATGTCCCGCGTCTGATACACCCATCTGGAGATCATCCGCCACATCCTGCACCCATCTTCTCTTTGGCCTTCCTCTTCCTCTCTTCCCAGGCATATGACCCTCCATTATTATTCTCTCCAAACTTTCGTGACGTTTCAAGTGACCAAAATATTTCAATTTTCTTTGTTTTATCGTCTTTAATAGCCAACCTTCTTCAATATTCAACTCTTGAAGTATGAATGCATTTGTTCTTTTCTTTACCCAAGATATTCTTAGAACTCATCTATAACATTTATATTCAAAGGCGTTTATGCGCTGTTCAGCTTGTTTAGTAAGTGTCCATGTCTCACAGGCGTATGTTGCAATGGGAAAGATGCATGCTCTTAAAAATCTAATTTTTGTAGTTCTATCTGTCCCACTCCATAATTTATTCAGCTGTTTTAGTCTTTGAAGAGCAATGGATAGTCGTCGTTTAATTTCTTTCATTGTCTCACCGTTGTTGGTAATCAATGACCCAAGATATTCAAAATTTTCACCACCTCCAATTTTCTCCCATTAATGTATATTTCTTTCTCCATAGTAGTTTTATCTGTATGCATTATCTTTGTTTTTGCTATGTTAAGATATAAGTTGTGATTTTCACTATTCAATTGTGTTGAGGCTATTAGGTTTTCTATGCCATTCTGTGTTGTGGATAGTAATACTGTATCATCAGCATATCGAATCTCTGGTATGTCATGATCGCCAATATTTAGGGCATCATATATTTCTCATTATATTTTCGGCGTACAGGTTAAACAAATAGGGTGACAGCACGCAGCCCTGACGGACTCCTTGCTTGATGTCAAACCAATCTGATGTTTCGCATCTATTCTAACTGCTGCTTGTTGGTCTAGATAGAGCATTTTTATGAGCTGTACTACATGTGATGGAAAGCCCATATTCCTCATGATTTCCCAAAGTTTCTGATGTTGTTGTACACAGTCAAATGCTTTTGAATAATCCACAAAACATGAGAATAGGTTTACATTAAATTAAGTGATGCTCACACAACGAAAAACAACTCCAAACTGAGCGGAAGAACGTGCGGCCCATTTGTTTTCGCTAAATTATCAGCGAGATCATGTGGACACGCCAACGAAATCCGAGGCAATCGACGAAAACCGAGACACAGCGGGGAGAATCGACGAAAACCGAAACCGATGAAACCCGAAGGCAAAAAAACCGAGGTTTGACTCTCTCTCTATATATATACATATATAGGCACTCTTCCGACAGACGGGTCTAAATAGTTCTGCAGTGAATAATTTTATATAACTAACACTAACCCTAACCCTAACCCTAACTTATTCACTGCAGAACTATTTAGACCCGTCTGTCGGAAGAGTGCCCATATATATATATATGTTTGCATATCCTTTACAGGACATCGCTGTCAACATCAGCAGCTTTCAGCTGATTGTTGATTTCTTGGCAAGATTACACTCAGTAGTTTGCCATTGCTTTCTGAGCGGCCGGCTCACATACCCCGTAAGTTACCGACGCGATTCGAACCACTGCTGATTCTCACCGTCGTCACGTTACTTACGAGAGTATACGAGATTACGGAGAAAAGTTGCTAACCTCTAGGCCAGGAAGCCGGTATATAGTATATATATATATATATATATATATTATATATATATATATATATATATATATATATATATATATATATATATATAATATATATATATTATATATATATATATATATATATATATATATATATTCTCCACTTCTTGTTTCTACTTCTGTAAGGGGCGATCAATACCTGTGAGTTTCTCATTATTAGTTGCTATTCGCAGCAGAACCTTCACATTTACGTCAGGCCGACATACTTACACTCACTGGCCCGGTGCTTGAAAGCACTTTACCATATCTATAACTATAAGTGCACAACAGTTCTCTACCTCACACAAACACACACAACAGACACACGCATTTTCTCATGCTTTCGTTCATTCTTTGTTTATCTGTGTCTACGATTGTACTATTTGCAACTCCAGGTCCCTCTGACGCGTGTGTAACAAGGCAATCAAGCCTTCATTGTGTTATTTAAGAGGTTACAAGATCTGGCCACATTTGGAGCCTCCGGAAAAGGTTGAAAGCCAGAAACAAATGGGGTTGGTAGTGGTGGGAGGCTGGGAGGGTAACGAATTGGTATCGATCGCTTCCCGCCTACGGCTATCTCAATGACAGGCCGACAGGGGAGGTTATCACACTTACTTTAATTACTGCCTTGCTTCAAATTGCCTCTCGAAACATCAGTGAACAATCAATAATGTTTCAGGAGGAAGTGAGAGAGGAAACTACGAAGGAGGTGTGAGGAGGAACTAGTGGAGTGGAAGACAAAAAAAAAATGGAGGGAATGGGGAATAGCACCGATTTCTTGAGTGAATGCGACAAGGGATGGGGCGGGAAGGGAAAGAAAGAGGAATCCAATTAAAGAATGGGTCATGGCGGAAGCGGTGCTGGCAGAATGGGATAAAAACATGCGCTTGTACTTCATGCATGCTTTGCTTCTCGGCAGACAAAAAACGTCCATCTGCAGAAACTGTCTATGGAAAACACTTCATAGTCTGCTTAGCTGTAGTTTAGTTTTAGTTTGTTGTTGAACTGACTCTCCAACCAGTCCAAGGTTAAACATACGCGATATTTATAGCTGCTGTTGCTGGGGTAATTGCGATTGGTTTCCGCTCACTCGGTGTCTCATTTCTGTTTTATGTTGCATACGTGTAAATTCTTTTGTCGTCCCGAGTCCTAGACAAACACGGTTAGACTTAAGTTACTACTAGACATTGTTAGTTTCACAGGGAGTAATTACGTTTTCATATGATCGTTTTCTGGTCAGACAGTCAGTGTTCAAGGTCAGCTAATAGATACAGTGAGCCAGTAGATACAGTGAGCCAGTAGATACAGTGAGCCAGTAGATACAGTGAGACAGTAGATACAGTGAGACAGTAGATACAGTGAGACAGTAGATACAGTGAGACAGTAGATACAGTGAGACAGTAGATACAGTGAGACAGTAGATACAGTGAGACAGTAGATACAGTGAGACAGTAGATACAGTGAGCCAGTAGATACAGTGAGCCAGTAGATACAGTGAGACAGTAGATACAGTGAGACAGTAGATACAGTGAGACAGTAGATACAGTGAGACAGTAGATACAGTGAGACAGTAGATACAGTGAGACAGTAGATACAGTGAGACAGTAGATACAGTGAGCCAGTAGATACAGTGAGACAGTAGATACAGTGAGACAGTAGATACAGTGAGACAGTAGATACAGTGAGACAGTAGATACAGTGAGACAGTAGATACAGTGAGACAGTAGATACAGTGAGACAGTAGATACAGTGAGACAGTAGATACAGTGAGACAGTAGATACAGTGAGACAGTAGATACAGTGAGACAGTAGATACAGTGAGACAGTAGATACAGTGAGACAGTAGACTACAGTGAGACAGTAGATACAGTGAGACAGTAGATACAGTGAGACAGTAGATACAGTGAGACAGTAGATACAGTGAGACAGTAGATACAGTGAGACAGTAGATACAGTGAGACAGTAGATACAGTGAGACAGTAGATACAGTGAGACAGTAGATACAGTGAGACAGTAGATACAGTGAGACAGTAGATACAGTGAGACAGTAGATACAGTGAGACAGTAGATACAGTGAGACAGTAGATACAGTGAGACAGTAGATACAGTGAGACAGTAGATACAGTGAGACAGTAGATACAGTGAGACAGTAGATACAGTGAGACAGTAGATACAGTGAGACAGTAGATACAGTGAGACAGTAGATACAGTGAGACAGTAGATACAGTGAGACAGTAGATACAGTGAGACAGTAGATACAGTGAGACAGTAGATACAGTGAGACAGTAGATACAGTGAGACAGTAGATACAGTGAGACAGTAGATACAGTGAGACAGTAGATACAGTGAGACAGTAGATACAGTGAGACAGTAGATACAGTGAGACAGTAGATACAGTGAGACAGTAGATACAGTGAGACAGTAGATACAGTGAGACAGTAGATACAGTGAGACAGTAGATACAGTGAGACAGTAGATACAGTGAGACAGTAGATACAGTGAGACAGTAGATACAGTGAGACAGTAGATACAGTGAGACAGTAGATACAGTGAGACAGTAGATACAGTGAGACAGTAGATACAGTGAGACAGTAGATACAGTGAGACAGTAGATACAGTGAGACAGTAGATACAGTGAGACAGTAGATACAGTGAGACAGTAGATACAGTGAGACAGTAGATACAGTGAGACAGTAGATACAGTGAGACAGTAGATACAGTGAGACAGTAGATACAGTGAGACAGTAGATACAGTGAGACAGTAGATACAGTGAGACAGTAGATACAGTGAGACAGTAGATACAGTGAGACAGTAGATACAGTGAGACAGTAGATACAGTGAGACAGTAGATACAGTGAGACAGTAGATACAGTGAGACAGTAGATACAGTGAGACAGTAGATACAGTGAGACAGTAGATACAGTGAGACAGTAGATACAGTGAGACAGTAGATACAGTGAGACAGTAGATACAGTGAGACAGTAGATACAGTGAGACAGTAGATACAGTGAGACAGTAGATACAGTGAGACAGTAGATACAGTGAGACAGTAGATACAGTGAGACAGTAGATACAGTGAGACAGTAGATACAGTGAGACAGTAGATACAGTGAGACAGTAGATACAGTGAGACAGTAGATACAGTGAGACAGTAGATACAGTGAGACAGTAGATACAGTGAGCCAGTAGATACAGTGAGACAGTAGATACAGTGAGACAGTAGATACAGTGAGACAGTAGATACAGTGAGCCAGTAGATACAGTGAGACAGTAGATACAGTGAGACAGTAGATACAGTGAGACAGTAGATACAGTGAGACAGTAGATACAGTGAGACAGTAGATACAGTGAGACAGTAGATACAGTGAGACAGTAGATACAGTGAGACAGTAGATACAGTGAGACAGTAGATACAGTGAGACAGTAGATACAGTGAGACAGTAGATACAGTGAGACAGTAGATACAGTGAGACAGTAGATACAGTGAGCAGTAGATACAGTGAGACAGTAGATACAGTGAGACAGTAGATACAGTGAGACAGTAGATACAGTGAGACAGTAGATACAGTGAGACAGTAGATACAGTGAGACAGTAGATACAGTGAGACAGTAGATACAGTGAGACAGTAGATACAGTGAGACAGTAGATACAGTGAGACAGTAGATACAGTGAGACAGTAGATACAGTGAGACAGTAGATACAGTGAGACAGTAGATACAGTGAGACAGTAGATACAGTGAGACAGTAGATACAGTGAGACAGTAGATACAGTGAGACAGTAGATACAGTGAGACAGTAGATACAGTGAGACAGTAGATACAGTGAGACAGTAGATACAGTGAGACAGTAGATACAGTGAGACAGTAGATACAGTGAGACAGTAGATACAGTGAGACAGTAGATACAGTGAGACAGTAGATACAGTGAGACAGTAGATACAGTGAGACAGTAGATACAGTGAGACAGTAGATACAGTGAGACAGTAGATACAGTGAGACAGTAGATACAGTGAGACAGTAGATACAGTGAGACAGTAGATACAGTGAGACAGTAGATACAGTGAGACAGTAGATACAGTGAGACAGTAGATACAGTGAGACAGTAGATACAGTGAGACAGTAGATACAGTGAGACAGTAGATACAGTGAGACAGTAGATACAGTGAGACAGTAGATACAGTGAGACAGTAGATACAGTGAGACAGTAGATACAGTGAGACAGTAGATACAGTGAGACAGTAGATACAGTGAGCCAGTAGATACAGTGAGACAGTAGATACAGTGAGACAGTAGATACAGTGAGACAGTAGATACAGTGAGACAGTAGATACAGTGAGCGAGTAGATACAGTGAGACAGTAGATACAGTGAGACAGTAGATACAGTGAGACAGTAGATACAGTGAGACAGTAGATACAGTGAGACAGTAGATACAGTGAGACAGTAGATACAGTGAGACAGTAGATACAGTGAGACAGTAGATACAGTGAGACAGTAGATACAGTGAGACAGTAGATACAGTGAGACAGTAGATACAGTGAGACAGTAGATACAGTGAGACAGTAGATACAGTGAGACAGTAGATACAGTGAGACAGTAGATACAGTGAGCGAGTAGATACAGTGAGACAGTAGATACAGTGAGACAGTAGATACAGTGAGCCAGTAGATACAGTGAGACAGTAGATACAGTGAGACAGTAGATACAGTGAGACAGTAGATACAGTGAGACAGTAGATACAGTGAGGACAGTAGATACAGTGAGACAGTAGATACAGTGAGACAGTAGATACAGTGAGCCAGTAGATACAGTGAGACAGTAGATACAGTGAGACAGTAGATACAGTGAGACAGTAGATACAGTGAGCCAGTAGATACAGTGAGCGAGTAGATACAGTGAGACAGTAGATACAGTGAGACAGTAGATACAGTGAGACAGTAGATACAGTGAGCGAGTAGATACAGTGAGACAGTAGATACAGTGAGACAGTAGATACAGTGAGACAGTAGATACAGTGAGACAGTAGATACAGTGAGACAGTAGATACAGTGAGACAGTAGATACAGTGAGACAGTAGATACAGTGAGACAGTAGATACAGTGAGACAGTAGATACAGTGAGACAGTAGATACAGTGAGACAGTAGATACAGTGAGACAGTAGATACAGTGAGACAGTAGATACAGTGAGACAGTAGATACAGTGAGACAGTAGATACAGTGAGACAGTAGATACAGTGAGACAGTAGATACAGTGAGACAGTAGATACAGTGAGACAGTAGATACAGTGAGACAGTAGATACAGTGAGACAGTAGATACAGTGAGACAGTAGATACAGTGAGACAGTAGATACAGTGAGACAGTAGATACAGTGAGACAGTAGATACAGTGAGACAGTAGATACAGTGAGCCAGTAGATACAGTGAGCCAGTAGATACAGTGAGACAGTAGATACAGTGAGCAGTAGATACAGTGAGACAGTAGATACAGTGAGACAGTAGATACAGTGAGACAGTAGATACAGTGAGACAGTAGATACAGTGAGACAGTAGATACAGTGAGACAGTAGATACAGTGAGACAGTAGATACAGTGAGACAGTAGATACAGTGAGACAGTAGAATACAGTGAGACAGTAGATACAGTGAGACAGTAGATACAGTGAGACAGTAGATACAGTGAGACAGTAGATACAGTGAGACAGTAGATACAGTGAGACAGTAGATACAGTGAGACAGTAGATACAGTGAGACAGTAGATACAGTGAGACAGTAGATACAGTGAGACAGTAGATACAGTGAGACAGTAGATACAGTGAGACAGTAGATACAGTGAGACAGTAGATACAGTGAGACAGTAGATACAGTGAGACAGTAGATACAGTGAGACAGTAGATACAGTGAGACAGTAGATACAGTGAGACAGTAGATACAGTGAGGACAGTAGATACAGTGAGACAGTAGATACAGTGAGACAGTAGATACAGTGAGCCAGTAGATACAGTGAGCAGTAGATACAGTGAGACAGTAGATACAGTGAGACAGTAGATAACAGTGAGCCAGTAGATACAGTGAGACAGTAGATACAGTGAGACAGTAGATACAGTGAGACAGTAGATACAGTGAGACAGTAGATACAGTGAGACAGTAGATACAGTGAGACAGTAGATACAGTGAGACAGTAGATACAGTGAGACAGTAGATACAGTGAGACAGTAGATACAGTGAGACAGTAGATACAGTGAGACAGTAGATACAGTGAGACAGTAGATACAGTGAGACAGTAGATACAGTGAGCCAGTAGATACAGTGAGCCAGTAGATACAGTGAGCCAGTAGATACAGTGAGACAGTAGATACAGTGAGACAGTAGATACAGTGAGACAGTAGATACAGTGAGACAGTAGATACAGTGAGACCAGTAGATACAGTGAGACAGTAGATACAGTGAGACAGTAGATACAGTGAGACAGTAGATACAGTGAGACAGTAGAGATACAGTGAGACAGTAGATACAGTGATACAGTAGATACAGTGAGACAGTAGATACAGTGAGACAGTAGATACAGTGAGACAGTAAGATACAGTGAGACAGTAGATACAGTGAGACAGTAGGATACAGTGAGACAGTAGATACAGTGAGACAGATGATACAGTGAGACAGTAGATACAGTGAGACAGTAGATACAGTGAGACCAGTAGATACCGTGAGGCATTTAGTATAGGTGAGATAGTAGATACAGTGAGACAGGTAGATACAGTGAGATATTAGATACAGTGAGACAGTAGATAGCAGTTGAGAGCAGTAGATACAGTGAGGTAGTAGATACAGTGCAGCACAGTAGATACAGTGGAGACAGTAGAATCAGTGAGATAGTCGATACCGTGAGCCAGTAGATACGAGTGAGATAGTAGATACAGAGAGACCAGTAGATACAGATGAGACAGTAGATACAGTGAGACAGTATAGATACAGTGAGACAGTAGATACAGTGAGACAGTAGATACAGTGAGCCAGTAGATACAGTGAGACGAGTAGATACAGTGAGACAGTAGATACAGTGAGACAGTAGATACAGTGAGACAGTAGATACAGTGAGACAGTAGATACAGTGAGACAGTAGATACAGTGAGACAGTAGATACAGTGAGACGAGTAGATACAGTGAGACAGTAGATACAGTGAGACAGTAGATACAGTGAGACAGTAGATACAGTGAGACAGTAGATACAGTGAGACAGTAGATACAGTGAGACAGTAGATACAGTGAGATAGTAGATACAGTGAGACAGTAGATACAGTGAGACAGTAGATACAGTGAGACAGTAGATACAGTGAGACAGTAGATACAGTGAGACAGTAGATACAGTGAGACAGTAGATACAGTGAGACAGTAGATACAGTGAGACAGTAGATACAGTGAAGACAGTAGATACAGTGAGACAGTAGATACAGTGAGACAGTAGATACAGTGAGACAGTAGATACAGTGAGACAGTAGATACAGTGAGACAGTAGATACAAGTGAGACAGTAGATACAGTGAGACAGTAGATACAGTGAGACAGTAGATACAGTGAAGACAGTAAGATACAGTGAGACAGTAGATACAGTGAGACAGTAGATACGTGAGACAGTAGATACAGTGAGACAGTAGATACAGTGAGACAGTAGATACAGTAGAGACAGGTAGATACAGTGAGACAGTAGATACAGTGAGACAGTAGATACAGTGAGACAGTAGATACAGTGAGACAGTAGATACAGTGAGACAGTAGATACAGTGAGACAGTAGATACAGTGAGACAGTAGATACAGTGAGACAGTAAGATACAGTGAGGACGAGTAAGTATACAGTTGAAGACAGTAGATACAGTGAGGACAGTAGATTATCAGTGAGACAGTAGATACAGTTGGAGGACAGTAGAGACAGTGAGTACAGTAGTAATACAGTGAGACAGTAGATACAGTGAAGAACAGGTAGATACAGTGAGACAGTAAGATACAGTGAGACAGTAGATACAGTGAGACAGTAGATACAGTGAGACAGTAGATACAGTGAGACAGTAGATACAGTGAGACAGTAGATACAGTGAGCCAGTAGATACAGTGAGACAGTAGATACAGTGAGCAGTAGATACAGTGAGACAGTAGATACAGTGAGCCCGTAGATACAGTGAGACAGTAGATACAGTGAGCCCGTAGAACGTGAGACAGTAGATTACCCGTGAGACATAGATACAGTGAGACAAATAGAAAAGGAGCCCGTAGAACAGTAACAGTAGATACAGTGAAGACAGTAGATACAGTGAGCCCGTAGAACAGTAGACAGTAGTACAGTGAGACAGTAGATAAGTGAACAGTAGATACAGAGACGTAGATGTGAGCCGTAGATACAGTGAGCACAGTAATACAGTGAGACAGTAGATACATTAGGTAAGTAGACAGTAGATACAGTGAGACAGTAGATTACAGTGAGACAGTAGATACAGTGAGACAGTAGATACAGTGGACAGTAATACAGTGAGACAGTAGATACAGTGAGCCAGTAGACACAGTGAGCCAGTAGATACAGTGAGCCAGTAGTAGACACGATGCGCTAGCAGACATAGTAAGGCAGTAGACACGATGAGCCAGGAGACATCGTAAGGCTGTAGTAGACACGATGAGCCAGCAGACATCGTAAGGCTGTAGTAGACACGATGAGCCAGCAGACATCGTAAGGCTGTAGTAGACACGATGAGCCAGCAGACATCGTAAGGCTGTAGTAGACACGATGAGCCAGCAGACATAGTAAGGCAGTAGACACGATGAGCCAGCAGATATAGTAAGGCAGTAGTAGACACGATGAGCCAGCAGACATCGTAAGGCAGTAGAGCACGATGAGCCAGCAGACATCGTAAGGCGTAGTAGACACGATGAGCCGCAGACATCGTAAGGCTGATAGACACGATGAGCCAGCAGACATAGTAAAGGGAGTAGACACGATGAGCAGCAGATATAGTAAGGCAGTAGTAGACACGATGAGCCAGCAGACATCGTAAGGCTGTAGTAGACACGATGAGCCAGCAGACATAGTAAGGCAGTAGTAGACACGATGAGCTAGCAGACATAGTAAGGCAGTAGTAGACACGATGAGCTAGCAGACATAGTAAGGCAGTAGTAGACACGATGAGCTAGCAGACATAGTAAGGCAGTAGTAGACACGATGAGCCAGCAGACATCGTAAGGCTGTAGTAGACACGATGAGCCAGCAGACATAGTAAGGCAGTAGACACGATGAGCCAGCAGATATAGTAAGGCAGTAGTAGACACGATGAGCCAGCAGACATAGTAAGGCAGTAGATACGATGAGCCAGCAGACATAGTAAGGCAGTAGATACGATGAACCAGCAGACATAGTAAGGCAGTAGACACGATGAGCCAGCAGTCATAGTAAGGCAGTAGTAGACACGATGAGCCAGCAGACATAGTAAGGCAGTAGTAGACACGATGCGCTAGCAGACATAGTAAGGCAGTAGACACGATGAGCCAGCAGACATAGTAAGGCAGTAGATACGATGAACCAGCAGACATAGTAAGGCAGTAGACACGATGAGCTAGCAGATATAGTAAGGCAGTAGACACAATGAGCCAGCAGACATTGTAAGGCAGTAGTAGACACGATGAGCCAGCAGATATAGTAAGGCAGTAGTAGACACGATGAGCCAGCAGACACAGTAAGGCAGTAGACACCATGAGCCAGCAATATAGTAAGGCAGTCGACAAGATGAGCTAGCAGATATAGTAAGGCAGTCGACAAGATGAGCTAGCAGATATAGTAAGGCAGTCGACAAATGAGCCAGCAGACTAGTAAGGCATCGACAAGATGAGCTGCAGATTAGTAAGGCAGTCGACAAGATGAGCTAGCAGATATAGTAAGGCAGTCGACAAGATGAGCTAGCAGATATAGTAAGGCAGTCGACAAGATGAGCTAGCAGATATAGTAAGGCAGTCGACAAGATGAGCTAGCAGACATAGTAAGGCAGTAGTAGACACGATGAGCCAGCAGACATAGTAAGGCAGTCGACAAGATGAGCTAGCAGATATAGTAAGGCAGTCGACAAGATGAGCTAGCAGATATAGTAAGGCAGTCGACAAGATGAGCTAGCAGATATAGTAAGGCAGTCGACAAGATGAGCTAGCAGACATAGTAAGGCAGTCGACAAGATGAGCTAGCAGATATAGTAAGGCAGTAGACACAATGAGCCAGCAGACATTGTAAGGCAGTAGTAGACACGATGAACCAGCAAATATAGTAAGGCAGTAGACACAATGAGCCAGCAGACATTGTAAGGCAGTAGTAGACACGATGAACCAGCAGATATAGTAAGGCAGTCGACAAGATGAGCTAGCAGACATAGTAAGGCAGTAGTAGACACAATGAGCTAGCAGACATAGTAAGGCAGTAGTAGACACGATGAGCCAGCAGATATAGTAAGGCAGTCGACAAGATGAGCTAGCAGACATAGTAAGGCAGTAGTAGACACGATGAGCCAGCAAATATAGTAAGGCAGTCGACAAGATGAGCTAGCAGACATAGTAAGGCAGTAGTAGACACAATGAGCCAGCAGACATAGTAAGGCAGTCGACAAGATGAGCTAGCAGATATAGTAAGGCAGTAGTAGACACGATGAGCCAGCAAATATAGTAAGGCAGTCGACAAGATGAGCCAGCAAATATAGTAAGACAGTAGTAGACACGATGAGCCAGCAGACATAGTAAGGCAGTCGACAAGATGAGCTAGCAGATATAGTAAGGCAGTAGACACAATGAGCCAGCAGACATTGTAAGGCAGTAGTAGACACGATGAGCCAGCAAATATAGTAAGGCAGGAGACACAATGAGCCAGCAGACATTGTAAGGCAGTAGTAGACACGATGCGCTAGCAGACATAGTAAGGCAGTAGTAGACACGATGCGCTAGCAGACATAGTAAGGCAGTAGACACGATGAGCCAGCAGACATAGTAAGGCAGTAGATACGATGAACCAGCAGACATAGTAAGGCAGTAGACACGATGAGCCAGCAGACATAGTAAGGCAGTAGTAGACACGATGCGCTAGCAGACATAGTAAGGCAGTAGTAGACACGATGCGCTAGCAGACATAGTAAGGCAGTAGACACGATGAGCCAGCAGACATAGTAAGGCAGTAGATACGATGAACCAGCAGACATAGTAAGGCAGTAGACACGATGAGCTAGCAGATATAGTAAGGCAGTAGACACAATGAGCCAGCAGACATTGTAAGGCAGTAGACACGATGAGCCAGCAGACATAGTAAGGCAGTAGACACGATGAGCTAGCAGATATAGTAAGGCAGTAGACACAATGAGCCAGCAGACATTGTAAGGCAGTAGTAGACACGATGAGCCAGCAGATATAGTAAGGCAGTAGTAGACACGATGAGCCAGCAGACACAGTAAGGCAGTAGACACCATGAGCCAGCAGACATTGTAAGGCAGTAGTAGACACGATGAGCCAGCAGATATAGTAAGGCAGTCGACAAGATGAGCTAGCAGATATAGTAAGGCAGTAGTAGACACGATGAGCCAGCAGACATTGTAAGGCAGTAGTAGACACGATGAACCAGCAGATATAGTAAGGCAGTAGACACAATGAGCCAGCAGACATTGTAAGGCAGTAGTAGACACAATGAGCCAGCAGACATAGTAAGGCAGTAGTAGACACAATGAGCCAGCAGACATAGTAAGGCAGTAGTAGACACAATGAGCCAGCAGACATAGTAAGGCAGTAGTAGACACGATGAGCCAGCAGATATAGTAAGGCAGTCGACAAGATGAGCTAGCAGACATAGTAAGGCAGTAGTAGACACAATGAGCCAGCAGACATAGTAAGGCAGTCGACAAGATGAGCTAGCAGATATAGTAAGGCAGTAGTAGACACGATGAGCCAGCAAATATAGTAAGGCAGTCGACAAGATGAGCTAGCAGATATAGTAAGACAGTAGTAGACACGATGAGCCAGCAGACATAGTAAGGCAGTCGACAAGATGAGCTAGCAGATATAGTAAGGCAGTAGACACAATGAGCCAGCAGACATTGTAAGGCAGTAGACACAATGAGCCAGCAAATATAGTAAGGCAGTAGACACAATGAGCCAGCAGACATTGTAAGGCAGTAGTAGACACGATGAGCCAGCAAATATAGTAAGGCAGTAGACACAATGAGCCAGCAGACATTGTAAGGCAGTAGTAGACACGATGAGCCAGCAAATATAGTAAGGCAGTCGACAAGATGAGCCAGCAGACATTGTAAGGCAGTCGACAAGATGAGCTAGCAGATATAGTAAGGCAGTAGACACAATGAGCCAGCAGACATAGTAAGGCAGTAGTAGACACGATGAGCTAGCAAATATAGTAAGGCAGTCGACAAGATGAGCTAGCAGACATAGTAAGGCAGTAGACACGATGAGCCAGCAGACATAGTAAGGCAGTAGTAGACACGATGAGCTAGCAGATATAGTAAGGCAGTAGTAGACACGATGAGCCAGCAAATATAGTAAGGCAGTAGACACGATGAGCCAGCAGACATAGTAAGGCAGTAGTAGACACGATGAGCCAGCAGACATAGTAAGGCAGTAGACACAATGAGCCAGCAGACATAGTAAGGCAGTAGTAGACACGATGAGCCAGCAAATATAGTAAGGCAGTAGACACAATGAGCCAGCAGACATAGTTAGGCAGTAGTAGACACGATGAGCCAGCAGACTTATTAAGGCAGTAGTAGACACAATGAGCCAGCAGATATAGTAAGGCAGTAGTAGACACGATGAGCCAGCAGATATAGTAAGGCAGTAGTAGACACGATGCGCCAGCAGATATAGTAAGGCAGTAGACACGATGAGCCAGCAGACATCGTAAGGCTGTAGACATGATGAGCCAGCAGACATAGTCAGCCAGCAGACACGGTAATCCAGTACACTCCGGGGTTCCAGTAGATTCAATAAGTCAATTCCCCTTAAGCCAACCGCTCCTTGAGTTAATTAACTCATTGAGCCAATCATTGATTGTCCCTTTTCTAAACTTAATCATTTGAAAGTCCCCACAGTACAGCTCAACCGACAAGCTGAAGAACTTACATACGCCCCGAATATCTCCCTTATGTTGGACAAAATCCGGATAAAATAAAACCCAGATTTCCATTTTTTACACAAGTTCCCTAGGGGAAATTTTCATAATTTTCTGACCATAAATCATTAGCACCCACAAAATGTTTACCTGGAGCAAACAAAAAACATATTGACATCGTTTGATGACATAGCCGCTGGGAATGGATTGCTCCTAAATTACAGATGTGCGGTTGATGATGGCAATGTTTGAAACAACATGGACAGCCAAAGCGAGTTATGAAGATGTCCTTGCAGAAGATTCAGCATGAAAGGAACTCATCACAAACATCAGAAGAGAGCAGTGAACATTTTTTAGTCATGCCATGAGGAAAGAGAAACTCGCATACGCTATAACAACCCGCAATAGATATAGTGAACAGCAGAGAAAATGTATTTTATTCTTCTGCTTTTTCTTTTTCTTCGCCATCGTCGCCGTTATCTCTCCCCCCCCCCCCCCCCCTTTTTTGTCTCCGTCTCCTCCTCCTCTCCCTCCCTCCCTCCCTCTCTTCCTCCTCCTCATCCTTCTTCTTCTTCTGCTTGTCTCATGACATGGTAATATGCATTCTTTATGTTCATAGCATTCCTTTGACAACGTTTTTTCTTTATGAATGTAACATTCATAATAAATAATTGATGTACGAAAGATGTGCCCTTGGAAGGGCCACGTGTAAGAGGGCCTGCGTGCCCAATTTTTGACCCTTTGAAAATAAAGTTTGTTGGTTCGTTAGTTCTACAGTCCTCGTTTGATAGGAATGCATCATCTCAAATGTTACAGAAATATGGAGAACGACTAAACCATTTACTATTCAACTATAAGTTAGTTTGTTGCATATTTGTTTTAGGCTGTTTGTGATTTCTTGACACGTTTCCGTTTAGTAGTTTAACATTGCTTTCTGAACAACCGGCACTCATACCTGTGTAATGACAGCAACGCAAGGCGGGTCTGCTTCCAAATCGAACCAGCTGTGTTTCGAAGGCGGAAGGCGGGATCGCAAATTGGATTCGTAACCCTACGCCACAGAGCTGGCGTCAACTACAAACGTTCTTTACATGTTGCCTGGACAGAATAGAAGGATTCAGATGGTATGGCAGAATAGAAGGACTTGAATGGTATGACAGAATTAACAAAGTGGACCTCATGGACGAGCACTG
>JACEFZ010002859.1:247500-255952 GCA_014155875.1 Cepaea nemoralis
ACCTGGAATACGGGTCAACTGCGTGGTGTTCAGCATCAAACACCACACTACAAGAGCTGGACAAGGTACAAAATCAAGCACTTAGAGTCACCCCAGGAGGGATGAGATCAATCCCTATAGTGGAGGTGGAGAAGGTGGGGAGGACAAAGCACTGAGTGAGCGCAGAGATACGAAAACGCTAATACAAGCAGAAAAGTTCCTCAGCTTGCCAGGCCACCCTATGAAGAACAGATTTGAAAACTTAGCTATGGGGCGGTTTTATCCACCAGGCCAAATGACTCTGCAAAGAAACCACCGATCTGCCCACAGTTGGTATCCCCCTGAAAACAATTCCAGAGCGAACTCCATGGACAGGTGAACATGGACTATCACTACAAATCCAGACAAAAGTGAGAGGAATATTAGACAAGGAAGAACATACCAGTGTACAGCGCAGAACAGCCACTCTCAGCTTCCCTGATGAAGAATATCCACAGGACCTCTGGATCCGAGTCTACACAGATCAGTCAGCACAAAATGCTGTTCGAAATGGAAGAGCGGGAGTGTAGATAGAATACCCAAATAATACTAGGGATACGGCCAGAGTACTAACAGGAGAGTACTGCTGTCAGAGTCTAGAAGGGTACAGTGATGCAGTGACATCGTTACGCCCGCCAGGCGACTTAGTTACCAGCAGGGATGCAGTAACTTCGTTACGCCGCCAGGCGAGTAGTAGTTACCTGCCTGCAAGATTGCTGGCTGACGAGCGACCAGCGGTCAGGCAAGGACGACGCAAGACGCACGCATGCCTCGTGAAGCCACCTCAGGTGGGAGGCAAGTTGCGAACTAGCGGCAGACAGCTCTGGGACACGGACTTGGACGGACGCATGATGAGAGAAAGGCGTTGTGTGGTTTTCTGTGCCTGAAAGTCGAATGTCTGGACATCTTGAGAGATAGACTTGTGAGCTGTATTGTGGATGTAAGTGTATTGAAGTAAAAAGTATATATTGTTGTGATCATCGTACTGTATATGATCTGTAAATAAATCCATTGAACGGTGAGTCGTTGAGTCTTACGTCAAATCACGTTGTACTTGTACTGTCTCACATGTGTTAGGTTAGCGAGCCAAGTTTAAGACCCTGACATGTGTGGACGTGGGGGCTCGTCCGGGATTTGAACCCGGGACCTCTCGCACCCAAAGCGAGAATCATACCCCTAGACAATGTCTGAGTGCAGTGTGTACAAATACACTCAGACCGACACAGCCATTCATCAGTGAATATTTTTTTTTCCATTCACAAAAAGCTGTGTAATGTCTACAATGTGATGTGATAGGGGTTACTCCCAATATATATAGTGTTCTTATTTTACTAATTCATGTAGTGATTGTCGTGTATAATTGTGTAGTGTGTGGTAGAAAGCGAACTTTATTAATTGTATATATTACGAACAAGAACAGTGTCACATTCGCTCAAAAACTTACCGTAAGCGAACTATCCAATTTGACAGTGGCATCTGCGTGTGGAACATTCCAGGGATATTTTAAATACGTGTGTGAACGAGTGACCTAAACATTGACAGCTACACCACTGCAGTCAACCGAAATCCATAAGGTTTTATAGTGAAACATCCAACACATGAACAGTCAACCGAAATCCAGAAGGTTTTGTAGTGAAACATCCAACACATGAACGAGAGAACATTGTACTTTCCGTAACTACATCAGACTGGAACAAGTGTGTTCTACAAGCTTCAACATCAGCTGTTTAGTGTTCGTGTGTACTTCCGGATTAGTTAGAAATTTAGAGCAAAATTAGAAGACGACAAATAAAAGTTTAAAAAGCTATGACGATTCTAAAATCTTTAGGAATCAACAAAGTTAAATACACGAATTGTGTGTTTATAGATTTCTGTAGTGTAATCTTAGAATCATATCTTGATTAATGTATTCATATTACCGACTTTTTCTCGTTAGTATGAAGAAACGTCAAGCGATGACGCTAAGAAATAGAATAATTATTGTAAATTATTAGATTTCATAAATTTTGAAATTATTCCCCTTTCATTTAGTTGTTATTACATCATTACACAAAGGGCCATAATTTGAAATGTATTCAGTAATGTGTTGTGTATAAATAGCCATGTTGTTGCCAGATTGTTGACACAACAGGTAGCCATCTACTGGGCATGGCAGAGTGTTGCCGACATTGCAGACCAACACAAGAGCTCCTGGCCAAATAAGGTCAGGGTTTGAGCGTTTAATGCGACTTATGTAAAAGCCGTATTTCGGTCTAGCCAGATGGGTTTTGTTTCAAGAACCATATTATTACGTTTTTTTGGGAGGCTGCGAGGTAGCTGCGTGAAGCTGGTACTACCGATCTGACTGGGTCATTAATGCAATTGAGGTAATCAGCCATCGAGAGGATGAAACCTGACAAGTGTTAAAGGTTGAACACCACATGTCGTTGAATGCAACTTCCATTTCTTATATATTTCTATGGCATATGTGTATTTATTTGAATTTTGATACCAATGTATATAACAACAGAAGGGTCGACTCTGACAAGGTTAAAATATTAACCCAGTATGTACATATATTATACATGAAAGATGACATCTTTCATGAAGTTGCCGGGGGAGCGTGTCAGAGTCTAGAAGGGTACAGTGCTGCAGTGACATCGTTACGCCCGCCATGCGACTTAGTTCCCAGCAGGGATGCAGTAACTTCGTTACGCCGCCAGGCGAGTAGTAGTTACCTGCCTGCAAGATTGCTGGCTGACGAGCGACCAGCGGTCAGGCAAGGACGACGCAAGACGCACGCATGCCTCGTGAAGCCACCTCAGGTGGGAGGCAAGTTGCGAACTAGCGGCAGACAGCTCTGGGACACGGACTTGGACGGACGCATGATGAGAGAAAGGCGTTGTGTGGTTTTCTGTGCCTGAAAGTCGAATGTCTGGACATCTTGAGAGATAGACTTGTGAGCTGTATTGTGGATGTAAGTGTATTGAAGTAAAAAGTATATATTGTTGTGATCATCGTACTGTATATCGTACTGTAAATAAATCCATTGAACGGTGTGTCGTTGAGTCTTACGTCAAATCACGTTGTACTTGTACTGTCTCACATGTGTTAGGTTAGCGAGCCAAGTTTAAGACCCTGACAACTGCCTTAACTATGATGCTGAAATTGAGGCAATCAAGATAGCAACAGAGAAAGTACTAAATACCAGCCATGGTACACAGCCTGTGGTGCTATTGACAGATGCAAAATCAGTACTCGAGGCGTTCTTGTCTGGGAAATGGCCAGTACTAAGGACACTACTTTCTGAACTTAGCAGTCAGCATAAGGTCACCAAACAGTGGATACCCGGAAACAACACAGCTGATCGATTGGCTAAGGAAGAAGCAAAAGAAAAACAGCCTGATGTGCCCGTTACATACCACCAAAAGAAAAGAATGATAAAATCAGCCAGAAAGTCACCAAAACCTGCTGAAGAGGACTACCACGTTATGGACAGACCAGAAAAAGTCATTATTCTGCGCCTCAGAATAGGACACGATAGATTACGCATGCATACAAAATTCAACCGTGCGCAATCAGCCATGTGCACATGTGGGTTGGCGTAGCAGACAGAGAGAAAACTTACTCCAAGACTGCCCAAAAGACAACATTTCTAGGCAAAACTTCTGGCCTAGAGAGTTAGTTAGTTAGTTAGTTATCAGTTGGGGTATCTTCGTTGCACTCCGGACATGTCCATAGGTGCTCAGATCCTCCATCCAGCATATGCATCAGCGTCCGGTGGCTAATAGTGCCAGTTCTGTGTTGGTTGACGAGGCGCTTTGTTTTCCCGATGTACCTCTCGCGTCTGGCTGTGCCGATTCTTACTCCCAGGTCTTTCATCCTGGAAAGCGATGTGGAATCACTGGCGTCAAAATCCTCTGTTCTCGCCATATCTTTAAGGGCGTTAATAACATCGGCACGATCCATGGGCTGGCCATCTACAGGGGGTGCAGAGCCAGCCAATTTATCAGCTCGTTCATTTCCCTCGACTCCCGCATGTCCCGGGACGAAGATGAAGGTGACTTTGCGGACAACAGACTTCCGCAGCGACTCAGTCCACTGTCTACGTACAGATCATGCTTCAACCTTCTGAATCATGCTCATTGAATCACTTAGTACACACACGTTGGTATAATGCTGTGATTCCAGCCATATGAAAGCCTGTGTAACTGCCATCACCTCCATCGTCATGCTGCTCGTGGTCATAGAATGGGCACCACTGGATTCTTGAACGGTTCGGCCCGCTGAACGGGCTGTAAATGCCCACGCACTTCTCTGCTGCTTTACAACAGATCCATCTGTATAGATGAGCACTTCGGGGCTATCTGAGTGATCATAGATGAGCCTAGAGAGACGACAGTGGAAGATAAACTCTATAGACCGCTGGGTGAACTTAAAAAAAAGACAGTTAAATTCATACAAGGGACAACATTGCAGCTATAAACATGTGAAGTGAATAAATGAATAATACTTTGGCTGAAATACTTAAAACACAAAGTCACTGGTATTGTTCGAATATGGAACATTTGATAGCCCCACGGTAATTTCAATTTAACACGAACTCTTTCTGTGTGCACAAAACTGACTGAAACCGCCTGATTGTTAAGACCTTACTATATTTGAACAATTGTATATTGTTCTTCGAATGCAGTATATGAAACGCTTTTCCTTTGATAACTTTATGAACGTACTTTTTGAGTGGTTGTGAAATCGCAGAGGAGGGCGTTTTATAGCCTGTCGACTACACTAGGATTCCTGAAGATCGATTAAACCACCCCCCCCCCCCCCCCCCCACCCCCACATGATATATGTTCGGCTACTCGATTTGCTAATTGTCGTTCCATTCTACCAATGTAAGTTGTTTGGCACTCACACTGGAATTGATAAATGCAGGTTAATTTGGTGTACCGAAACAACGATTCTCTCACAGATGGAATAGGCATTATTGTGGTTTTATACCCGCTCATTGGTTCAACAGCAAACAATGTCTGTTTAAAAAGTCATCCCATCGAAAGAAAACTGACGAAACATTTAAATATGACAGTATGTTCTGTGATTCGGGCGAAAATAATTCATTACGATGCTTTAATAAACGTTGAATTATTTATGTAATATACACCTTACAAGATGCAGCGAACTATGTCAGGCAATAAATTGTGCAATAAACTGTGTCTTGATTATTTCAAATTTACAGCATTAGCGTCAACAGCAGATTTGCGTGGATTTTGATGGTATGAGCGACGGCCATTATAAAGAAATGGCAAACTGCCGAATGTATCATTGCCTAGTAAATCACAAAGAGCCAATAAATGCTGGAGTTGATTGCAACGTCCTGTGTTGTCTGTCTTGTGGTAACAAACAGCACACGCTTGTCGTGATGGTAACGGATTCACAAAATATAACAAGAAAGGTGAAGACAGGCATTCTGCGGGCAAAGTGGCAGGCTTCAGTTCAACAATCAAAAATAACGAGTATCTGTTGGATACAAATAGTGGACGAAAATGCATAATTTCTACAAATTTGAAATCACGCACTTCAAGTTTCCCAGAGTGTAGATACATTCATACATGTCAAATCACTTTTCACTTAATATTCCATTCGTCAATTCAAATGTTGCATGCCCTTTGTAGGACGTTGCTTCCAATCCCAGGTTGATTTTTGTGTGTGTGTGTGGCAGTTTTACCTTCAGTAGTCTGTCATTGCTTTCCGAAAGAGAAGTCAATGTTTCAATGCAAATGTAGAGATTGAATATACCATTCCACCACCAGAACCATCCATCCATCATGTGCCATGCCGGTAAGCGTGAGCGGTCATGACTCGTCATTTCACTCGATCACCAGAGTCGTGGATCAGCTCAGTGTTCTTGTCTCGACCATGCCACATGGTCAAGCCATCCAGGTATTTACTTCTCTGTCTTCCTTTTGTTCTCTTCCCCTCGATCTTGCCAGTTGTCACCAAGTTCTCTATTTTATTTCTTCTCATTTCCTCCGAAGTCGGAGAGTGTCTGCCTGTACGGCGAGGAACCACCAGTCTGCACACCAATAAGCCAGACATGGGACAACGGATACTCACGCAAAACTCAGGTCCTGTATGACATCACATCCGACATACAGGACTTCGCGTTGGAGCTCAAGCCAACGAACGCAAGCAAGCAAGCATTTCTTCTCATAACATGTCCCAAAAAAGTTGACTGTCTGCGTCTAATTTCTCTAACCAGTTTACGATTGTCATTTGTTTCTTGTAGGACTTGGTCGTTGGTTTTTCTGGCTGTCCATGATATTCTTTGAATTTTCCTCAGAAACCACATTTCCACTGCCACCTGAGCACAGGTAGTTTCAGTGAGTGCGCTCTTAAAGCATTCTCCCACTGAAGGTAAAATCTCATAACTTTTTTTTTTGTGGCGTTCGTTTGCAATAAACTCAAGTGAAGCTCACAAATATGCTGTTACTTTTAGTGCACTGGACTGAGTTTTGCGTGTGGGTTAACTTTCGTTTTAACCAGTGTCCCTCGCCATTAGACGAACTTTCTCCGACTTATGAGGTACATGCTATTTACCTCCTCAAGTCAAGGACGAGCAGTCAACTTTTTAAATCCAATTGACCGGTGTAGGAGTTGAAACCGCTACCTCAGCATCAGTACACAGGAAGTTTAAGAGCGAGTGCGCTTGCCCATTCGGCCATGCTGATTTCCAAATTTCATGACCGCGTCGCTTCATGTGAATGGACACCCAGTTCGTTTTTATGAGCAAGGGGAAAGAACCACGAAAGCTTGACAACAATTGAAAGGCTACAGAGTTGTGCTCCCACAATAGTGTGCAGTATCTCTCAACCACAGAATTGACAACAGCTCATTAATTAAACTCAAGGAGCCTCGTTGACGTAGTGGTTATGTGCTCACCTGCAGGGACACGAAGGCTATATGTTCGAATCCGCATCGGGGCATGTTTTTTTTTTTGTTTGGGTTAGCATTTACCTTAGCTGCCAGGTGGATTCAATTTAAATAATGGGTAACAAAATGTTTTGGCAAGTATTGCCACGATTGACACTATACCGACCATGTCACCCAACATCATAGTGCTTCATCAATTCTCATATGGTTTTTTTTTAAAAAACCAATGCTGTCAAATGCCTTTTCATAGTCTATTAATAGAATATAAACTAGTGAGTTCAATTAAATGTTTTGCCAGATTGTATGTAATGTGGCGATCTGGTCAATGCAGGATCTGTTTGGCCAGAAGCCAAATATCGATCTCTCCAGTTGGTATTCCTTCGGTTTCCCAGATGATGCTAAATGTTTTGTACAGAAGATCAATTGACGTGTCTATATTGTCTTTAATAGCCTTAGTTAGTTAGTTAGTTAGTTAGTTAGTTAGTTAGTTAGTTAGTTAGTTAGTTAGTTAGTTAGTTAGTTAGTTAGTTAGTTAGTTAGTTAGTCGCAGTTAGTCGCAGTTAGTCGCAGTTCCAACTTCACAGCAACGGGTCGTCCCCATTATGCTCCGTTCCTGTGCCACTGAATATCACACAAAACGCTGCCCAATGTGAAAAGTGGAATAGACAGGAGCCTCGACAAACAACAGCCCGCACAGATACACTGTGCATAATGCCGCCGCCAGAATGTCAACACACCAGTCCCCCACGAAACACCCAATTTATCTCTGATGGAATCGGCAGTCATTTTCCTATCTAGATGTTTCCTAGATGTTCACCTACTCAGTCCACGAACATACAGTTCATCACCGACGGCAGTGGCAGTCAACCAGAAGCCCAGCAGCCACGCATTTCTGCATAAGGCAAAAACCGGTCAACTCTGGGACATAGCCACCTGCTATCGCTCTGAACATGCAGTCACGTTCAAAAAAAAAAAAAACTTGGGCAGATTCAAAACCACTTCACACGAAACTCACAGCTCACAGTGTCGCGCCACGCACTCACTCCAGTAGCAGGGCGACGGAACCATCAAGCCTCCTTAGTCGCCTCTTACGACATGGTGGTAGGCTACAGTGTTATTCTTTTTTCCCTTTCGGGCCCCGACAACACACGGGAGGTCTTTAAAAGCCACTGCTGGGATACCATCTGAATTACAGATAGAGAACTTTTTTTAAATTTTCGCCGCTCGCTTTTAACTCAAGCGTAGTCCATAAACACTACTTCTAGTTGTGCTGAACTGAATTTTTTGTTGGATTATCTTTCCCTATTAAAAGTGTCGCCGGCTCCTGGGCTAAAGGGTTTCACGACTTTCTCCGTAATCTGAATACTCTCGTAAGTAAAGGACGTTGTGTGAGAATTGGTAGCGGTTCCCCTCCCCGTCGGAACTTACGGGGTATGTGACCGGCGCCCAAGGAAAAAGCAATTTTGGCCCCAAACTAAAAAAGGTTGGGGGCCGGGTTAAAAAAAAAAAATTTGCCCCAAAGAAA
>JACEFZ010002860.1:0-10000 GCA_014155875.1 Cepaea nemoralis
GCTGCAGGATTCCCCAAACGTATGCAGAACAGAGAAAGATATTTTGGCCCACACCTGCTTCTTTTGAGGACAAAGCTCTATGGAGATATAAACAAGCTAAAAGTTGACCGCAGCTTACTTTAACTATATAAGTTGACTTTTAAAAGGGTGCATGAAACCCAAGGCATGAAATGGAATATTGCTTGGATACAAATCCATTATGTGGAAAGCCCAAAATCAAAGCTTGGTGGGCTTCAAAAAAGGGGAAAAGTGTCCTAGGGGCTAAAATGGAATATTGCTTGGATAGCAAACCATTACGTGGAAAGTCCAATAAAAGCTCACTTGGGGGCTCATAAAAGGTGGAAAAGTGTCCTAGTGGCACGAAAGGGAAATATTGCTTGGATAGCAAATCCATTACGTGAAAGTCCGAATAAAAAGCCCACTGTGGGGGCTTCAAAAGGGGGAAAAGTGTCCTATGGCACGAAAGGGAAATATTGCTTGGATAGCAAATCCTTACATGGAAAGTCCGAATCAAAAGCTCACGTGTGGATGTCTCTGCAGACTGCATACTTCTGGTTTCCGGAAGAACAGCCTATGGTGAACGGCAAGGGCCCAATATACGGAAGTGAGGCTAAGCAGCCATGGTGCAGGACGTGACGATTCCTTGGGTGAGCCCAGTACCAGAGCGCTATGTATCGGCTCTGCAAGTATGGAAGCCTCCTTGGATGGCGGGGAATGCCCATGGTCTGCCCCTGCCTTCCCTTGAGGGCTGACCAGGATCTTTGGCTGTTCTATATGGACCAGCTGGGATGGGGGATAACACCACAACAGTGAGAGTCAAACGTCCTAAGAAACCCCCGGGAAGGTTAACCCGGTAAACAAATGCCCGCAGAAGTCGGATGTGTCGGCCTAACGGCGCAAGAACGCAGCTCTGCTGTAAACAGGCACAACGCAATCACATCCGAAAAAAAAAAACCCCGGGATGAACAAAGAAGAAAAAATTTATCTAGAAAACTGTCTGGATCTATGAATACTGCATACGGTGTATGATAAAAACTGTCGGGATCTATGAATACTGCATACGGGGATTTATGATAGAAACTGTCTGGATCTATGAATACTGCATACAGGATTGATAGAAAACTGTCTGATCTATAATACTGCATTTGAATTTAAAAATGACCAACAGCATACCAAAACAAGCTTGATGTACAGCCCAAAGGGGAAGCAGGAAGAGGCCGACCACGTAAACGATGGACACAGGAAAACAAGTCCATGGGAATATCGATACTGAAGCTCAGAAGCGGCACCCCCTCCCACTGTTTATACTTCACCTCGACACCGCAAGGTACAAAGGAAATGATGAGATAAATGAGATGAATGAAAGAATATAATTTCAAAAGGAAAAACTCACACTTATCCACTCCCCTCAGGGTTTCTGGGTTTTTTTCATAGCAAATTTTCCTATACACTTGGAGAATCGCCCAAGCCTTCACCATATCACGTTTATCTCTGCTTGTTGTTTTCCATCAAGAATGATGATGACCATTAATTTCATCCAGTGGGTTGAAAATATGGAGCCGTGAGTTCTAAGATGATGAAGGTTAGATGAAGAATGTCTTGCGCGATGAATTAGATTAAAGTGAGGAAGAGTCGCGCAATTCGTCGACATCACTCTCTCACCTGAGTCCATCTGAGTCCAGTGGCAAGACAAGTCAAGACGACTGGAGACGAATACAGGTGCAGTGGATGACCAGGGCGCTCTACGTGCCTTGCCGTGCTCATTACGTTCCACGACGCTTTGCGGGTAAACGCCGTCTTGCCCGATGAATCATCAATGATTTCTTCCCTGCAGTCTGTCGAGTCCTGTCTTCACAAGCTCTCTACCTGAGGGGGAGCACAGTGGCTATCTATCACTATCACCCGTTCACTGCCCCACCCACCACCTGCCCTTGGGGATAAAATCCACGTTTCTCGCCATCTGACCCTGTCGAGCCATGCTGGGCACTCCAACCAGAAATGGCAGTTTAAGGGGCTAAGTGGTCTCGAGGTATGGTGTCCGCCTCGAGTGCTGGAGGTTCCGGGTTCAAGCCCAGGTAAGGTCTGGGATGTTTTCACGTGAACTTCTAGTAACAAATTTCCCCTGGTATCTGATTAGTGAGATCAGACGCCCGTGTAAATTGTTGCGCACGTAAAAATCCCTTGGCAGTTGGAAATCAAAAAAGAGTAGCCTAACGGCGCTGCCCGGACAAAATTTCGAGTTAAAATCTACCCAAAGTAATTCAGGATCCTACTACGGAGTTCGTGCACTGAGCTGAGATTCTCCTGACTCAGGCTTGAGTTAGGAACTTATGGGTTACATCCGTGTGCCGTGATGTTGATCGGTCGACTAAACGACCAACGACATGTCAGTTTCCACTTTCGAAGCCAACTCTGTGATCCCGCTACGCAATTGAAACACAACAGGTCTTGCTGTCACAATACCATCGGAAAGCTGCAGTCACCGCCTCAACCTCCATTCTGATGCTTACATCTGTGAAAGATGATGCTGTTGATGCTGATGCCATTAGCTTCAAAATACCTACACGGATGTACACCGCAGCATGTATAAAGCTACTTGAAACATGAACCTGTGTTTACCTGTCCTCGTGTGGACACAGGTCACTCCAGGTGTGGTAACGCCCGCTAGCCACCCGCCACGCCCAGGTGTGTACGTACACTGCACAGGTAGAAAGCTACCTGAAACTGTACCTATTTTTACCCGTCAAACGACGCGGGATCAAACAGTAAACACAGGAGCCGGTCCCCCAGGCCCCGCCCACGCGTGTCAATGACAGCCGTGTCAGTTCAGCTGTTTAAGACCACTGTAGGGCCCGTGTCCACACACGGTTGCTGTGTAGTGTGTAGGCCTCACGGATCTGATGTCTAATCTGCCTCAGCCGATGAATGTGATGGCCTTGGGTAGCGCATCAATAACGCAGCGTGGAGTACATGATTACATTAAAACAAACGGTCAAATAACCCACTTCTCATGGGAACTTTTGGCTGCCACAGTAAGTGCACGTCATGTCAGTTCCTGTCTTTATTATTCCGGCTGGACTTGTGAGGTCTAGATACAGATGATGCCAACAGCTGTTTTCTTTCACTGCCTCCTTCGCCTCAAGTTTTCAGTTTTAGTGGTGGGTTTAACGTTAGCGGTTTTTACACATTCTACCTGCCTAGGTAAATCTACCCATCTCGTAAGTAAATCTGTCGATCTCTAGATAAATCTACCCATCTCTAGATACAATGATACATCTATTCATCTCTAGATAAATCTACTCATCTCTAGATAAGCCTGTCAATTTCTAGATAAATCTACTCATCTCTAGATAAATCTACTCATCTCTAGATAAATCTGCCCATCTCTAGATACAATGATACATCTATTCATCTCTAGATAAATCTGCCCATCTCTAGATACAATGATACATCTATTCATCTCTAGATAAATCTACTCATCTCTAGATAAGCCTGTCAATTTCTAGATAAATCTACTCATCTCTAGATAAATCTATTCATCTCTAGATAAATCTATTCATCTCTAGATAAATCTGCCCATCTCTAGATACAATGATACATCTATTCATCTCTAGATAAATCTACCGATCTCTAGATACAATGATGCATCTATTCATCTCTAGATAAATCTGCCCATCTCTAGATACAATGATACATCTATTCATCTCTAGATAAATCTACCGATCTCTAGATACAATGATGCATCTATTCATCTCTAGATAAATCTGTCCATCTCTAGATACAATGATACATCTATTCATCTCTAGATAAATCTGTCCATCTCTAGATACAATGATACATCTATTCATCTCTAGATAAATCTGTCCATCTCTAGATACAATGATACATCTATTCATCTCTAGATAAATCTGTCCATCTCTAGATACAATGATACATCTATTCATCTCTAGATAAATCTGTCCATCTCGAGATACAATGATACATCTATTCATCTCTAGATAAATCTGTCCATCTCTAGATACAATGATACATCTATTCATCTCTAGATAAATCTACCGATCTCTTAGATACAATGAGTGCATCTATTCATCTCTAGATAATCTGTCCTATCTCTAGATACAATGATACATCTATCATCTCTAGATAAATCTACCGATCTCTAGATACAATGATGCATCTATTCATCTCTAGATAATCTGTCCCCTCTCTAGATAAAAATGATACATCTATTCATCTCTAGATAAATCTACCGATCTCTAGATACAATGATGCATCTATTCATCTCTAGATAATCTGTCCATCTCTAGATACAATGATTTCATCTATTCATCTCTAGATAATCTGTCCATCTCTAGATACAATGATACATCTATTCATCTCTAGTAAATCTGTCCATCTCTAGATACAATGATACATCTATTCATCTCTAATAAAACTGTCCATCTCTATATACAATGATACATCTATTCATCTCTAGATAAATCTGTCCATCTCTAGATACAATGATACATCTATTCTCTCTAGATAAATCTGTCCATCTCTAGATACAATGATACATCTATTCATCTCTAATAAATCTGTCCATCTCTAATACAATATACATCTATTCGTCTCTAGATAAAACTGTCCATCTCTAGATACAATGATACATCTATTCATCTCTAGATAAATCTGTCCATCTCTAGATACAATGTACATCTATTTATCTCTAGATAATCTGTCCATCTCTAGATACAATATACTCTATTCATCTCTAGATAAAACTGTCCATCTCTAGATACAATGATACATCTATTCATCTCTAGATAAATCTACCCATCTCTAGATACAATGATACATCTATTCATCTCTAGATAAATCTACCTATCTCTAGATACAATGATACATCTATTCATCTCTAGATAAATCTGCCCATCTCTAGATACAATGATACATCTATTCATCTCTAGATAAATCTACCGATCTCTAGATACAATGATGCATCTATTCATCTCTAGATAAATCTGTCCATCTCTAGATACAATGATACATCTATTCATCTCTAGATAAATCTGTCCATCTCTAGATACAATGATACATCTATTCATCTCTAGATAAATCTGTCCATCTCTAGATACAATGATACATCTATTCATCTCTAGACAAATCTGTCCATCTCTAGATACAATGATACATCTATTCATCTCTAGATAAATCTGTCCATCTCTAGATACATGATACATCTATTCATCTCTAGATAAATCGTCCATCTCTAGATACATGATACATCTATTCATCTCTAGATAATCTGTCCATCTCTAGATACAATGATACATCTATTCATCTCTAGATAAATCTGTCCATCTCTAGATAATGATACATCTATTCATCTCTAGACAAATCTGTCCATCTCTAGATACAATGATACATCTATTCATCTCTAGATAAATCTACCTATCTCTAGATAAGCCTGTCAATTTCTAGATAAATACATCATCTCTAGATAAATCTACTCATCTCTAGATAAATCTACTCATCTCTAGATAAATCTATCCACCTCTAGACAAACATATCCATCCCTATTTAAATCTATCCATCTCTAGATAAATCTACCGATCTCTAGATAAATACATCATCTCTAGGTAAATCTACTCATCTCTAGATAAATACATCATCTCTAGGTAAATCTACTCATCTCTAGATAAATACATCATCTCTAGGTAAATCTACTCATCTCTAGATAAATACATCATCTCTAGGTAAATCTACTCATCTCTAGTTAAATACATCATCTCTAGGTAAATCTACTAATCTCTAGATAAATACATCATCTCTAGGTAAATCTACTCATCTCTAGATAAATACATCATCTCTAGATAAATACATCATCTCTAGGTAAATCTACTCATCTCTAGATAAATACATCATCTCTAGGTAAATCTACTCATCTCTAGATAAATACATCATCTCTAGATAAATACATCATCTCTAGTAAATCTACTCATCTCTAGATAAATACATCATCTCTAGTAATCTACTCATCTCTAGATAAATACATCATCTCTAGGTAAATCTACTCATCTATAGATAAATACATCATCTCTAGGTAAATCTACTCATCTCTAGATAAATACATCATCTCTAGGAAATCTACTCATCTCTAGATAAATACATCATCTCTAGGTAAACTTACTCATCTCTAGATAAATACATCATCTCTAGGTAAATCTACTCATCTCTAGATAAATACATCATCTCTAGGTAAATCTACTCATCTCTAGATAAATACATCATCTCTAGGTAAATCTACTCATCTTTAGATAAATACATCATCTCTAGGTAAATCTACTCATCTCTAGATAAATACATCATCTCTAGGTAAATCTACTCATCTCTAGATAAATACATCATCTCTTGGTAAATCTACTCATTTCTAGATAAATCTACCCACCTCTAGACAAACATATCCATCCCTATTTAAATCTATCCATCTCTAGATAAATCTACCGATCTCTAGGTAAATCTCTCCATCACTAGACAAATATATCCATCTCTAGATAAATCTATCAATCTCTAGATACATCTATCAATCTCTAGATACATCTATCCATCTCTAGATAAATCTATCAATCTCTAGATAAATCTATCAATCTCTAGATACATCTATCAATCTCTAGATACATCTATCAATCTCTAGATACATCTATCAATCTCTAGATAAATCTATCAATCTCTAGATAAATCTATCAATCTCTAGATAAATCTATCAATCTCTAGATACATCTATCAATCTCTAGATACATCTACCCATCTCTAGACACCTAGTTACACATGTATGTACATTTGTGTATCTACTTCCAATGGAGAAATGGACAGACTAAACTATACTGTCAGATCTATATATACCCTCCATGGAAGAAATGGACAGACTAAACTATACTGTAAGATCTATATATACCCTCCATGGAAGAAATGGACAGTCTAAACTATACTGTCAGATTTATATATACCCTCCATGGAAGAAATGGACAGACTAAACTGTACTGTCATATTTATATATACCCTCCATGGAAGAAATAGACAGACTAAACTATACTGTTAGATTTATATATACCCTCCATGGAAGAAATGGACAGACTAAATTATACTGTAAGATTTAGCTACCATTATTGGAGAAAGAGGAAATACTAAACTATACTGTTAAGATTTATATATACAGTCCATGGAAGAAAAAGAAAGACTAAACTATACTGTAAGATTTATATATACCCTCCATGGAAGAAGAGGAAAGACTTAACTATACTGTAAGATTTATATATACCCTCCATGGAAGAAATGGACAGACTAAACTATTCTGTAAGGTCTATATATACCCTACATGGAAGAAAAGGAAAGACTGTACTCTAAGATGTATATATACAGTCCATGAAAGAAGAGGAGAGACTAAACTATACTGTAAACTTTATATATACAGAAGAAGAGGATAGACTAAACTATACTGTAAACTTTATATATTCAGAAGAAGAGGAAGCATTGAGTCTTTACTCATTCAGCGAGAGGCTGTGTCAATACATCGTTGACACTGATTGTTGTCTTCTTGGTTTCAGCTGTGCAAACATATGACTCCACTCATTGAGTGACTCACCTTGTCTATATAGATTGGAGTACAATATACTTCACCTACAGTAACCCACTTTGACTACATGGACTTTGTGAAGTACAATATACTTCACCTACAGTAACCCACTTTGACTACATAGACTTTGTGAAGTACAATATACTTCACCTACAGTAACCCACTTTGACTACATAGACTTTGTGAAGTACAATATACTTCACCTACAGTAACCCACTTTGACTACATGGAATTTTTATTGTACAACATACCTCACCTACAGTAACCCACTTTGTCTACATAGACTGGAGTACAACATCCTTGCCTACAGTAACCCACTTTGACTACATAGACTAGAGTACAACATACCTTGCCTACAATAACCCACTTGGGCTATATAGACTGGAGTACAACATCCTTGCCTACAGTAACCCATTTTGACTACATAGATTGGAGTACAACATACCTCGCCTACAATAACCCACTTTGACTACATAGACTGGAGTACAACATACCTCGCTACGGTAACCCACTTTGACTACATAGACTGGAGTACAACATACCTCGCCTACAATTACCCACTTGGGCTATATAGACTGAGCACAGCTGGGATGTAAAAGACCTAATCTACAGCATCCTACTCCCATTCCAGTGAGAACAGTCTTCAGGATAGCTGCCTTCGGGACACCTGATCTATTACCACACCTAGTCTCCAGGACACCTGGTCTCTAGGACACCTGGTGTACATCATACCTTGTCTGTAGCACCGCCAGGCTTATAGCAACCATTGTACACCTGAGCTACAGATCTCACCTGTTGGACCCGGTGGTGGGTTGGGCATTCATCTGACCTGGGATAGTGGGCTACCTGGATATTGCTGACACCTGGGATAGTGACATACCTGGATATTGCTGACACCTGGGATAGTGGGCTACCTGGATATTGCTGACACCAAGGATAGTGGCAAACCTGGATATTGCTGACACCTGGGAGAGCCTGGTTTGACCATACCGGTGGAATGATGTCTGTCTGTCCAAGACAGGATCTGGAGACAGCTGTCTGTGCCACTGTCTTGTACTTCCTGCTGTTGTCGCAGGGCACTCTGGGACAGACCGACGTCACCTGAGCCAGGTAAGTCCAGTCACTAGTTTATTGTGGATGTTGTTGTCGTTATAGTTGTTGTGGATGATGTTGTTATTATTGATGTTGTTGATGTTATTTTTGCTTTTGATGCTGGTGATTTGTATGTTGGAGTTGTTGAGGGTTGTGTTTTTGGTGAAATTTTGTTGTAGATGATGTTGTTGTTGTCTTTTTTATTGTTGACTTGATATTATCCATGTTGTTTTTGATGTTGTTTCTAACAACAATCTTGAATGTGCTGATTCTTGTGTTTATCCCTGCCCCCCCCCCCCTTTCCTCCCTCCTCCAGCCCTTTTCCGCCAGTGGTTGCTGTATTTAGTCGTCTATACTGACACTCACGCAAGCACCCCCCCTCCACACACACACACTCACCCACACACCCATGCACTCACCCACACACACACACACACTCACCCACACACACACACTCACCCACACACACACACTCACCCACACAAGCACACACTCACCCACACAAGCACACACACTCACTCACACATGCACACTCACCCACACACCCATACACATACCCACACACTCAACCACACTCACCCACACATTCACCCACACACATCACACACAGGCATCACACACACTCCCCCACACACATCACACACACTCACACAATCACCCACCCACCTATACACTCACCCCCCCCCCCCACCCACATACACACTCACCCACACACACACTCACCCACACGCTCACCCACACACCCACAAACTCACCCACACACACGCTCACCCACACACCCACAAACTCACCCACATGCTCACCCACACACCCACACACTCACCCACACACATCACACAGAGACGGACACGTGACATTAGCTCCACGATTGAACACTGTTATAATTAAAAAAAACAAAACAATGAACCTGTTATAGCACTGGGACACTCAACAAACGACAGACACAGACCATGAACTTTCGGTTATGGCTGGAAGGCGCGGTTTGCATCTTCTTGTGCAAGTAGCAGAAGTAGTAGTAATAGTAGTAGTAGTAGTAGTAGTAGTAGTAGTAATAGTAGTAGTAGTAGTAGTAGTAGTAGTAGTAGTAGTAGTAGTAGTAGTAATAGTAGTAGTAGTAGTAGTAGTAGTAGTAGTAGTAGTAGTAGTAGTAGTAGTAGTGATGGTGGTAGGTTTTTGTTGCTGTTATTGTTGTTGTTGTTGTTGTTGTTGCTCGCTGTGACCATCTAGACTAGTGGGCCTGCGTGGAAGTATACTTGTTCCCGTCGCGTGGCGCTGCCGTCATTGGTAGGTGAC
>JACEFZ010002860.1:15000-111622 GCA_014155875.1 Cepaea nemoralis
GTCATCCCTCACAATCTCTGTTTCCGTTTTGATCTCCACTAGTCCCACATTGCTTCCCTTAGATTGGGCGTCCTTGGTGACCTCCCATTTGTAGACACTGTTTCTGGTCAAGGCCCCATAGTAGAGGTTCTCAGTGGCGTAGGTCATCCCCCCAGTCTGGGAGGTTTTAGCTCCGACAAACCGGACCTTGCTAGCAAAGTCAGGCCCCTTCTTGCCTGACCACGCTCGAGGGAACTTGGTAGAGCTTCTTACTGCCCAGAGCGCAGTAATAGACGTATTCAAAGTCCGAGGACATGGCGAGTCCATCAATGGGCGTCTGGAGAATATAGGAGACCCCATTCACAGTGATGTTGCATCCATCGCCGGGTTCGTAGTCCATGGACTTGTGTTTGATGATGTGGGTCTTGTTGGTGTCCAGGTTGAAGACGATCAGTTTGGAGTCGACGGCGTCAGTTATGTAGACCCACTTGGCGGTTGTGGACTCGGGTCCGCCTCGGTCAATGACGATGTCGTTGAGGAAGTTGGTCGTGTTGGAGACTAGGTCCTCTGGGAAATTGTGGCTGCGGACCAGACGGCCATCTGCGGGGAGAAAGATATAACATTTGTTGCAGTCGGTGGGGAGAAATGTGTCATCAACATTTGTTGCAATCTGTGGGTAGAAATGTGTCATCAACATTTATTGCAATCGGTGGGGAGAAATGTGTCATCAACATTTGTTGCAATCTGTGGGGAGAAATGTGTCATCAACTTTTGTTGCAATCTGTGGGGAGATATGTATCATCAACATTTGTTGCAATCTATGAGGAGAAAAGTATCACCAATTTTTGTTGCAATCTGCGGGAAGAAATGTGTCATCAACTTTTGTTGCAATCTGTTGTGAGATGTATGTGCTAGAATATGAGGAACACAAGTATACCATTTGTTTATTGTTCGTGGAATACAGTATAACAAACACCTTTCCTTTGGTAAGGTTATAACAAAGTTATAGTGTACTTGGTGTAACTATGAAACATCCTTTCTTATACTGTACTGGAATCTAGTGATGCGTTAGCAATTAGGCGGTTCTAGGCAGTTCCATGCAAACGGAAGGAGTTCGTTTTAACTTTGAAATTACCGTGGAGATAACAAAAGTTCCACATTGCAACAATATCCGTGACTCTGTGTTTTAAGTGTTTGAGTCGAAGTATTATTCATGTATTCACATCATATGATATATAACTCTACAGTATGCAGTCGATATACTGTATCACGAAACAATCTACTGATATGAATCGATTAATTGATAAGTCGAATCTATCCATTTATATCATGAATCTATCTGCTAATATAATGAAACAATAAACTGCTATCAGGACACAATCTACTTATATTATGAAACAGTCTACAGATATACCATGACACAGTCGACTGATATAATGAAACAAACAAATGATGTGAATAGATCAACTGATAAGTCGAATCAATCTACAGATATTATGAACTGATTTGCTGACGTACGATACCCTATCCTGATGTTATGACATGATCTAACCAGATTGTGACCATCCAAATCTTCTACACGAAGGGACAGAGACAGTCACACTGCCAGACACACTGCCAGACACACTGCCAGACACACTGTCTGACACACTGTCACGGGTGTAAAGTGACAGTGGCCATGCTGTAGTGTCATCTGTCAGACAATCAAGTGTGTCATCTGTCACTATTGACAGTTTGCCGGGGGTCAAATGCCACTAAGGTTAACAAGGTTAAATAGATGAGCAGACGTGAGACAGGGCCGGTCAAGGTTACATCAACAATATGAAGCGTTGTTTGTTTGTCTGCTTGTTTGTGTGTTTGTCTGTGTGCTCATGTTTGTGTGTTTGTCTGTGTGCTCGTTTGTGTGTTTTACCTTTGAGGTCGTACACAACCAGTTTTGGCGGGCAGATGACGGGCTCTGGTTGGTCGGAGATGTTGCCGAATATACCCGACCTGCCGGGGTCGATGACGTAGATGTATCCGGTGATTGGGTCCACCTCCATGCTCATGGCGCACTGTCAGGACGGAGATGACACATCAGTGGACTCCTGCAGTTATGTCTCTCTCTCTCTCTCTCTCTCTCTATCACTCTTCCCATGTCCGTAGGTTTGTGTGTCTCTCTCTCTGTCTCTGCCTACTCGTCTTCTTTCTGTCTTTGAGTGTCTGTGTGTATGCGCCTCTGTCTGTCTGTCTGTCTGTCTGTCTGTCTGTCTGTCTGTCTGTCTGTCTGTCTGTCTGTCTGTCTGTCTGTCTGTCTGTCTGTCTGTCTGTCTGTCTGTCTGTCTGTGTCTCTCTCTGTCTGTCTCTCTCTATTCATTCATTCATTCATTCATTCATTCATTCATTCATTCATTCATTCATTCATTCAGTAGCATTTCCTTTGCAGAACCTAGTTCCCACAACCACCGTCTGGAAAACTTATGGTAATAAGCAAGATATCTCGCTTCCGATACATCCATCTGCCATCATCCGCCACATCCTGCACCCATCTTCTCTTAGGCCTTCCTCTTCCTTTCTTCTCGGGCATATACCCCTCCATTATTGTTCTCTCCAAACTTTCATGAGGTTTCAAGTGACCGTCGGGATTAACTCCGTCATCACGATTACTAGTACTGGTCCCTGTGTCACACTCTTCCCCAGTGTTATCTGATCTGCCTGGCCTGAGGGTCTCACCACCAGATCTCTTTCTTATTATGTATTCGTTCATGGTTGTTACGGTTTCTTGGCAAGTTTTGCAGAAGGTAGTTTGCCGTTGCTTTCCTTCTGGGCAGTGACTGTACTAGTCGGTGGCCATAGCCATTGTCTCTACTGATGAGATCATCTGCCTATCGCCGCAAAGTGCAGACCATAACCAACAACAATCTGTCGGCTGCTCTCACACTCCATCCACAACCTGCTTTCGTGGTTTCACGTAACGCTGATGGGGAAAGGGGGGGGGGAGTTAAACGGGTACTCCATCTTACACAAGGGTATCCCGTCGACTAACGGGTATATGCAATATATATGCATCCTATCTCTTGAACCAGTCCACACACCTGGGGTGTCCTACAGTTGTCCAGCTCCCGACCCAGTCTACTCACCTGGAGGGCGCTACAGTTGCCCAGCTCCTGCGCTGCCCAGTCCGGGAACGGGGTCAGTACCGACCTGTTTCCCTTCTGGATGAGCTTGTTGAGAGTGGACGGAACCCCGGTCGTGTACTTGAGTCTGGGTACAGTCAGGAATATGTCTCCCCTGGAAAGAAATAAACCCGTCAGGAAACCAAATAATGCAGGGATCGTGCTCGTGGGGCTAGGCGAGGCATGGCACTGATGACAAGACATCAGAAGCCGTACCCACCTACCTTCCCACATACCTGCCTACTTTACCCATCCACCTACCTTCCCACATACCTGCCTACTTTACCCACCCACCTACCTTCCCACATACCTACCTACTTTACCCACCCACCTACCTTCCCACATACCTACCTACTTTACCCACCCACCTACCTTCCCACATTATCTACCCACTTTACCCACAGACCTACCTTCCCACATACCTACCCACTTTACCCACAGACCTACCTTCCCACATACCTACCCACTTTACCCACAGACCTACCTTCCCACATACCTACCCACTTTACCCACAGACCTACCTTCCCACATACCTACCTACTTTACCCACCCACCTACCTTCCCACATACCTACCCACTTTACCCACAGACCTACCTTCCCACATACCTACCCACTTTACCCACAGACCTACCTTCCCACATACCTACCCACTTTACCCACAGACCTACCTTCCCACATACCTGCCCACTTTACCCACAGACCTACCTTCCCACATACCTACCTACTTTACCCACCCACCTACCTTCCCACATACCTACCTACTTTACCCACCCACCTATCAATCTACCTAGCTTCCTATGTACGTACCTACCTACTTACATACCTACCTACCTATGTTCCTACTTGCTTACTTACCAATGTCAATAAGATCAGGGGGAGCTACTTAGGTGATATAAAGAGACAAGGAAGACAGTACGTGTTGTGTCCCCTTGTATTTTGTAACTTACAGATTTGCTATGTCCTTCCACATTAGGAACAACGGAATTAAAACATAGGTGATGTATAAACATATATCTCAGACAACAAACTAGTTATTGCAATACTATGATGCAAGAATATAGTGCCGACACAAGGACTGCAGACAGGTTATGAGAAAGAATTCCTCTTGTTTCTCTTGTTTGTTTTTCTTCGCTCACTTTCAACCCGCGTAGTCCACTCATGTACTGTCACTAGTAGTGAGTGCACTGGGCTGCGTGAGGCTCTGCTTTCCCTATTACAAGTGTCCCTCGCCATCACGTGAGTCCGCTGCGACTTTGTAACCTACTCCCTCAAGTCAAGAACGAGAGATCAGCAAGTAAGTCTGACAGTTCAGAGTGTGGAAGTAACCACATACCCCGCTGTCACAAGAGAAAGTGTCTGAAAGTAACCACATACCCCGCTGTCACAAGAGAAAGTGTCAGAAAGTAACCACATACCCCGCTGTCACAAGAGAAAGTGTCAGAAAGTTCAACCTCTCAGCCGACAACTGGGGTTTCTGGTCCCAGTGATCGGTACTGGCACATGTCCAGGCTACTGTCCCTTGTCAATGTCCTCACTAACAGTGCTCATGATGTCCTCTCTAACAGTGCTCATGATGTCCTCTCTAACAGTGCTCATGATGTCCTCTCTAACAGTGCTCATGATGTCCTCTCTAACAGTGCTCATGATGTCCTCTCTAACAATGCTCATGATGTCCTTTTAACAATGCTCATGATGTCCTCTCTAACAATGCTCATGATGTCCTCTCTAACAGTGCTCATGATGTCCTCTCTAACAGTGCTCATGATGTTCTCTCTAACAGTGCTCATGATGTCCTCTCTAACAATGCTCATGATGTCCTTTCTAACAGTGCTCATGATGTCCTCTCTAACAGTGCTCATGATGTCCTCTCTAACAGTGCTCATGATGTCCTCTCTAACAATGCTCATGATATCCTCTCTAACAATGCTCATGATGTCCTCTCTAACAATGCTCATGATGTCCTCTCTAACAATGCTCATGATGTCCTCTCTAACAGTGCTCATGATATCCTCTCTAACAATGCTCATGATGTCCTCTCTAACAATGCTCATGATGTCCTCTTAACAGTGCTCATGATGTCCTCTCTAACAATGCTCATGATGTCCGCTCTAACAATGCTCATGATGTCCTCGTCTAACAATGCTCATGATGTCCTCTATCTAACAGTGCTCATGATATCCTCTCTAACAGTGCCCATGATGTCCTCTCTAACAATGCTCATGATGTCCTCTCTAACTATGCTCATGATGTCCTCTCTAACAATGCTCATGATGTCCTCTCTAACAGTGCTCATGATGTCCTCTCTAAAAGCGCTGATGATGTCCTCTCTAACACTGCTCATAATGTCCTCTCTTACAATGCTCATGATGTCCTCTCTAACAGTGCTCATGATGTCCTCTCTAAAAGCGCTGATGATGTCCTCTCTAACAATGCTCATGATGTCCTCTCTAACAATGCTCATGATGTCCTCTCTAACAATGCTCATGATGTCCTCTTAACAGTGCTCATGATGTCCTCTCTAACAATGCTCATGATGTCCTCTCTAACAATGCTCATGATGTCCTCTCTAACAATGCTGCATGATGTCCTCTCTAACAATGCTCATGATGTCCTCTCTAACAATGCTCATGAGGTCCTCTCTAAACAGTGCTCATGATATCCTCTCTAACAATGCTCATGATGTTCCTCTCTAACAATACTCATGATGTTCTCTCTAACAATGCTCATGATGTCCTCTCTAACAGTGCTCATGATGTCCTCTTTAACAATGCTCATGATGTCCTCTCTAACAGTGCTCATGATGTCCTCTCTAACAATGCTCATGATGTCCTCTCTAACAATGCTCATGATGTCCTCTTAACAATGCTCATGATGTCCTCTCTAACAATGCTCATGATGTCCTCTTAACAGTGCTCATGATGTCCTCTCTAACAATGCTCATGATGTCCTCTCTAACAATGCTCATGATGTCCTCTCTAACAATGCTCATGATGTCCTCTCTAACAGTGCTCATGATATCCTCTCTAACAGTGCCCATGATGTCCTCTCTAACAATGCTCATGATGTCCTCTCTATGCTCATGATGTCCTCTCTAACAATGCTCATGATGTCCTCTCTAACAATACTCATGATGTCCTCTCTAACAGTGCTCATGATGTCCTCTCTAACAATGCTCATGATGTCCTCTCTAACTATGCTCATGATGTCCTTTCTAACAGTGCTCATGATGTCCTCTCTAACAGTGCTCATGATGTCCTCTCTAACAATGCTCATGATGTCCTCTCTAACAATGCTCATGATGTCCTCTCTAACAGTGCTCATGATGTCCTCTCTAACAATGCTCATGATGTCCTCTCTAACAATGCTCATGATGTCCTCTCTAACAATGCTCATGATGTCCTCTCTAACAATACTCATGATGTCCTCTCTAACAGTGCTCATGATGTTCTCTCTAACAATGCTCATGATGTCCTCTCTAACAATGCTCATGATGTCCTCTCTAACAATGCTCATGATGTCCTCTCTAACAGCGCTCATGATGTTCTCAATGTACAAGTTAAATGGTTAAGGGGACATAATGCAACCCAGTCTGGCTCACTTTCTGTATGAAACCCGTTGTAGCATCACATACTCTGACAGCTTCCAGTTGTTTACCGTAGAGTGCTTTTATTATCTGTATTAAGTGTAATGAGAAGTACAAATATGTCATTGTGATCCATAATCCGTCGCGCTATCTACCTCTGTCACGTGATCCATAATCCTTATCTCTAGCTCTGTCACGTGATCCATAATCCGTCACGATATCTACCTCTGTCACGTACAGACGCTTGTTGCGTGAGATTATAGCTAAATGTTATACATGTTCACCTTAACAAGACTGTTTATGATGATGAGAAATCGTGTAACAATTCTTGTCTGCAGATATCTCCATGTTTGAGTCACACACAATCAAATGATTTTGTTCTACGAACTGACCGACTAATTGGCTAGGTAACGGACTGGGTGACTAATTACATGAATATCTAACGAACTGACCGACTAATTGGCTAGGTAACGGACTGGGTGACTAATTACATGAATATCTAACGAACTGACCGACTAATTGGCTAGGTAACGGACTGGGTGACTAATTACATGAATATCTAACGAACTGACCGACTAATTGGCTAGGTAACGGACTGGGTGACTAATTACATGAATATCTAACGAACTGACCGACTAATTGGCTAAATAACGAACTGGGTGACTAATTACATGAATATCTAACGAACTGACCGACTAATTGGCTAGGTAACGGACTGGGTGACTAATTACATGAATATCTAACGAACTGACCGACTAATTGGCTAGGTAACGGACTGGGTGACTAATTACATGAATATCTAACGAACTGACCGACTAATTGGCTAGGTAACGGACTGGGTGACTAATTACATGAATATCTAACGAACTGACCGACTAATTGGCTAGGTAACGGACTGGGTGACTAATTACATGAATATCTAACGAACTGACCGACTAATTGGCTAGGTAACGGACTGGGTGACTAATTACATGAATATCTAACGAACTGACCGACTAATTGGCTAGGTAACGGACTGGGTGGCTAATTACATGAACATCTAACGAACTGACCGACTAATTGGCTAGGTAACGGACTGGGTGACTAATTACATGAACATCTAACGAACTGACCGACTAATTGGCTAGGTAACGGACTGGGTGACTAATTACATGAACATCTAACGAACTGACCGACTAATTGGCTAGGTAACGGACTGGGTGGCTAATTACATGAATATCTAACGAACTGACCGACTAATTGGCTAGGTAACGGACTGGGTGGCTAATTACATGAATATCTAACGAACTGACCGACTAATTGGCTAGGTAACGGACTGGGTGGCTAATTACATGAATATCTAACGAACTGACCGACTAATTGGCTAGGTAACGGACTGGGTGGCTAATTACATGAATATCTAACGAACTGACCGACTAATTGGCTAGGTAACGGACTGGGTGACTAATTACATGAATATCTAACGAACTGACCGACTAATTGGCTAGGTAACGGACTGGGTGACTAATTACATGAATATCTAACGAACTGACCGACTAATTGGCTAGGTAACGGACTGGGTGACTAATTACATGAATATCTAACGAACTGACCGACTAATTGGCTAGGTAACGGACTGGGTAGACTAATTACATGAATATCTAACGAACTGACCGACTAATTGGCTAGGTAACGGACTGGGAGACTAATTACATGAATATCTAACGAACTGACCGACTAATTGGCTAGGTAACGGACTGGGTGACTAATTACATGAATATCTAACGAACTGACCGACTAATTGGCTAGGTAACGGACTGGGTGACTAATTACATGAATATCTAACGAACTGACCGACTAATTGGCTAGGTAACGGACTGGGTGACTAATTACATGAATATCTAACGAACTGACCGACTAATTGGCTAGGTAACGGACTGGGTGACTAATTACATGAATATCTAACGAACTGACCGACTAATTGGCTAGGTAACGGACTGGGTGGCTAATTACATGAATATCTAACGAACTGACCGACTAATTGGCTAGGTAACGGACTGGGTGACTAATTACATGAATATCTAACGAACTGACCGACTAATTGGCTAGGTAACGGACTGGGTGGCTAATTACATGAATATCTAACGAACTGACCGACTAATTGGCTAGGTAACGGACTGGGTGACTAATTACATGAATATCTAACGAACTGACCGACTAATTGGCTAGGTAACGGACTGGGTGACTAATTACATGAATATCTAACGAACTGACCGACTAATTGGCTAGGTAACGGACTGGGTGACTAATTAAATGAATATCTAACGAACTGACCGACTAATTGGCTAGGTAACGGACTGGGTGACTAATTACATGAATATCTAACGAACTGACCGACTAATTGGCTAGGTAACGGACTAGGTGACTAATTACATGAATATCTAACGAACTGACCGACTAATTGGCTAGGTAACGGACTGGGTGACTAATTACATGAATATCTAACGAACTGACCGACTAATTGGCTAGGTAACGGACTGGGTGACTAATTACATGAATATCTAACGAACTGACCGACTAATTGGCTAGGTAACGGACTGGGTGACTAATTACATGAATATCTAACGAACTGACCGACTAATTGGCTAGGTAACGGACTGGGTGACTAATTACATGAATATCTAACGAACTGACCGACTAATTGGCTAGGTAACGGACTGGGTGACTAATTACATGAATATCTAACGAACTGACCGACTAATTGGCTAGGTAACGGACTGGGTGACTAATTACATGAATATCTAACGAACTGACCGACTAATTGGCTAGGTAACGGACTGGGTGACTAATTACATGAATATCTAACGAACTGACCGACTAATTGGCTAGGTAACGGACTGGGTGACTAATTACATGAATATCTAACGAACTGACCGACTAATTGGCTAGGTAACGGACTGGGTGACTAATTACATGAATATCTAACGAACTGACCGACTAATTCATTGATTACCTAAAACATTTATTGACTAACTGGATGATAAATTAGGATTAATTGTATCAAGCTTGAGTTAGGAGTTGAGCGGGTCACTTATGGGTTACACCCGTATGCCGTGATGTTGATCCGTCGACTAAACTAAACTAGATGATTAATTAATTGATTAGAAGCCGGACTGATTGACTAATTAAATGACTGAATGAATTAAGTGACAAGCGAAGAAACTGATTGACTAGTAGATAATTAACAAATCGACTAGATAACGAACTGATTGACTAATTAAATGACGGGCTGACGAACTGACTAACTAGTTGACTAACTGGCTCTTATTGGCTAGATAACTGACTGGTTCTGATTGGCTAGATAAATGACTGGCTCTGATTGGCTAGATAAATGACTGGCTCTGATTGGCTAACTGACTGACTGACTGAATGTCTGACTGACTGACTAACTGACTGAGTGACTAATTAACTGGCTCTAATTGGCTAGATAACGAACTAACTACTGACTAACTGACTTGCTGGCTGGCTGGCTGGCCAGATAGCCAACCAGCCAGCCAGCCAACCAGACACTTAATCAACAAACTGACTCACTAACTAATTAATTTTCTCGCTAGCTAAATGGCATGTTAATTAGCTAACTAGCAGACCTTTAAACTGACTAGCTAACTAACAAACTAACCAGCTAACCGACTGACTGATAATTGACTAACTGGCTGACCAACTAAATAAGTGACTGACAGACTAACTAATAGACTGACTGGCTGGCTGGCTGGCTGACCGACTAATAAACGGACTAGCTAACTTACTGACTAACTGACTGACTAGCTAACTAGCTAACTAGCTAACTTACTTATAGGTCTTGATCCCAGATATAAGACTATGGCTGGCATTATATCTGCTGTCAGCCTCGAACTGGTTCTTCATCTCCTCCGATGGCCAGTCATACTCCACCGCCACCCACTCGTACATGATTTCACCTTGACCCGAGCTTGACCCGACGGAAGTGCTCAGATCGATGTAACTCATCAGAAGGAGCGAGGACACCAGGCCAACCACGAGAGGCAACATGGCGGTGAAGGTCATGGCTGTCCCTGGAGATCTGGAAGCTGAGTGTCAGATGGACTCGCCTGGTGGGAGATACCTGGTCATTGAAGAGAAAAGACAAGGTCATTGAAGAGAAGAGACATGGTCATTGAAGAGAAGAGACATGGTCATTGAACAGAAGAGACAAGGTCATTGAACAGAAGAGACAACGTCATTGAACAAAAGAGACAAGGTCATTGAACAGAAGAGACAAGGTCACTGAACAGAAGAGACACGGTCATTGAACAGGCTGTGTTAATTCCGACTTTTGTTGATATCGTCATGAGAAACAACGAGAGCTCAAGTTAACAGATAGAGTATACTTACCCCAATCCTTAAAAGCCTTAAAAGAGCCTTAAAGACTGAAAGGTGCATGTAATTGCAAAATTCCCCACATTAGCAGGCAATTTGCACAGGTAAGGGTTCGAATTAGCAGTAATTTACAGTAAGTAGTCAAATTAGCAGTAATTTACACAGGTCAGTAAGCAAATTAGCGGTAATTTACATAGAGCAGTAACCAAATTAGCAGTAATTTTCACAGGTCAGTAAGCAAATTAGCAGTAATTTGCACATTGTAGGACCCAAATTTGCAGGTAATTTTAACAGATCAGGGCTAAAAAATGAGATGATGTTTAACAAAGTCAATACTCAAAGATGGCTCAGAGCCAAGAGCAAAAGATCATGAACAGAGTTCAGAGCCAAGAGGAGCAGATACCGTGCAAAGAGCTGAGTCAGGTAGAGTAGAGCTCGGGCAAAAATCTGAGCCAGGAAGAGTAGATCTTGGGCAAAGATCTGAGTCAGGAAGGACAGATGGCGGATCATAGACAAAAGGAGCAGATTGAATGATTGATTGATTTAAGAACCGACATCACAGCATTCGGGGCATTCCCATAAGCGCTCCGTCCCCATCCTCAGAAGCAAGCGAAGAGTTCCAACCACAATAGTACCAGTAGCAATCTGATCGATTATATGTGCGTCTCACCTTTCCTCTAAGCGTCGAGCATCGGCCTGATCCCCTCGTCACTCCACGCTGTCGCAGAATGTTTGCATAAAACAAAGAATATATTTCAAACACAACAGCATGACAAATGGTAAGAAAGAAACTCTTTCAATAAAATATCGCATCAATAATAAGAAATATAGCTAAAGTTAGACACCCGGGATGTCTAGACGAGGACGAGATGACACGATGTGCAGACAAGCCACACGATCACTCTGTTTGTTGTGTGAAGTTATTGGGTTGTTGACTAATTGTCTCCTGTTGTAATCTGCACATTCTGATAGGTGGGTGCCGTAAATCTCACGGATATAACAGGGTGCAACTACCGGCAGACAGGTAATCAATGCATGTCGTTGCCCAGCGCTGGGTTTATGTGCCAGTCTGTGCCATAGAGCCACTTTACACGGCTCTTTATGGGGACACTAAAATGTCACATGTCCTGTCCATAGTTCAATGACGTCATCTTCCCCACACCTTAAGACACTTGAGCAAGGGAGGCAATAGTCTCACAGAAAACCAATAGTTGCTTAGAGAGTTAATAGTTTTATAGAGAGCCAATAGTTTTATAGAGAACCATAGTCTCATAGAGAGTCAATAGATTTATAGAGAGTTAATAGTTTTATAGAGAATCATAAAAAGATTTATTTATTGAGTTAATAGTTTTGTAGAGAATCATAGTCTCATAGAGAGCCAATAGATTTATAGAGAGTTAATAGTGTTATAGAGAATCATAGTCTCATAGAGAGCCAATAGATTTATAGAGAGTTAATAGTGTTATAGAGAATCATAGTCTCATCGAGAGCCAATAGATTTATAGAGAGCCAATAGTTTTATAGAGAATTATAGTTCATAGAGAGCCAATAGATTTATAGAGAGCCAATAGTTTTATAGAGAGCCAATAGTCTTATAGAGAATCATAGTCTCATAGAGAGCCAATAGATTATAGAGAGCCAATAGTTTTATAGAGAATCATAGTCTCACAGACAGCCAATAGTTTTATAGAGAGCCAATAGTTTTATAGAGAGCCAATACTTGTATAGAGAGCCAATAGTTTTATAGAGAACCATAGTCTCATAGAGAGCCACGAGTTTTATAGACAGCCAATAGTTTCACAGAGAGTCAATAGTTTCACACAGAGGCAATAGTTTTATACACAGGCAATAGTTGTACACAAAGCCGATAGTTTTATAGTGAACCAACAGTTTGTTGTTGTTTAAAGAGAGTCAGTAGTTTCATGATATTCTAGTTTTGCTCCCAAGTATGCAACACAACGATGACAACAATGAAGCTGATTATTACTTAGTAACTTGTGTTTTACAGCGTGAGAGCGACCGTGTGAACAAATTGTTGACCAGGCATAAGCATTTCAGGGTTTTGTCTGCAGAGAAATATGTTGTGTCAACACCGGTTATGATTTGGACACTTCTGTAGTGTAATATATTGTGTCAACACCGGCTGTGGGCCGGACTATATCTGTAGTGTAACATATTGTGTCAACACCGGCTGTGGGCCGTACTATATCTGTAGTGTAATATATTGTGTCAACACCAGCTGTGGGCCGGACTATATCTGTAGTGTAACATATTGTGTCAACACCGGCTGTGGGCCGGACTATATCTGTAGTGTAATATGTTGTGTCAACACCGGCTGTGGGCCGGACTATATCTGTAGTGTAATATATTGTGTCAACACCGGCTGTGGGCCGGACTATATCTGTAGTGTAATATGTTGTGTCAACCCCGGCTGTGGGCCGTGACTATATCTGTAGTGTAATATGTTGTGTCAACACCGGCTGTGGGCCGTGACTATATCTGTAGTGTAATATATTGTGTCAACACCGGCTGTGGGCCGTGACTATATCTGTAGTGTAATATATTGTGTCAACACCGGCTGTGGGCCGTGACTATATCTGTAGTGTAATATATTGTGTCAACACCGGCTGTGGGCCGTGACTATATCTGTAGTGTAATATATTGTGTTAACACCGGCTGTGGGCCGTGACTATATCTGTAGTGTAATATATTGTGTCAACACCGGCTGTGGGCCGTGACTATATCTGTAGTGTAATATATTGTGTCAACACCGGCTGTGGGCCTGACTATATCTGTAGTGTAATATATTGTGTCAACACCGGCTGTGGGCCGTGACTATATCTGTAGTGTAATATATTGTGTTAACACTGGCTGTGGACCGTGACTATATCTGTAGTGTAATATATTGTGTCAACACCGGCTGTGGGCCGTGACTCTATCTGTAGTGTAATATATTGTGTCAACACCGGCTGTAAGCCGGACTATATATGGAGTGTAATATGTTGTGTCAGCACCGGCTGTGAGCCGGACTATATCTGTAGTGTAATATATTGTGTCAGCACCAGCTGTAAGCCGGACTATATCTGTAGTGTAATATATTGTGTCAGCACCGGCTGTGGGCCGTGACTATATCTGTAGTGTAATATATTGTGTCAACACCGGCTGTGGGCCGTGACTATATCTGTAGTGTAATATATTGTGTCAACACCGGCTGTGAGCCGGACTATATCTGTAGTGTAATATATTGTGTCAGCACCGGCTGTGGGCCGTGACTATATCTGTAGTGTAATATATTGTGTTAACACCGGCTGTGGGCCGTGACTATATCTGTAGTGTAATATATTGTGTTAACACCGGCTGTGGGCCGTGACTATATCTGTAGTGTAATATATTGTGTCAACACCGGCTGTGAGCCGGACTATATATGGAGTGTAATATATTGTGTCAGCACCAGCTGTGAGCCGGACTATATCTGTAGTGTAATATGTTGTGTCAACACCGGCTGTGAGCCGTGACTATATATGTAGTGTAATATGTTGTGTCAGCACCAGCTGTGAGCCGGACTATATCTGTAGTGTAATATGTTGTGTCAACACCGGCTGTGGGCCGTGACTATATCTGTAGTGTAATATATTGTGTCAACACCGGCTGTGGGCCGTGACTATATCTGTAGTGTAATATATTGTGTCAACACCGGCTGTGGGCCGTGACTATATATTTAGTGTAATATGTTGTGTCAACACCGGCTGTGGGCCGGACTATATATGTAGTGTAATATGTTGTGTCAACACCGGCTGTGGGCCGTGACTATATATTTAGTGTAATATGTTGTGTCAACACCGGCTGTGGGCCGGACTATATATGTAGTGTAATATATTGTGTCAGCACCAGCTCTGTATTGAGAAGCTAGTTCCGTAGCAAATACCGTTTGGTGGCGAAGTGTTCGGTCTCCACATATTCTAAGTTCTGACATTTAACGTGTCGTGGCTGCCTACCTTTCTCGTCCTATGGTTCTCGCAGACAGTTAGCAGACTATATCTGTGTGCGTATCTTGTGTGTGTGTGACAACTGTCAGGGCTGAATATCTCCAGGATGTAAGTGGGTGTTTATGGAGAGTTCCACGGTATCACATATGTAAATGGGTGTTTATGGAGAGTTCCACGGTATCACATATGGGCAGGCTTGGCTTGGATCCTGATGGTTAGTGTGAATAGTTAATACAGTGGTTCTCAACCGATGGGGAATCACCCCCCCCCCCCCCACAGGGAGAATTTTATGGTTTCCGTGGGGGTGGGGGGGGGGGGGGTAGAATTAAGATTATTTCAAGAGATCGCGTAAATAAAAGAGCCGATTGCTTTAAATTTTTTCCCTCCATACTTTACGGTTCTGTACTTCTCGCCCTTCTGAAATTCGTTTTATAATGTAAGTAGAACCGAAAATCAGGTTTTATGTAGACGTCTAGACGTGTTCTAGTATGTGTTATTAAATTAGCTTCCATGTTTACGTATACAGTGTATAGGCGGGGGTGGGGGATTTATAGGGAGTAAATACGAAAGGGGGGGGGGGGGATGACAGTCTGAACATATGGTGAAGAGGTGCATGGCTCAAAAAAAGTTGAGAACCGCTGAGTTGATAGATTGATTGTTACTGACTGCACGGTTCACTGACCTCGGTGAAGCTATGTTACAGTCGTGTAAAGGTCGGGATCCACTAAACTCTCAACTCAACAGACAGAGGGCCTGGGGGTGACTGAATTGTATGAGGTAGGGTAAGTAGTGCCGAGGGTGAGGGTGGGGGTGGGGGGGGTAGGGTTGTGAGAGACATCAATTGGTGGTGCCAGGCGGGGAGGTAGGGTTGAGTGAGCCAGGAGTGGGCGGTATAAGCGTTATGGCTAGTTACATGGTGCCAGGCAAGGTTAAGGATGCGCAGATGAAGTTGAGCATAAATTAAATCCATGGAAATGCCATTAAAACAAATAACGCAAATTCTGTTAGACCCATACAGTTGGTGAGCGAAGGCACATATGAGGTCTTATGTGGGTCATGTATGGAGTGGCATATTGGGTCAAATATAGAGTGATATGTGGGGTAATATATGGGGTGATGCATGGGGTCATATGTTGGGTCATATATGGGGTCATATGGGGACACACTTTCTACCCTTCCAATCCTAAATCACTCAACTATCGTTCCTGGACACACTTCCTAACCAACAATTCCTACAACACTCAATTTTCGTTAATGGACACACTTTCTAACCAACCATTCCCACGGCACTCAACTACCGTTCATGGACACACTTCATACCCAACAATTCCTACAACAGTCAACTGTCGTTAATGACTACACTTCCTAACGAACAATTCCCACAACACTCAACTATCGTTCATGGACACACTTCATACCCAACAATTCCTACAACACTCAACCATTCCTACAGCACCCAACCATTCCTACAACACTCAACCATTCCTACAGCACCCAACCATTCCTAAAACACTCAATTTTCTTTAATGGACACACTTCCTACGCAACCATTCATACAGCACTCAATTATTGTTCATGGACACACTTCCTACCCAACAATTCCTACAACAGTCAACTGTCGTTAATGAACACACCCAACGTTCATACCCAACTATTCCTACAGCACCCAACCATTCCTACAACACCCAACCATTCCTACAGCACCGTAAATTGTTGCATGCCCATTGCAGAAGGTGCGATGAACCCCAACCCCAGGTGGATGTGCTGGACACAGTTACGTGCTGTAGTGTGATACTGCATTCTGGACGAGAAGGTCACGTCCAAGGCCAGGTCAGATAACCGACATATCGGACCCTGATTCTGCCTGGAGGATACTACGAACGGCTGACAGGTTACCGGATGTACCGGGCGTGACTCCTGCATACGGCTGGAAACTGTCCCAAAATTCACTGGTATCTGTTGACATCACACGACCCCTGACCCCACAAGGCTCCTGACCGCTTGGGTAGTGAGGTCGAATACCTTCAGTTATCGGACAAGGACGAAAACAGGAGGTCACGTGTGTAAGTTGTCCGCGTGGAACATCCCACGGCTGTTGGAGATCGTAATGAGTAGGCCTTCAAATGGCCGCCCTGGCAAAATTGCAAAGTAAAGGTAAACTTAGGCACGGGTAGATAGGGCCCGTTACCCTGGGTGGAATCTGACCATGGGAATTTAAGCTATACACACGCCGAAGTCGGACACGCTGAGTTCTCAGGCGCATAACTGGTTGTGCTGCACCCACTCACGAAAATTGAACGAGATCAAGAAGAAGGATGAGGGGAAAAAGAAGGGGGTGGAAAAATAGGAGAATATTTCAAACATTTAGAGAAGAAGCACGAGTAGATGGTTCTCTTGTGTTATACTTGTAAGTCTTCACAGAAATAGCAGCTACTGGAAATACCGCGGCGTGTCCCTGTGTCGTGTTGCTTGTGCTGTGAATGGAACACGGAGATGAGTACACACATCAACCCAACACCAGACTACACAACTTACCGGTAGTAGACCAGACCACGGCTGTGGAGCTTCCTCGTTGCAAATATCTCTGGCCTGCCGGAATATGAGCCTTCACAAACACTGCAGATTTGCCTGAACACTTTTGCTTTCACCCAAAAACGACGGCGTTGAAATTAATTTCAACCTGAAAGTAACGGTTGAAAGCTGGCCCCGCTCTTGAAATAACTACCTTGGCACGATCAAATGGTACACGGATCCGTTGGATGGCGTCCAGATCCGGGTTGTGTGGTTTCCTTTCCGAAAGGTATGCAGGATCCGTTCTTTTATTTTATACTACAGGTAACGTGTAGGCAGACTGGGGATGGGAGGGGGAAGTATGGATAAAAATAGATGGGATAGATACAAGTGGTGCACGAAGGTAAGTACTTGATACTGGTGTCTGGGCAACACACGCAGTCTCACTTTAGTAAAGGCCACTGTAGATTTTAAGAGAAAGATCAATCGAGATATCTCAGTGAACCGCCCCACAAAACTATCCTACTCAACACATCATCATCACGTGCCCTGCCAGCTAGCGTAGGCGTTCATGCACCTCCAATCACCTCGGTCCTTGGTGTTCTGGATCAACTCTGCTGATGATATTCCTCCATGCCACCGTCTCAATCCATCCAACATCACTTCTCTTGGTCTGTCCCGGACTCTCTTCCCCTCGATCTTTCCAGTTGTCACGATGTTCTTCAATGTCTCTCTTCTCATGACATGCAATTTGTCCCTTTCTTATAGTCGTATATAATGTTCTAGTTTCATTAGCCTCTTCCAGGCAATTATTGTTAGTTACTCTGGCAGTCCAAGGTGTTTCCAACATTCATCCCAAGAATCACATCTCTTTTGCTTCCAGACTCTTCCTAATTAGTTCATGTACATTCCAAGATTCACTGCCATACAGCAAAACATGTTCTTGGTTAACTACAGCTGTATAATATGGAAGTAGACTCAGTTGGCTGCATGTTCTGTACAGGACGTGGCAATCATCACCAGCATGTTCGGCTGTTTGTGATTTACCAGGCAAGTTTACCTAGGTTGCCATTGCTGTGTACACGACCGACACTCATACCCTTGTTACACTCAACACACATTGGTCTACTTCTGGGTCATCCACAGCTGATGTCAAATGCTGTATGCGGAATTATGAATGTTGTGTATGAGATTATGAATGTTGTATGTGAGACTATGAATGTTGTATGTGAGATTATGAATGTTGTATGTGAGATTATGAATGTTGTATGTGAGGTTATGAATGTTGTATGTGAGATTATGAATGTTGTATGTGAGATTATGAATGTTGTATGTGAGATTATGAATGCTATATGCAGGATTATGTCACGAGCTGGATTCCCAAGGGCAGTCTCCGGCACGAGTAAACTACCCAATAAAATAGCTACATATCTCAGTAAACTACCCGGTAAAATAGTTACATATCTCAGTAAACTATCCAGTAAAATATTACATATCTCAGTAAACTACCCAATAAAATAGTTAAATATCTCAGTAACTACCCAGTAAAATAGTTACATATCTCAGAAAACTACCCCAGTAAAATAGTTGCATATCTCAGAAAACTACCCAGTCAAATGGTTACATATCTCAGTAAACTACACAGTAAAATAGCCACATATCTATGTAAACTACCCAGATAAATAGCTACATATCTAATAAACTACCCAGAAAAAAAAAGTTACATATCTGTGTAAGCTACCCAGTAAAATTGTTACATATCTTAGTAAACTACCAAGTAAAATAGTTACATTTCTCAGTAAACTACCCTAGTAAATAGTTACATATCTCTTTAACCTACCCAGTAAAATAATAACATATCTCTGTAAACTACCCAGTAAATTGGTACATATCTTAGTAAACTACCCAGTAAAATTGTTACATATCTCTGTAAACTACCCAGTAAAATTGTTACACATCTCTGTAAACTACCCCGTAAAATAGTTACATATCTCAGTAAACTACCCAGTAAAATAGTTACATATCTCAGTAAACTACCCAGTAAAATAATAACATATCTCTGTAAACTACCCAGTAAATTGGTACATATCTTAGTAAACTACCCAGTAAAATTGTTACATATCTCTGTAAACTACCCAGTAAAATTGTTACACATCTCTGTAAACTACCCCGTAAAATAGTTACATATCTCAGTAAACTACCCAGTAAAATAGTTACATATCTCAGTAAACTACCCAGTAAAATAATAACATATCTCTGTAAACTACCCAGTAAATTGGTACATATCTTAGTAAACTACCCAGTAAAATTGTTACATATCTCTGTAAACTACCCAGTAAAATTGTTACACATCTCTGTAAACTACCCCGTAAAATAGTTACATATCTCAGTAAAATACCCAGTAAAATAGTTACATATCTCTGTAAACTACCCAGTAAAATAGTTACATTTCTCAGTAAATTACTTAAGTGAAAAACCTCAGTAAAATACCCCAGTAAAATACCCCAGTAACATATCGTAGTTAACTGCCCCAGTAATGCATCGTCTTCAGTAACATGTCCCAGTCAGCTACATCAGAACCTATGTTTGTGTAGTATTCCAGTAGTACAACGATGTAATATGTAATCAAACGCTGTGGAGAGAACTAGACAAATACCAGTGAACCAATGTGGAGCTCGTGGAGAGAACTAGACAAATACCAGTGAACCAACGTGGAGCTCGTGGAGAGAACTAGACAAATACCTGGGAACCAACGTGGAGCTCGTGGAGACAACTAGACAAATACCAGTGGAGCTTGTGGGGAGAACTAGACAAACACCAGTGGAGCTTGTGGAGAGAACTAGACAAATACCAGTGGAGCTTGTGGAGAGAACTAGACAAATACCAGTGGAGCTTGTGGGGAGAACTAGACAAATACCAGTGAACCAACGTGGAGCTCGTGGAGAGAACAAGACAAATACCAGGGAACCAACGTGGAGCTCGTGGAGAGAACTAAACAAATACCAGGGAACCAACGTGGAGCTCGTGGAGAGAACAAGACAAATACCAGGGAACCAACGTGGAGAGAACAAGACAAATACCAGGGAACCAACGTGGAGAAAATAAGACAAATACCAGTGAACCAACGTGGAGAGAACAAGACAAATACCAGGGAACCAACGTGGAGCTCGTGGAAAGAACTAGACAAATACCAGGGAACCAACGTGGAGAGAACAAGACAAATACCAGGGAACCAACGTGGAGAGAACTAGACAAATACCAGGGATCCAACGTGGAGCTCGTGGAGAGAACTAGACAAATACCAGGGAACGAACGTGGAGCTCGTGGAGAGAACCAGACAAATACCAGGGAACCAACGTGGAGCTCGTGGAGAGAACTAGACAAATACCAGGGAACCAACGTGGAGCTCGTGGAGAGAACTAGACAAATACCAGGGAACCAACGTGGAGCTCGTGGAGAAAACTAGACAGATACAAGGGAATCAACGTGGAGCTTGTGGAGAGAACTAGACAAGTACAAGGGAACCAACGTGGAGAGAACTAGACAAATACCAGAGAACCAACGTGGAGAGAACTAGACAAATATCAAGGAACCAACGTCGAGAGAACTAGACAAATACCAGGGAACCAACGTCGAGAGAACTAGACAAATACCAGGGAACCAACGTGGAGAGAACTAGACAAATACCAGGGAACCAAGAGGTGAAGAAGAGACACTAGCGCCGGACATACATTAAGAAAACCTGAGAGTAGTGTGGGTAGAAAAGTCTGAGACAGGAACCCACGGGGCACAAGAAGTAGAGGACGACATAGAGCCTCACGAAGAGGAGAAGTAGAAACAGAAATGGACAATACGTGGAGGATGTGGGGGAGCTGTGTGGGGGAGCTGTGTGGGGGAGCTGTGTGGGGGAGCTGTGTGGGGGAGCTGAAGATGGGAGGGTAGGGGGTGAGTCAGTTCGAGGGTTTGTGTTTCAGTAGGGGAGAGATAGCGAAAGATGGAGAGGAAGACAACTGTGTACAATTTACACATACAGTATGTAAGTAAACAACATGAGTGCAATATATCAGTCAAATACCTCAGTAAACACCTGGATGGGGATATGTGGGTATCTCAGTAAACACACTGGATGTAGATACGTGGGTATCTCAGTAAACACACTGGATGTAGATACGTGGGTATCTCAGTAAACACACTGGATGTAGATACGTGGGTATCTCAGTAAACACACTGGATGTAGATACGTGGGTATCTCAGTAAACACACTGGATGTAGATACGTGGGTATCTCAGTAAACACACTGGATGTAGATACGTGGGTATCTCAGTAAACACACTGGATGTAGATACGTGGGTATCTCAGTAAACACACTGGATGTAGATACGTGGGTATCTCAGTAAACACACTGGATGTAGATACGTGGGTATCTCAGTAAACACACTGGATGTAGATACGTGGGTATCTCAGTCAAGACCGGGATATCAATACGTGGATATCTCAGTCAACACCGGGATATCAATATGTGGATATCTCAGTCAAGACCAGGATATCAATACGTGGGTATCTCAGTCAACACCGAGATATCAATACATGGATATCTCAGTCAACATCGGGATATCAATACGTGGGTATCTCAGTCAACATCGGGATATCAATACGTGGGTATCTTAGTCAACACCGGGATATCAATACGTGGGTATCTCAGTCATGGCCGGAATATCAATACGTAGGTATCTCAGTCAAGGCCGGGATATCAATACATGGGTATCTCAGTCAACATCGGGATATCAATACGTGGGTATCTCAGTCAACATCGGGATATCAATACGTGGGTATCTCAGTCAACATCGGAATATCAATACGTGGATATCTCAGTCAACATCGGGATATCAATACGTGGGTATGTCAGGCAAGGCCGGGATATCAATACATGGGTATCTCAGTCAACATCGGGATATCAATACGTGGGTATCTCAGTCAACATCGGGATATCAATACGTGGGTATCTCAGTCAACACCGGGATATCAATACGTGGGTATCTCAGTCACATCGGAATATCAATACGTGGATATCTCAGTCACATCGGGATATCAATACGTGGGTATGTCAGGCAAGGCCGGGATATCAATACATGGGTATCTCAGTCAACACCGGGATATCAATACGTGGGTATCTCAGTCAACATCGGGATATCAATACGTGGGTATCTCAGTCAACACCGGGATATCAATACGTGGGTATCTCAGTCAACACCGGGATATCAATACGTGGGTATCTCAGTCAACATCGGGATATCAATACGTGGGTATCTCAGTCAACATCGGGATATCAATACGTGGGTATGTCAGGCAAGGCCGGGATATCAATACATGGGTATCTCAGTCAACACCGGGATATCAATACGTGGGTATCTCAGTCAACATCGGGATATCAATACGTGGGTATCTCAGTCAACACCGGGATATCAATACGTGGGTATCTCAGTCAACACCGGGATATCAATACGTGGGTATCTCAGTCAACATCGGGATATCAATACGTGGGTATCTCAGTCAACATCGGGATATCAATACGTGGGTATGTCAGGCAAGGCCGGGATATCAATACATGGGTATCTCAGTCAACACCGGGATATCAATACGTGGGTATCTCAGTCAAGACCGGGATGTAAACATAGAAGTGAATGCCGGATGTTGTATATCACGATCATTGAAAGGGTCGAGTCTAAGAGTACAGGCGGATTCCGGCAGATGTACACACAGTTGGCGCTCTGTCAAGACGTGTCACATAGACATAAACACCCACCCACACACACACACACACACACACACACACACACACACACACACACACACACACACACACACACACACACACAGAGGCATGCACAACACCCCCCCCCCCCCCCTCCAATACAATAAACATGCCCACACTATACCTGCGGACATGCGTATCTCACATACTTGCATACACCTAAACACTGTGCATTCACCCACACACTACACACACACACACACACACGCACACATACACACACTATCACTCGTATACACATATTAAATACGGTACACTAACACGCATACATAATACTAACCTAATTTAAACAGACCACACACACACACATACACACACACACACACACACACACACACACAAGCACACGATAGACTTGTATGCACATACTAAATACAGTAAACTGACACGCATACATAATACTAACCTAATTTAAACAGATCACACAGTACACACACCCACACCACACACATTACACCACACACACCACACCACACACACCACACCACATACACATACACCACAGACAGTTACATACGACACACACACCACAGACATACTCACATACCACACACACACACACACACACACACACACACACACACACACACACACACACTCACGCTACAGAGACGCAGGCTTGCCCACCCAGTAGTCCCTGAAAAGTGCACCACGAGTTGTCTTGGAAAGGAAAGGCAGCCATCGTAAGACTGGCCAAGTTGGCTGTCCCACTAACGACTTGCACTGTCCATGAACAAGGACGCGTTATTTTTTTGTGTGGTCAAAGGGTGTGAAACCTGGTGAAATATACAGAAAAATAATGAATAAAATTTGGTGGAACTGCGGTAAAGCTGTGAAAATGTAAACAATATAAAATGACACAAAATAGTGTAGCATTACATAACAGAATTACGACACATACAGGACGTTGCGGCGATTAGCCTTCATCAGCAAACAAACACATTCACAAAACACAACATATAGTCACGGAGATCTCCTGTGACTACATTAAAACGTGACGACAGGACGAGAAGAATAAAAAAATGAAAAAATTAAAGCAGTGAAGAGAAAATGAACATTGGAAAAATGTTCCTACTTACCTCAGAATTCCGAGCTGTGTATAGAACATTTTTCCAATTTTCATTTCTCTTCATTGCTTTCATTTTTTTCATCTGTTTATTCTTCTCACCCTGTCGTCACGGTTTAATGTAGTCACAGGAGATCTCCGTGACTAATATGTTGTGTTTTGTGAATGTGTTTGTTTGCTGATGAAGAACAATAATGGTGCAGTATGGAGTTGAGTAAAAGGGGAGTGTATGATTGGGTAGAGAGATTTCAAAGGAAACACCCGTTGTCTTCGGTTAAGGGAAGACGCAGGAATCCGCTGGGAATATCATGATGACCATCTGTTGACATATCAAGGGCCCTATATTGGTGCAGTTCTAGGAAAGGGATGAAACTGTGACAAGTGCTCGATACAGTGATGTGCAAACTGAAGCCCGTGATACGATCGAAATACCGAGGAATTCTCTCAAAAAGAGTATCGTTGGCTGCACGACAACGCCCACCCGCATACGGCTGCGCATACAGTGGATACCCTACATGCTCTGACATGTGAGGTCTTGAAACATCCGGCATACAGTGGATATCCTACATGCTCTGACATGTGAGGTCTTGAAACATCCAGCAGACAGTGGATACCCTACATGCTCTGACATGTGAGGTCTTGAAACATCCGGCAGACAGTGGATATCCTACATGCTCTGACATGTGAGGTCTTGAAACATCCGGCGGACAGTGGATACCCTACATGCTCTGACATGTGAGGTCTTGAAACATCCGGCGGACAGTGGATACCCTACATGCTCTGACATGTGAGGTCTTGAAACATCCGGCAGACAGTGGATACCCTACATGCTCTGACATGTGAGGTCATGAAACATCCGGCAGACAGTGGATACCCTACATGCTCTGACATGTGAGGTCTTGAAACATCCGGCGGACAGTGGATACCCTACATGCTCTGACATGTGAGGTCTTGAAACATCCGGCGGACAGTGGATACCCTACATGCTCTGACATGTGAGGTCTTGAAACATCCGGCGGACAGTGGATACCCTACATGCTCTGAAATGTGAGGTCTTGAAACATTAAGGCACACAGTCCAGACTTGGCCCATCCGACTTTCACTTGTTTGGAGCCTTGAAAGAAGACTTGCGGGGTCAAAGGTTTGCAGATGACCAGGTCATGGAGGCGGTACAAAATTATTTTTAGACGACACCCAGAAACATTCCCCTAGAAGGCATCAAGCTAGTGGACAGATGGGCCAGGTGTGTTGCTAGGCGGGGCGACTATGTTGAGAAATATCACACACGTAACTTCTGGTTCTCAATAGTGTACAGATTCGTGTTAATGATTTCCCTCTTGTGTGTGTGTGTGTGTGTGTGTGTGTGTGTGTGTGTGTGTGTGTGTGTGTGTGTATGTGTGTGTGTGTGTGTGTGAGTGTGTGTGTGTGTGTGTGACAGTATGGCCGCAGAACGCAATGCGTTTGTGCTTAAACTTCCAGTGCGCTGACACCAGGGTAGGGAATTCATTTCCTACAACGCTCAATTGGAGCTCAGCGTTGACTTTTTGTTCAGTAAGCAATGGCAAACAACTAAACGCAAAATTACCCGGTAAACAAGGTTGGAGTCGATCATGTCCCCATCCGTGGCGAAGTGTTTACAGGCGTTGATTCCTACGTCCTGTAGAGGATATGCAAATTAACATACAATATATACATATATATTTATGCCACCGGTGTAAACATGACCCTTGACCTCCTGTCACATGTTCCTCTCATCATCCGACCTGATCAGATAGCGGCGATGGGTGCATTCATCTACCGACTTCATCCCGGATATTCTAGCGGCGGTCTCACGGTGTACAAACACTGCGGACACCTGCCAGAGATCGGGGTTAATGTATGCGTGTGAACCGGATCCACTTTTGTGTCTTATCTTAGTTTATGAGATGACATGTGATGTGTCATGGTTCGTGTGTGTGTGTGTGTGTGTGTGTGTGTGTGTGTGTGCGCGCGAGTGTTCTTGTGGTGTGTGTAATGTGTACATGGACGTTACATCTCCCTTCTGAAGCATCTCCGCACTTACACGCGTTCCTACATTTCCCATTGTACTGTCAGGTACATTTTCTTTCTTCAAAACTGCATCTCTCTCAGCCATGATGAGTCACACCACAAACAGAAAGCTATTTCCTCAGTTGTCGGCTGTAATAGTGTGCATACATATGCCATCATCATCATCATCATCATCATCATCATCATCATCATCATCATCATCATCATCATCATCAAGTGTCTGCCAGCTGGCGTAGGCGTTCATGGCTTTCCACAGATCTCGCTCCCTGGTGTTCTGGATCAACTCTGCTGCTGATATTCCTCCATGCCACCGTCTCAATCCATCCAGCATCATTTCTCTTGGTCTGCCTCTGCCTCTCTTCCCCTCGATCTTTCCAGTTGTCACGATGTTCTCCAAGGCCTCTCTTCTCATCACATGACCAAAGAAAGCTGCTTGTCTGATTCTTATTAATACAGTGTTCGTTTCATTAGCCTCTTTCAAGCAGTCGTCGTTAGTTACTCTGGCAGTCCAAGAAATTTGCAACATTCGTCTCTGCAACCACATCTCTGTTGCTTCTATGTTCTTCCTAATTTGTTCATTTACATTCCAAGATTCACGCCACACAGCAAAACAGGTACTATATAGCATTTCAGTGAATTATTGCATAAGATACTTTTCATTTTCTGAAATGCGGCTTTTGCTTGCCCTATTCTTTTCTTTTACGGCTGCGAGTCCTGGACAATTAATAAACAGGTGAAAAAAATCACTGGAAGCCTTGGAAGTGTGGTTTTATAGAAGAATGCTGAAAATTAATTGGACAGCCAAAAAGAGCAATCTGGGCGGTTTTTTCTTTTTTTTTTTTTGGGGGGGGGGGGGGGGGGGGGTGGGGGAGAGTCGCAAAGACAACTTATCACAAACATCAGAAAGAGGCAGTCATCGTTTGTGGCCACGTTATGAGAAGAGAAAAACTGGAACATGTCGTGACAACTGGAAAGATTTGCGGAAAGAAAGATAGAGGAAGACAGCGTGAACAGATTATTGACAGTCTTATCTTACGTCATGGCGCGGAAGGAAGTCAACACACGAACTGATCCATGACGTTGGAGATCACAATTTGTGGAGAAGCATGATCGTCCACGCCAGCCGGCAAGGCACTGGATGATGATGATGATGCTTACCTCGCCGTTTATCACATAGTTTATCTCATCGTTTATCTCGCCGGTTATCTCATCGTTTATCCCACTGTTCATCTCACCGTTTATCTCATGGCTCATCTCATCGTTTATCTCTCCATTTATCTCGCCGTTTATCTCACCGTTTATCTCACCGTCTAGTGTGGGTAACGATGTGTCCCAGAGTCTGGTGAATCTCACCGTGTATCTCACTGTTTATCTCACCGTTTATCTCCCCATTTATCTCACCGTTGATCTCACTGTTCATCTCACCGTGTATCTCACCGTCTAGTCTTTGGAATGATGTGACGCAGTGTCTAGTGAATCTCAAAGTGTATCTCACTGTCTAGTCTGTTGAACGATGTGTCCCAGTGTCTTAGTGAATCTCACCGTTTATCTCACCGTCTAGTCTGTTGAACTATGTGTCTTGTGAATCTCATCTGTCACATGATCTCCAAGATTCTGTTCTCCTGTTTCAGATGACGGATCTAGTCCCGTGACCCCGCTGGAGACCCAGGGTAAGGTTTCACGTTGTCTAACTGTCTGTGTGTACAATTCCCCATCCACTCAATATTTAAACACAATGAGTTGAGCTCCCAGGTTCAGTCAGCCTAAAATGGGTACCAGAAATATTCTAGGAAGTAGGTGCGACTGGGAAGCTGTTGGTTTGAGATATTTATCCTGTGAACGCGTGTAGTGTGCATTTGTTTCAACGAGTTCTCCCGAAATGGCAAACTGCTGAACGTAACCTTGCCAAGAAATCACTAACAAAAAAAAAAAAAAAAAAAAAAAAAAAAAAAACCGCTGTGGAGGACTGCCACGTCCTAAAAAGATTCGGGAGACCTTCATCTGAGCACGTAGACGGAAATGCAGCAAGAGAGAAGAAAATCGTTGACCAGGCAGAAAAATGACAGTCTGAGAAAGAAAGATAGTGCAGCAAAACTGAGTGGGGGGGGTGGGGGGGGAGAGAGAGAGACAGAGAGAGAGAGAGAGAGAGAGAGACGAGAGAGAGAGGAGAGAGAGAGAGAGAGAGAGAGAGAGAGAGAGAGAGAGAGTTAATAGGCTTTTGCAGATGGATTATGAGAACAGTGTGTGCTCGTTGACATGTGAATAGTATAATAGTGTACAGGAACTCGCAAGACGTGTTGTATTTGTTAATCTAAAGTTTATTTGCACATGATGACAATTGGCTTCTCGTCTCGTCAAAAAGACTGATGTTAACCTCCTCTCAAGTCAAAGGCCGGATCTTAACTGCCCTTGCCAACCCAATACGTCACGATTGAGCATCTCCTTCCCTTTCACTCTCGATGCTCAATCGTGCTGTATCTATTTCCCACTAGATCCTAATAATACCCCAGTACTCCCTCTACTGTTACACCTCCCATGTTTAATAAAGAAGTTTTCCTTATAAAGGAAAACTCTTTACTCCTAATCCCCATACTCTCTTCCATCTTTTTCCCTCTAATCTTCCCTAAAATCAGCTCAAGTTTGAGTAAGTAATATATCTTTTAACTCTTCTCCCAGTTATATGGTCAGCTAGTACCCCCCCCCCCCCCCCCCCCCCCTCATATACTTCTTCTTCGAACTTTTCTTTGTATAATACCTCGTACCACGTATGGTAACTCTGTTAAGCCAAACAGTCCTTCTCTCCTTTCTATTTCCCCAAAACTATATAGCTATCCACTATATATTTCTACTTTTCTGGTTCTTTCTTGGCTCCTCCTGTTTCCTGTATCAAATATACATATTATAAGAACAGCTCATAAATTCTTTATCGAAATTTTTGAACTTATAAAATTTCTCACTCTTCCAAAACCCAGGACGTACAAAAACAATGTAGTTAGAAAAAGTAAAGAAGCGGTGCGCACCTAGTAAGAAGTCATAAAGAATGAATACACGACATGACCACATGTACATACAGCAATGCACATTTAAGACACTCACCCTTTACCTCCCTTGCCAATAAAAAAAATTTTGTAAAATAATTTTTTAAAACACCTTATGAAATATATCTTTGTTCGTTATAAAACAATTTGGCATAAGTTTTCATAAACCTTATATATTCCACATTGACATTGCCAACCACAATTCTGTTCCTCTTTCGTTATCTCACCTTTTACCATGAGCCCATGTTCATACTTTATGAACACCTTTAATATAATTAACGCTGGTATTTCACAGCACCTATATCTTGCCCCCGTACCTCCCATACTCATATACTGCCATTTACAGTCTTCCCCCTACCTTATATCAGTGGGACAAAGTAGTTTTTTATCAACTCTTTTCTGAACGAAAAACCTTAAGCAAAACCTCACCTATTTAAAACTTAAACTTCCTTAACTAACTTTATAATCATATAACTCAATATACCAAACCATTCATGTAATCGAAATAAAATGAACACAACCCCCAAACTAATCTAAAGAAAAAAACACATTTTTAAAATGACATAACATGCATGTTATCAAATCAGAATAAAACATTCTATTACTACCTATCACTATTGGACACTTTTACGGCCCAATAGTTTTTATCAACTCAAATGCTAGGAACACAATCACCCTATTCTAAATCAATTAATCAAACAACAACAATCATTTTTCAAGACCAAATCAAGAAAAAAAAACTTATAATGAGGGACTAAAACTTAGGCTCAATAAAACAACCAAACAGTAGCCATCATTTTCCAGTACCAACTCAAGCATAAAAACATATTATATATGACTCATGACTCAAACAATTATAACTACGTATAGTGACCCACCAACATTGGCCTCTCATACTAAGTAAAATAACGCATATCTATTTATACAGGTCATTCCAGTATTTCTATGACCGAGAAAACTAAACATTTCACTGTCCATTTGTATATCTGTTAACTACAGACTAAATAGAATCACATCTGTTCTATCTACATAAACAAATCAGTAACCAACATTTACCATACCATTTTTTTATCTCCATAATCTTTACTCCTAACAGCACATAACATCCGGAATAAGTAAGCACTGTAAACTACATTGTACCCATACCTCAAGACCACTTCCACCGTTTCGTATACTTCTTCAAGCATCCCCTTCACTTCTAAATCCTGAAACATATAACTTGCCATCTGCAGTACTTTCAAATATCTATCTCCTACGTTTCCACTTCTTCAACAACTCCAAGTTTCTTTGAATAAGTGCTAATTCTACCTCAATATCTTCTTCTTCGTACAACCTATTAGTTTCCTCCATACTACTACTAGACTCTGACTTTTCATCCATTTCTTCTTCTTCGTCTGTATGTCTCTCTTTAGCTGCCGCTAATCTCTTCCGTTCAACATCCCACCTAATTTGTCGATCACTATTTCTTAAGGATCTTTCTAGTAGAGGCATATCTTCTCCGCTTGTTGAATAATCCCTAATTCTCCTCTGTCTTTTCACTTCTTTATCTCTTGATTGTCCATTCTTCTTTTCGTTTGCATGTCTAGTATTTTTAAATGGAGCACCTATTTCTTCTTCCATACTATCATAATGAGTTTCATTCACCTTTTCTTCTTCCATTGTTTTCGGAATTGTCTGTTCTTGAGTATCTTCGTAACTTGGATTTGCTAGCAACTGATTTTGTGCTGGTTCTTTTCTAAGACCTGGGGTTACTGTAGCTCCTCTGACAACTTGTTCATCCAAATATTTTGTGTCTGAATAATAATAATTATTATAATTATTATTTTATATCTCATCTTCATCTCTTCTTAAGTGTTCAACGTGTGCCCTTGCTATATGTGCTGTGACCTGGTTCTTTATAATATACGATACATTACCTAGTTTTTCCAAAACGTAATACCCTGGAATCCAACGAGCATCAAACTTAGAGTTTCTTCTATGCTTCTTGTAATAAACTCTATCACCTACCTTAAACTCCTGTAATTTTGTATTTACATTTTTGTACTTTTTCTGTCTTTCCCTAGCTTTAATTATATTATTCCTTAATCTTACGTGTGCTTTATGCATTTCATGTATTATAATCTCTTGGAATTCTTCACCCATATATTTCCGTCTAGGTTTTAATAGATTATCTATAGGTAGTATTGTTCTCTCCCGTGTATTAAATAAAATGGTGAAAAACCCGTGCTCTCATTTTGATTTGTACGAATAGCGCTAAGGGCAGGTCCCAAAAATAGATCCCAATCTTTTTCATGTTCATCAATAATCTTTGCTATAATGTCGTATAACGTCCGATGTTGACGTTCGTTTCTAGCATTTGAAGAAGGTCTATAATATGAGGTCTTTATATGTTTTATATTTAAATCTTTTAGTAACTTTTCGAATTTTTTATTTACAAACTCTCTACCATTATCTGTAAGTATACTTTGTGGGCAACTAAACCTTGGTACGAACTCTTGTAAAAAAAATATTAATGACAGTATCTGCGCTCTTATCTGGGATTGCATAAACTTCCGGCCAAAGACTGTAGACGTCTACTATATGAATTAAATACACATTTCCTGACAATGTTCTAGGGTGTGGACCCGATATATCTAAACTAATCTTTTGCATTGGGAACTGAGGAATATCTGTGTCTTGTAAGGGACACTTTATTGTTTTCATGTTCCTTAATCTGCATTTTTCACACGTATCTACATATTTGCATGTAGATTTAAACAAGTTTGGCCAATAATATTTACTTGTAAGTGCTTTCACCAATTTGTCTCTACCGAGATGTCCATTTTCATCGTGATATGCTTTTAAAAGTTCATTTTCTAAATGCTTTGGAATATATTTCCTTAGCTGTTCGTTCCTTTCACACATATAGTATAACTGTCCATCCTCTTGTAAAACCAAATAATTCCTTTTATATTTGTTATCTTCTGTTTCTCGTAATTTTTCTTTTATTTGTATGACTTTCGGGTCCAACTCTTGCTCTTCTTTCATATTAAATTGTGCTAACTGTAGGTCTTCTTCCCTATGTTCAGACTCTTGATCCGATGGTAGACTATCAAATTCTTCCCTATTTATTATAGCAGAATCTAAGATATTTACTTGCCAATTTCGGTCGTCTATCTCTGGTTCAACTTCATCCTCTGTATCTCCTGATGACTGTGGATATGGAATTCTAGACAATAAATCAGCGCATGTGTTAATCCTACCTGGGATGTACTCAATTTTCGTGTTGTACCCCTGTAGATTCAATGCCCAGGTCTGTATTTTCCTATTCTGCACTGGAGCTTCTAAAAAAGACTTTAAAGGCATATGGTCAGTTCTAATAACAAAATTTGCGTTATGTAAGTAGTAATTTAGTTTTTGAAGAGCGTAATGAATTGCATAAGCCTCCTTCTCAATAGTCGTCCATTTTCTTTGTGATCTGCTAAGCTTATGCGACAAGAAGTAGATGGGCCTTTCATTTTTAACTCCTGGTATTCCAGATTCTTTTCCTTCATATGGTTGCACCAAACATGCTCCTACTGCATTGTCCGAAGCATCTGTGTACAGTATTAACTGTTTGTTTAAGTCTGGATGCGTCAACAATGGTACCAATGTTAAGCTGTTTTTTAAATACTCAAACGCTTTTTGACACTCATCATCCCATTTAAACCTAGCGTATTTGCCTGTTAAGTTTGTAATAGGTTCAGCTATCTTTGAAAACGCCGGGACAAACCGCCTATAATACGCACATGTTCCTATAAAAGCGCGTACTTCCTTAACGTTAGTTGGAGCAGGTAACTCTTTAATAACCTTTATCTTGTCCTGGTCTGGTTTTATACCTTCTCTATTTATAATATACCCCAAATATTTTGTTTCTGTCTTTAAAAATTGGCATTTACTAAGCTTTAACTTCACATCATGCTTTCTTAACCTGTCAAATACTAGTCTAATATGTTTCAAATGATCTTTCACATCTCCAGTAGTAAAAATCAGAATATCATCAATATAGGCAAGAGCGAACTTTTGCATACCTTCTAAAACTTCATTTATTAAGAGCATATAGTGAGAGGGTGCAGTTTTGACGCCAAAAGGCATTCGTAAGAATTCGTAAGAGCCCATATGAGTACAAAAGGCACTTTTCTTTTGCGCGTCTCTTGACATCGGAATACACCAGAATCCTGACCTTGCGTCCAGCGTCGTGAAATATGTAGAGCCATTAAGCAGCCCCAAAATATCATCAATTACTGGCAGTGGGTATGCTACATTCTTGGTGATTTTGTTCAACGCCCTATAATCGCAACAGAAGCGACTCGAACCATCGGGTTTGGCCACTATGACGACCGGAGATGACCATTCTGACTTCGATCTTGTTATTATTCCTGCTTTTCAACATCTCTTCTATCGCCTTTTCCACGATTTCTCTATTTCTTAATGGAGTTCTATATGGTTTTAAACTTATTGGTGGATGATCTCCTGTGTCTATTTCCATTGTAACTGTTTGCGTCTTTCCCAATTCTAAATCATTAACCGCAAACACATCCTGATTTTGCTTTATAAGTTGTTCTAACACTTCCTTATTTTCTGGCGGAGGTTTTAACTGTGACAACAATTCTTGTTCCCTTGTTATTTTGTCTAGTGAATGTATATGGGCTTTATTTCCTCTGGATGGATGGATCAATTCATCCATTCTGACGTTCCCTCTTCTTCTGCGTCCGCGTCTGTTATTTCCCCTTTCACTAGAAGTTTCTGAATAACTTGTTCCCGACACTTCTGCTCTATCCGTTGCCAATATGTCACTAATGTTATGATCTAGTTTGGCTATCACACATCCTCTGTATAATTTGATTTCTCTACCTGTGTTGTTGATAACCATCACTGGAAAGGTTAAGTGTTTATCCAACGCTATTATTCCATCCGGAACTTCCAAACCAGGCTCATCAATTATTTCCTCTTGTAACTCAGTGATTCTGACTGTGTTTCCTTCCACATAATATGGGTTTCTCTTCAGCTTCGCTTGTATCAAATTAACCGACTGTGGTTTTAACGTCGTTGTCATTTTAACTCTAACTAGTGCTGATATATGCATGTCTTCTTCCATATCTATATAGACGTCCTTAAATTTTAATTTATGTAAATCATAGAAAAGTCTTACTCCATTTTTTATTAAAAAATCTCTTCCTATCAACATGTTTCTATTTAAACCCTTCACTACATGAAAAAGGTGTCTTATGTTGATCCCTCCTAACTTAAAATTTATCATTGTTTGTCCAATTACTTGTAAATTCTGTCCAGTAACAGAGTGTAAATTATTATGACTCTTAAATACTCTACAATTTCTTACTATTTTGTATAGAAAACTTTCTTTTACTACACTAACCTGAGCTCCCGAATCAATTAATGTACGAACTCTATACTTTCCTATTTCTATTATACAAGAGCTATAATCTGTTTTATCTTCTATAAATTTCTTGACTTCATCTAGTTGAAAATATTCTCTGTTCGACCTATTATACCTGTTATTAACATATTCTCTAACCCTTGGGACCTTATTATTTACCCTCCTATCATAGGTCCTGTCTAATAGGTAGGGCGCCGATTTTCCTGTGTTCTTGTACCTGTAAAATTCCTGTGTCCATCTACCACATTCCTACTCACCCTATTATTGTCATGTCTACCCTGTGTATTCGACTGGACACGCCTGTTATTACAAAAACGAGAAACATGTCCCCGTTGACCACAAACCCAACAGACAATATTTGTACTATTTGTGTTGACTACTGTTTCTCTTGTAGGGTATCTCATATTTCTTCTTTCCTCGTTATCATATCTATTTCTACCTTGTAACGTCTGTATTCCTCCTCTCCTATTCCATCCGAATCTTGTTTGTCCTATTTCCATGGGTTCCTCAACTCTGTCGTCTCGATTACTTCCCACTTCTCGTCCTGTTCTTAATCTAAACCTACGTCTCAAATTTTCCTCTTGTACCGCGATATCCACCGCTTGTGATAACCTCTCAGGGTTTTCCCTCATCAACTTAAGTTTCAAACCATCGGATTTTATGCCATCTACCAAAATCCCTACTAACATCCTTTCCACCTCCTCTCCTCGTACATTCTGTCCTAAGAATGCTTCTTCAGCCAGGTTAATCAATCTATCGCTGAACAATTGTACCGTCTCTCCGTTATTTTGTTTAGCCTGCCTCAACACCGAAAATGCATGTTGTGGATCCGTTATTTCTGCATATTTCCTTGCTAGGTCTTCTTTGAATTGTTCCCATGTCTCATCTACTCTAGCCTCTAACTTTCTTCTTATATGATCCGAAACCGGTTCCGTTGCCGTCTGATAAGCCAGTCTCATTTTTTCTTCATCTGTTGCTGAGATTAAATAGGCATATTTTTCTATGGAAGTGACCCATTTCTTAAAGTCTCTGGCCTGTCCACTAAACTTCACAATTTCTGTTGCCATCCCTTGTTGTTTAATCACCATATTAAGTCGGCCTACTGCTGTTCCCACGCCTGTCAAAACCTGTGCTAAGGTGTCCTGTTCCGCCATGCTGAAATATACTGAAACAAAGCAAGCAAAGAACCACACAATTTCAACTTCTTAATTTAAGGAATACACTCACTTGTTTCGTAAAACTACAGTTAGTTTCTAGGGATGGGAACCACACAATTTTACCCTGATTTTGTTTCCTGACTCAAGCACGTACTTTCTTCGACTCGGCGTCAGATTTCGTTCGAGCACCAGGAGCCTGTGTCAGCTGAAAATCAGTCGCGGAGTTCAGGTAGCAAAGTTCAGGTAGTCCGTCTCTTCCCCCAGGTAATTTCGTCACTTCTCTAGGGATGCCGGGATAATCTTCAACCCCTGGTTGGGTCCCATCTGAGATTTCTAGCCTTTGTTTTCACCCCGGGTGGGGTACATCATCGACGTCTTAAGATAGCGACAACGTAGGTGGCGGCTTGAAAATAGCAAAACTCAGGCTATGGTACGCCCTTTGGAAACGCTAAAGTTCAGACAACGGCTATGGCAAGCCCTTTGATAACGCTAAACTTCAGACAACGGCTATGGTAAGCCCTTTGGAAACACTAAAGTTCAGACAACGGCTATGGTAAGCCCTTTGATAACGCTAAAGTTCAGACAACGGCTATGGCAAGCCCTTTGATAACGCTAAAGTTCAGACAACGGCTATGGCAAGCCCTTTGATAACGCTAAAGTTCAGACAACGGCTATGGCAAGCCCTTTGATAACGCTAAAGTTCAGACAACGGCTATGGCAAGCCTCTTGAGGTATAAATTTGCGAAGCAGCGGTTATGACAAGCCTCTGGAGTTGTACTATGCAAAGCGACGGCTCTACCAAGCCTCTTGAGTTGTACAATGAAAAGCAACGGCTATATCAAGCCAAGCCTCTTGAGTTGTACTATGCAAAGCGACGGCTCTACCAAGCCTCTTGAGTTGTACAATGAAAAGCAACGGCTATATCAAGCCTCTTGAGTTGTACTATGCAAAGCGACGGCTCTACCAAGCCTCTTGAGTTGTACAATGAAAAGCAACGGCTATATCAAGCCTCTTGAGTCGTAAATTTGTTATCTCAAGTCTCTGTAACAGCCTTACAGAGGACCACCCCTGGGCGGGCTTTCGGCCTCTGTATTTGCAGATTACTGAATTTTTTTGGGCATCACTTCACTGGTTGTTCCACCACGTGCCGAAACTGTTTCTAGGAGTTATTTGACCGGAGCATGGAACAATAACAAGCGGCTCCCGACTTTGACAAAAACCTCGAACAGACAGTAGCTCCTTTTAAAAACTGGTTCGAGAAAACGTCTGTTCTAAATACCTTTTTTTTTTAGGCAGTCTGGTCTGGATCCTTTGATGGTTTCCTAGTACTTCGGATTGCGTCCGCGACGGCCAAATCCAGTATCGTGGTTAAGCGGCACCATTTCGAGTCCTATAATAGTGTACAGGAACTCGCAAGACGTGTTGTATTTGTTAATCTAAAGTTTATTTGCACATGATGACAATTGGCTTCTCGTCTCGTCAAAAAGACTGATGTTAACCTCCTCTCAAGTCAAAGGCCGGATCTTAACTGCCCTTGCCAACCCAATACGTCACGATTGAGCATCTCCTTCCCTTTCACTCTCGATGCTCAATCGTGCTGTATCTGTTTCCCACTAGATTCTAATAATACCCCAGTACTCCTCCCTTACTGTTACAATAGAAACAAATAACGGTAGATTGCTGTCAACAATTACTGACACATGCCAGACAGAAAAGATCTTGACAATCACGGTGACAGTAGATGAGTGCTAGATCTACCATTATGTCCCTCAATCCTCAATGCCCATCGTGCAGGGGAATACCCCGGGCTTCCCAACACCTTTCACGCCAACAACACAGAAGTCTGCAGGAAACGTGATTCTGTTTTTGGGAGGGGAGATTGGTAATGTGGCAACACAGTTAATTTACAGCAGTGCGCACATCTCCATGCCATAAATTAAAACAAACAACTGTAACAAGAAAGCAAGAGATAACACGCATTCAAAATCGGCCACAGCTTCAAGACAGCCGGCCCTCCCACAAAGCACGACTTGTACAGCTAGCAATGAAGAAATTTAATATTGATATATTTATCAACCCAGCCTATATTGAGGATTTGGCTGTATCTGACTTGTTGTTTGTCCCAATTCTTAAAAATTAATAAACAGCTCTAAAGAAATCATTATGACATTGATGAAGAAGTCACACTGGTATGTGATCAACGGTTTAGTTGGAAAAAAATTTGGTGTTCTATTCTCAAGGTCTTTTCAAGGTCAAGTAAGGATGGCATCCTGCATATATATTAGGAACGTTCATTTGAAACCCGTTCCAATGGCTTTATTACAAAAGCATGAAAGAAACATTAACATGTGTTGTAGAATTAAACAAAGCATTCATTTTGAATGAATTATGCACCATGGGTTGGTCAGAAGAAGTTGCCGTAGGCATTCAGGCGAGCATCCTATTGCTTTGGTAGGCTTCGAATGCCGTCCGCAAAAAAAGTATTGTGGTTGCTCACTGAACAAAGTGTTTACCGCGTTCATTACGTCTGCATGTGTGTGAAATCGTTGCCCCTTGAGAGCTTTATTTTAGAGGTCTGGACAATTGAAAATCATATGGTGACAAATCAGGACTATAGGCTGGATGTTGCAGAATTTTCCACTTCTTCCTTGCTAATGCTTCCTGTAAAATCTTTGCGACATGCGGACGAGCATTATCGTGCAACAAAATCACATCGCGAGAAAGCATGCCGGGTCGTTTATTCTTGATGGCGTTTTGCAGCCTGTATAGTGTTTGCAAGTAGTTGGTAGAGTTGATGTTGACACCAGGTTCTTTAAAGTCGGCCATAAATAGCCTTTCATGGTAAAAAAAATGCGCTCAGTATATAACCTTACCAGCGGAAACCTGTAACTTGAATTTTTTGGTTTTTGGTGATCCTACATGCTTCCATTGCACGCTCTCTTTTCGCTGCTCGGCTCAAAGTTGTGACACCATGATTCATCGCCTGCCACTGTCATCATCATCATCAAGTGCCGTGCCAGCTGGCGTAGGCGTTCATGGCTCTCCACAGATCTCGGTCTTTGGTTTTCTGGATCAACTCTGCTGCTGATATTCCTCCATGCCACCGTCTCAATCCATCCAGCATCATTTCTCTTGGTCTGCCTCTGCCTCTCTTCCATTCGATCTTTCCAGTTGTTACGATGTTCTCCAATGCCTCTCTTCTCATCACGTGACCGAAGAAAGATGTTTGTCTCTGTCTTATTGTTGTATATAATGTTCTAGTTTCATTAGCCTGTTTCAGGCAGTCATCGTTAGTTACTCTGGCAGTCAAAGGAATTCGCAACATTCGTCTCAGGAACCACATCTCTGTTGCTTCTAATTTCTTCTTACTTTGTTCATTTACATTCCAAGATTCACTGCCATTCAGCAAAACTGGTTTTACAAAGCATTTCAGCACTCTCTTTCTTACATTCAGTGATAGTGACTTCTTGCACAAGATACTCTTCATTTTCTGAAATGCGGCTTTTGCGTGCCCTATTCTGCCCCTAATCTCTGTTTTACATCTTCCATCTGATGTTATAAATGCCCCTAGGTATCTAAAATTATCCACTTGGTTAAGTATTTTTCCTTCTATTTCTATGTCACATTTTGGTGTCACCATTTTCTTTGATATTACCATTGTTACTGTTTTCTTGATATTCAAGGAGAGTCCTTTCCTTGCACTCTCTGTTACTACAACGTCTAATAATTGCTGTAGGTCTGTTGAATTATCCGCCACCAATACTGTGTCATCTGCATAGCGTATATTATTTATATTATAACCTCCAACTAGTATTCCTGGCATCTCTTTGATCTCTCTCATTATTACTTCGCTATACAGGGAGAAGAGATCTGGTGACAAGACACACCCCTGTCGTACTCCTAGCTTTATCTGTTCGTAACTACCCTCTTTATTTCCCATTTTAATTGCTGCTACTTGGTTCCAGTAAATATTCTTTATTATTCTTAAATCTTTCCCATCGGTGTTGATATCTTCCAACATTTTAATCAGTTCATCATGTTTTACTTTATCAAATGCCTTAGTATAATCTATGAAGCACAAATATATGTCTCTCTGTTTCTCTATTGACCTTTCTATTAGTGTCCGTAATGTATAAATTGCATTGTTTGTGCCCTTTCCTTCCACAAATCCATACTGTTCTTCACTAATTTCCATTTTTATTTTCTTTTTGTTTCTTCTCATTATGATTCTGAGTAGAAGCTTAGTGATATGGTTTATGAGGTTAATTGTACGAAAATCTTCACAATCAATTGCTCCTGGTCTTTTTGGTATAGCTATAAATACAGATTTCAGCATATCACTGGGTAAATATCCACTACTGTAAATATCATTCAACATTTTGGTTAATATATCTACTCCAAATTCTCCCAACACTTCTAATTCTTCTATTGTGATTTCATCTGGCCCAGCTGTTTTTTCCTTTCTTCATACGTTTCATAGCGTCAGCGACTTCTTCTTTCAAAATAGGTGGACCTTCTAAGTTACTATCTTCTGTTAATTCTTCCCTTTCTCCGTCATATAATTCTCTTATATACTCATTTCACCTCTTCATTATAGCACCTTCTTCTAATAATATCTTTCCTGTTTTTGATTTCAAACACCCTGTATTTATTCTTATTTTTCTTCCTGTAAGCTCACTGATTTGTCTGTACATATTTTTTGTATCATTAATGGAATTTAATTCAATTTGTTTTGCATTGCTCGTTTAACCAACGAGCCACTCGTTTAACCAACGCCTGCCACTGTGCAGAAGAGAAATGCATCACCCTCCACTCTGTAACGCAGCAAGTGGTTCAAACACCATCCCATGCGTTCCTCTTTTTGGTGGTCGGTCAACATTCATGATACCCACTGTGAACATACCTTCCAATATTGCAGTTTCTTACGAACGACCTTTTGAATTGTCCCAATTGACACATCAAATTCTTTCGCTAGCGAAGGTATGCTTTGACAACGGTTCACCAGTACTGCTGCATCAATTGTGGCTATGTTTTTTTCTGTTGCAACAATATGCGCTTGACCCGGCCGTCGAAGATCTGTCGTGAACTGACGTCCTTTCCGAAACATTCGTGCCCAGTCTGTCATTGTTGTCTTCGACACACATTTGATCACCGCTCTTTGAGCTTCTTTGGACGGATTTTGGATCAACCCGGCCATTTTCTCAACGGTCAGAAACAGAACATATGCATCATGGGACGATAAGCACGTGCTCTTTTATTCATTGGTCAATACTTATCACATGACTATGACATGATCATGTTCAACGTACGCAATTACCCGCGGTGCGGCACGAACGGATTTCAGATGATCGCCCCTTATATACGTACATACAGACAGACAGACAGACTGACAGACATATATACAGTAAAGTAAGTGTGACAATGTGAGAACAGTGACCCTAACCCCCAGGCATGTATTTGTTCTTGTCTCTGTACAGACACGGCCTCGTGCCCAGCCCCAGACACATGTGACACAGCTGCAGCCGTGGTCGGATGTGAGTATTTGACTGACATTTATCACTTCTCTCACCGCTCTTATATATAGACAACAGAATACACGGACAGGGAAACACGTGGGAAGACAACAGAATACACGGACAGGGAAACACGTGGGAAGACACGGACAGGGAAATACGTGGGAAGACAACAGAATACACGGACAGGGAAACACGTGGGAAGGCAACAGAATACACGGTCAGGGAAACACGTGGGAAGACAACAGAAGACACGGACAGGGAAATACGTGGGAAGACAACAGAAGACACGGACAGGGAAACACGTGGGAAGACAACAGAAGACACGGACAGGGAAACACGTGGGAAGACAACAGAAGACACGGACAGGGAAACACGTAGGAAGACAACAGAAGACACGGAAAGTGAAACACGTGGGAAGACAACAGAAGACATGGACAGGGAAACACATGGGAAGACAACAGAAGACACGGACAGGGAAACACGTGGGAAGACAACAGAAGACACGGACAGGGAAACACGTGGGAAGACAACAGAAGACACGGACAGGGAAACACGTGGGAAGACACGGACAGGGAAATACGTGGGAAGACAACAGAAGACACGGACAGGGAAATACGTGGGAAGACAACAGAAGACACGGACAGGGAAATACGTGGGAAGACAACAGAAGACACGGACAGGGAAACACGTGGGAAGACAACAGAAGACACGGACAGGGAAACACGTGGGAAGACAACAGAATACACTGTTGGCAGTTGGTGTTGACTGGAATGATGGCAAATTATCCTGTAATGATGATAATGTTTGCAGACACATAAAATCTGCTTTCTAATTCATGTTCCTGTAAGTAATGTCATATTGTCGGGAAAAGATAACACCTGTATACACCCACACACAGACACCCACCCACACAGAGACACACACCCACACACAGACGCACGCCCACACACAGACGCACACCCACACATAGACGCACACCCACACACAGACACACAACCACACACACACACACCCACACAGACACACACAGACGCACACCCACACACAGACGCACACCCACACACAGACGCACACCCACACACAGACACACACCCACACACAGACACCCACCCACATACCCACACACAGACACACACCCACACACACACATCCACACACAGACACACACCCACACACACAGACACACATAAATTTTCCAAGTTGACACAGGTGTGTATGTGTCGCTATGGCTCACGTGAAAAGGTAACACTTATAACCACACACGCACACAGACGCGCGCGCACTCACACTCTGCTGAATGTGTGTGTGCGCGCGTGTGTGTGTGCGTGCGTGCGTGTGTGTGTGTGTGTGTGCGTGCGTGCGTGCGCGGGGCCAGGGACGGTATAATATGGTATGTACTTCCTGAGAAATGGTCAACTCCAGGTCAGCCACCGTGCGGGTGGTCATCTGCTGTCTGCAAGTCACAAAAGGGCGTGACTCGGTCACCTTCTGTGTGACTAGATCACCATCAGTGTGACTCAATCAGTGATAGTGTGGCTCGACCATCCTTGGTGTGTCTCGGTGTGGCGTGGCATGATTTAGAGAGCGGTGGAATAATAATGAGCTGTGGTGTCGAGGAGATAGTTGTGGTGTGGAGGAGAGAGTTGTGGTGTGGAGAAGAGAGCTCACGTAATAGTGTGGAGGAGAGAGTTGTGGTATGGAGAAGAGAGCTCACGGAATTGTGAAGGAGAGAGTTGTGGTGTGGAGGAGAGAATTGTGGTGTGGAGGAGAGAGTTGTGGTGTGGAGGAGAGAGCTCACGGAATTGTGTGCAGAGAGAGTTCTGGTGTGGAGGAGAGAGCTCACGGAATGGTGTGGAGGAGAGAGTGGAGTCATGTGGAAGAATAAATGGAGTGATGTGGAAGGGGGAGCAGGTAGAGTAGTACAGCGGAGAGAAATATTTTAAATGAACTAATCTTGTTCCCCCAGCCCTGGTAGCTGGCTTTGTTCTGGGCATTGTGGTCACCTACTGTGTGCAGCTTGTACTGAGGAGAAGGTGAGTAGCCAGGTGTGGACTGGCCTACCTGTGTAGATGTGTTGTCACCTGGTCATGTTCACCTTGTATTGAGACGTATTCAGCTGTGAACTGATCTACCTGTGTAGATGTTTTGTTACCTGGTCACCTGTTATGTTCAGCTTGAATTGAGACGTATTCAGCTGTATACTGATCTACCTGTGTAGATGTTTTGTCACCTGTTATGTTTAGGTTTCTATTGAGACAAGTGTGAACTGATCTACCTGTGTAGATGTTTTATCACCTGGTCACCTGTTGTGTGCATCTTGTATTGAGACGCAGTCAAGTGTGACATGATCTACCTATGTAGATGTTTTATCACCTGTTATATTCAGCTTGTATTGAGATGTAGTCAAGTGTGAACTGATCTACCTGTGTAGATGTTTTATCACCTGTTATATTCAGCTTGTATTGAGACGTAGTCAAGTGTGAACTGATCTACCTGTGTAGATGTTTTATAACCTGTTATGTCCAGCGTGTACTGAGGAGAAGGTAAGCAGTCAGGTTTGAACGATCCTACCTGCTCCATTCAACTTTCCTTCCCAGAACAATTCTGTAGGTTCTGCCTGGGTATTGAACCCAGGCCAGTGTGTTGGCAGGCAGAGCACTAACCACTGAGCCACTGCAGGCCCGGTATATATGTGCAGGTGTAGTTTTGTGACCACGTACAGGTACAGTCCTGGTGCAACTCTGCACACCTGTCAATGTGTCTGACATAATGAGAGTCTGACACTGTGGTCGTGGCAGTAAACACTTGACCAGAATTTACAGCCGTTAGGAAGGCAGCAGGCGTGCAACTTACCCACTCCCGGCACGGGGAGGTGGTGAAGAAGCAATTAAACAAGGGTTAAATAGGTAAGGAACTAAGACTGGTCTAGCAAACTGGTAGAGAATTTACTTGATCCTAAAAACTCTGCTCGAGATTCATGGAGGGACATTGGAGGAAAGATGCTAGTCACAGGCGCTGGAACTTCAATGACCCCTCCCCACGACGCACAACGGCATAAGTGGAAGAAAAACAAACACTACAACAATTCTCTCCGTGGCAACACTCACACCTCGTCAGTCGACATTGTTCACTAGAAATGTCATTTATATCACGTGCTTTTCATCATAGATGCACGCAGGGTTGTTAACAATGTTATTTCTAGGGTAGAAACTGCAAGCTGTCATATGGCCTACCATAACCCACACAGCATCACACAACTTGCAGTTGTCACTCATTCATGATGTCTGGTCTTAATTCCAAAATTAAAAAAAACAAACTAGATTCACAACTGTGGGTTGTGTGTATTGACCACTGATATACACTCAGTGGAGCACAGGTCATTGATGGCTGTAACCTGTTTTGATCTTTCCCTATGACAGAAAACAGCGGATACCTCCCAAAGACTATTCTGTCACAGAGAGCAGACATTACGATGTCAACAGAAACAGTGATGGGGGAATCCATGCCCCGCCTGTCCAGTCCAGAGGCATCAATGAGCACAAGAAGTTGGAGAGACTGGTGAAACTGTCTCACACCTCACCAGGTACAGTTGATACAGGGGTCAGTTGGAGAGACTGGTGAAACTGTCTCACATCTCACCAGGTACAGTTGATACAGGGGTCAGGGGTCAGTTGGAGAGACTGGTGAAACTGTCTCACACCTCACCAGGTACAGTTGATACAGGGGTCAGGGGTCAGTTGGAGAGACTGGTGAAACTGTCTCACACCTCACCAGGTACAGTTGAGTCAGGGGTCAGTTGGAGAGACTGGTGAAACTGTCTCACATCTCACCTGGTACAGTTGATACAAGGGTCAGGGGTCAGTTGGAGAGACTGGTGAAACTGTTTCACATCTCACCAGATACAGTTGATACAGGGGTCAGGGGTCAGTTGGAGAGACTGGTGAAACTGTCTCACACCTCACCAGGTACAGTTGATACAGGGGTCAGTTGGAGAGACTGGTGAAACTGTCTCACACCTCACCAGATACAGTTGATACACGGGTCAGGGGTCAGTTGGAGAGTGGTGAAACTGTCTCACACCTCACCAGGTACAGTTGATTACAGGGGTCAGTGGTCAGTTGGAGAGACTAGTGAAACTGTCTCACACCTCACCAGGTACAGTTGATACACGGGTCAGGTGAAGGTTCATGTTGCACACATCTACACACACACACACACACGCAAACATGCACATTTCCCCACACGCTCATCTCCCCACACGCTCATCTCCACATATACACACACATCTCGACACACACATCTGTCTGTCTGCCTGTTTGTATGTCTGTCTTCCTTTTTGTATGTCTGCCTCCTGGTCTGTCTGTCTCCCTGTCTGTCCATCTTCCTGTTTGTATGTCTGTCTCCCTGTATGTCTGTCTGTCTCCCTGTTTGTATGTCTGTCTGTCTCCCTATTTGTATGTCTGTGTGTCTTTCTCCCTGTATGCCTGTTTGTATGTCTATCTGCCATTTTGTATGTCTGTCTTCCTGTTTGTTTGTATGTCTCCCTGTTTGTATGTCTGTCTCCCTGTTTGTTTGTATGTCTCCCTGTTTGTATGTCTGTCTCCCTGTTTGTATGTCTGTCTGTTTGTATGTCTTTCTCCCTGTGTGTATGTCTGCCTCCCTGTATATATGTATGTCTGTCTTCTCTCTGTTTGTATGTCTGCCTCCTTGTTTGTATGTCTGTCCATCTCCCTGTTTGTATATCTGTCTGTCTGTCTGTCGATCAGATCCTGCATCCCTACATAGCACAGATTTGTGGATTTGTGCTCATATACCTCATATACATCTCTCTCTCTCTCTCTCTCTCTCTCTCTCTCTCTCTCTCTCTCTCTCTCTCTCTCTCTCTGTCCTGTTATATGTGCATCTCGCTGTATCCCAGTATGTACACACATCTATATACCTGTATGTGTCTCTGTTTAGGTAGATATGTTGGTTGGTAGGTAGGCAGATTGATTGATTTGTTGGTAGGTAGGTAAGTTGGTTGGTAGGTAGGTGGGATGGTAGTTGGTAGATAGGTAGGTAAATAAGTATTTAGTTGTGTGTGTATGCGTACATGCGTGTATGCAAGCATGCATGTACATAAGCGACCTCATGATGACCCACTCATCATCTCATTGTAGGAGACACTGAGACAGCTCCGGCAGCAGCACCGCTGATCCACAGACCCCCAGCTGACCCAGGATCCACCACAAACAACCCCAGCACCAGTGCCCTGACACTAGCTCCGGACACGACCTATGCAAACATTGGAGTTGTCAGCATCCTGAGCCAGCCCTACGACACCCTGGACATCATCCCAGAGGAATCGGAATACGAAAGCTTCAGATCCTCAGCCCACGAAGGGACATTGCTGGAGGCAGCCACGAAGGGACAGTAGTGGGGGAAGCCATGAAGGGACATTGCTGGAGGTAGCCACAAAATGATCTGCATGAATTACATTCCAATGGAAGTGACATTTCCACATTGTGTGATATTTCCAGAACTGTCACATATTTCCAATATCATGTGTACATGACCGGTGTGGCAGCTGTAGAGAAAAGTGTGACAGCTGTACAGAAAAGTGTGACAGCTGTACAGAAAAGTGTGACAGCTGTACAGAAAAGTGTGACAGCTGTAAAGAAAAGTGTGACAGCTGTACAGAAAAGTGACAGCTGTACGGAAAAGTGTGACAGCAGTACAGAAATGTGTGACAGTGTACAGAAAAGTGTGACAGCTGTACAGAAATGATGCCCACAAAATATGGCAGCATGTTAGTCATGTTGTGTACATGACATTTATGTTTGGTGTACGCGACATGTCTTTTTGGTGTGCATGACATTTTTGTTTTTTTATTTTTGGATCTGTTCTTCTGTGGGACATGTGACGTGACATGTGTACAAACTATCACTTGTGGCTGTGATCTGTGTACACGCTACAGGTCATCCCGAGAAATGGCCAGTCATGACCAGTCGACCTTTTGCAGCAAACATGTGTACATATCTGTACGTGGATTTAGACAATGTGTACATATGTGTACGTGGATGTAGACAGTTGACCTGGGTTCGCCATCAACCGAGCATAGATTGGTACCAATACCTGGCTTGGGGAGTGAAGGTGGCCTATCTGATATTCTCCACACCTCCCCTAGAGTGCTGATATTGTCCACACCTCCCCTAGAGTTCTGATATTGTCCACACCTCCCCTAGAGTTCTGGTATTGTCCACATCTTCCCTAGAGTTCTGATATTCTCCACACCTCCCCTAGAGTACTGATATTGCCCACACCTCCCCTAGAGTTTTGATATTGTCCACACCTCCCCTAGAGTTCTGATATTGTCCATACCTCCCCTAGAGTGCTGATATTCTCCACACCTCTCCTAGAGTTCTGATATTGTCCACACCTCCCCTAGAGTTCTGATATTGTCCACACCTCCCCTAGAGTTCTGATATTGTCCACACCTCCCCTAAAGTGCTGATATTGTCCACACCTCTCCTAGAGTGCTGATATTGTCCACACCTCTCCTAGAGTACTGATATTGTCCACACCTCCCCTAGAGTGCTGATATTTTCCACACCTCCCCTATAGTTCTGATATTGTCCACAACTCCCCTAGAGTTCTGATATTTTCCACACCTCCCCTAGAGTTCTGATATTTCCACACCTCCCCTAGAGTGCTGATATTGTCCACACCTCCCCTAGAGTTATGATATTGTCCAAACCTCCCCTAGAGTTCTGATATTGTCCACACCTCCCCTAGAGTCCACAACTCCCCTAGAGTTCTGATATTTCCACACCTCCCCTAGAGTTCCAATATTGTCCACACCTCCCCTAGAGTGCTGATATTGTCCACACCTCCCCTAGAGTGCTGATATTCTCCACACCTCCCCTAGAGTCCACAACTCCCCTAGAGTTCTGATATTTCCACACCTCCCCTAGAGTTCCGATATTGTCCACACCTCCCCTAGAGTGCTGATATTGTCCACACCTCCCCTAGAGTTCTGATATTGTGTACACACACACACACACACACACACACACACACACACACACACACACACACACACACACACACACACACACACACACACACACACACACACACACACACACACACACACACACACACACACACACACACACACACACACACACACACACACACACACACACACACACACACCACACACACACACACACACACACACACACACACACACACACACACACACACACACACACACACACACACACACACACACACACACACACACACACACACACACACACACACACACACACACACACACACACACACACACACACACACACACACACACACACACACACACACACACACACACACACACACACACACACACACACACACACACACACACACACACACACACACACACACACACACACACACACACACACACACACACACACACACACACACACACACACACACACACACACACACACACACACACACACACACACACACACACACACACACACACACACACACACACACACACACACACACACACACACACACACACACACACACACACACACACACACACACACACACACACACACACACACACACACACACACACACACACACACACACACACACACACACACACACACACACACACACACACACACACACACACACACACACACACACACACACACACACACACACACACACACACACACACACACACACACACACACACCACACACACACACACACACACACACACACACACACACACACACACACACACACACACACACACACACACACACACACACACACACACACACACACACACACACACACACACACACACACACACACACACACACACACACACACACACACACACACACACACACACACACACACACACACACACACACACACACACACACACACACACACACACACACACACACACACACACACACACACACACACACACACACCCCCCCCCCCCCCCCCCCCCCCCCCTCTTATAGTGCTGATATTGTCCACACCTCCGCTAGAGTTTTGATATTGTCCACACCTCCCCTAGAGTTCTGATATTCTCCACACCTCCCCTAGAGTGTTGATATTGGCCACACCACTCGCAGAGTGCTGATATGTACCGCACATCTTTAAAAAATGTTAGTCGCATATCCTTTACAGGACGTAGCAGTCAACCCCAGCATTGTTAGCTGTTTGTTATTCCCGGGCAAGTTTACGTTCTGTAGTTTGCCATTTCTTTCTGAATGACCGGCACCCATACCATTTGACAAAAAACCAATGCAAGGTGGCCTGCCGCCAAATCGCCCACTATCATGTTTTGAACGCAAGTATGCAGCATTATGAACTGCGTCCATAACTCCTTTGCCACGGAGCCGTACATCTTAAGGCATGTAAAAATTCTGTTTACGTATTTACGTGATTCTACATCAGTTTAATATTCTACAATGTCTGTGTGACTTTTGTACTGCAGCATAATTTAAACATATTTATAAATTACCTGTATACACAAGCTGGCTTGCAAATAAATTCCTGTGACTTTCTGTACATCAGTGTGACTTGTAAATATTTGTGTACGTGAATTGTAAATGTTTGTGTATGACACATAAGTGTGAATTGTAAATGTTTGTGTACACATATCAGTGTGAATTGTAAATATTTGTGCACGTGAATTGTAAATGTTTGTGTATGACACATAAGTGTGAATTGTAAATGTTTGTGTACACATATCAGTGTGAATTGTAAATATTTGTGCACGTGAATTGTAAATGTTTGTGTATGACACATAAGTGTGAATTGTAAATGTTTGTGTACACATATCAGTGTGACTTGTAAATATTTGTGCACGTGAATTGTAAATGTTTGTGTATGACACATAAGTGTGAATTGTAAATGTTTGTGTACACATATCAGTGTGAATTGTAAATATTTGTGCACGTGAATTGTAAATGTTTGTGTATGACACATCAGTGTGAATTGTAAATGTTTGTGTACACATATCAGTGTGAATTGTAAATATTTGTGTACAACACATCAGTGTGACTTGCAAACATGTACCTGTGGCTGGTGGAGTACAGGACATTCTGGTATATGTCTGATAGAATACAGGACATTCTGGTATATGTCTGATAGAATACAGGACATTCTGGTATATGTCTGATAGAAGACAGGACATTCTGGTATATGTTTGATAGAATACAGGACATTCTAGTATATGTTTGATAGAATACAGGACAGTCTGGTATAAGTCTGATAGAATACAGGACATTCAGGTATATGTCTGACAGAATACAGGACATTCTGGTATATGTCTGATAGAATACAGGACATTCTGGTATATGTCTGATAGAATACAGGACATTCTCGTATATGCCTGATAGAATACAGGACATTCTGCTATATGTCTGATAGAATACAGGACATTCTGGTATATGTCTGATAGAATACAGGACATTTTAGTATATGTCTGATTGAATACAGGACATTCTCATATATGTCTGATAGAACATGGAACATTCTCATATATGTCTGATGGAACATGGAACATTCTCATATGTGTCTGATAGAACACGGAACATTCTCATACATATCTGATAGAACTTGGAACATTCTCATATATGTCTGATAGAACATGGAACATTCTCATATATGTCTGATAGAACATGGAACATTCTCATATATGTCTGATAGAACATGGAAAATTCTCATATATGTCTGATAGAACATGGAACATTCTCATATATGTCTGATAGAACATGGAACATTCTCATATATGTCTGATAGAACATGGAACATTCTCATATATGTCTGATAGAACATGGAACATTCTCATATATGAGTGATAGAACATGGAACATTCTCATATATGTCTGATAGAACATGGAACATTCTCATATATGTCTAATAGAACATGGAACATTCTCATATATGTCTGATAGAACATGGAACATTCTCATATATGTCTGAGAACATTCTCATATATGTCTGATAGAACACGGAACATTCTCATATATGTCTGATAGAACATGGAACATTCTCATATATGTCTGATAGAACATGGAACATTCTCATATATGCCTTATAGAACATGGAACATTCTCACATATGCCTGATAGAACATGGAACATTCTCATATATGCCTGATAGAACACAGAACATTCTCATATATGTCTGATAGAACACAGAACATTGAACATTCTCATATATGTCTGATAGAACAAAAACATTCTCATATATGTTTGATAGAACACAGAACATTCTCATATATGCCTGATAGAACATGGAACATTCTCATATATGCCTTATAGAACATGGAACATTCTCATATATGTCTGATAGAACATGGAACATTCTCATATATATCTGATAGAACATGGAACATTCTCATATATATCTGATAGAACATGGAACATTCTCATATATGTCTGATAGAACACAGAACATTCTCATATATGTCTGATAGAACATGGAACATTCTTATATATGTCTGATAGAACATGGAACATTCTCATATATGTCTGATAGAACATAGCACATTCTCATATATGTCTGATAGAACATGGAACATTCTCATGTATGTCTGATAGAACATAGAACATTCTCATATTTGTCTGATAGAACATGGAACATTCTCATATATGTCTGATAGAACACGGAACATTCTCATATATGTCTGATAGAACATGGAACATTCTCATATATGTCTGATAGAACATGGAACATTCTCATGTATGTCTGATAGAACAAGGAACATTCTCATATATGTCTGATAGAACACGGAACATTCTCATATATGTCTGATAGAACACAGAACATTCTCATATATGTCTGATAGAACACAGAACATTCTCATATATGTCTGATAGAACACAGAACATTCTCATATATGTCTGATAGAACATAGAACATTCTCATATATGTCTGATAGAACACGGAACATTCTTGGATGGTGTTGCTGAGAAATTGCAAATGTCCCATGAGGACACAGCAGAAGATCTCAGTGTAGGGTGGAGGACACCAGTTGAACATGACCTTTGACCCAGGTTATTTTTTTTTAAGTTTAAGATCACAAACAGGATCATTTGTCTGTAAATAAGACCAATAATTGTACCTTGTGTGTCATTCAGACAAGAGACCAATAATTCCACTTTATCAGTCACACAAGTTTTGTATACTCCAATACAGTTCTCTGTGGTCAGTTCTCTGTGGACTGTGGCTTTCAGACAGTTGTCATGAGTCAGTAGACTGTTGCATTCAGACATTTGTCATGAGTCAGTAGATTGTAGACAGATGTATGTGGGCCAATGTCTGTGGACATTTATGTTGGGAAAGTTATCTGTGGACATTTGTGTTGGGAAAGTTGTCTGTTGACATTTATATTGAGAACGTTCTTTTAGGAAATTTATCTTCAAAATTGTTCACAGAGCAGTTCTGTGGGGAACAAAAAATGGGGTGCATTATCTGTTGAGATTATTATGTTGGACAAATGATCTAGGGAACATTGCGTGTGAACAGGTGGGAAAAGATTTTTCCTACATCAATGTTGGTAACCTTACAATATGAATTAACAACTCAACAATGTTAACATCAAGTTTTTCTGTCTCTGAATTAACAACTCAACAATGCTAACATAAAGTTTTTCTGTCTCTAAGCCAGTTTTTATTGTTTATTTCTGTTTTCTGAAGCAGTTGCTGTATTTACTGTTAAGTTAAAATATATGTGTGAGTGTGTTGTGCGTGTGTGCGTGTGCGTGCGTACATGTGTGCGTTTACGTGTATGTGTCATGACTCAGATGTTCTACCTTCATCCCAGATAGCAAGGACAAGCACCTTCCCGAGGTGCCAGGTAGCTACTTTCTGAGATATTGACACTCCAGATTCTGAAGTTGGGGCCCTGGGCCCCACTGAAGTCGATAGTCCCACGCAGAAACTTTTCGGCATTGCAGGCACTAAACAACAGATTCTGGTTTTCATCCACGGTGAATGAATCTGGAAATCTCAGCCTCTCGTCATCCCTGACAACCTCGCTTTCAGTATCGAGCTCCACTAGTCCCACATTACCTCCCTTGGATTGGGCGTCCTTGGTGACCTCCCATTTGTAGACACTGTTTTTTATCAAGGCCCCATAGAAAAGGTTATCTGTGCCGTAGGTCATTCCTCCAGTCTGAGAGATCTTAGACCCGACTAACCGGACCTTGCTAGCAAAGTCGGCCCCCTCTTGCCTGACCACGCTCGAGGGAACTTGGTAGAGCTTCTTACTGCCCAGAGCGCAGTAATAGACGTATTCAAAGTCCGAGGATATGGCAAGTCCATCAATGGGCGTCTCAAAAATATAGGAGACCCCATTGACAGTGATGTTGGATCCATCCCCAGGTTCATAGTCCATGGACTCGTGGTGGATGATGTGGGTCTTGTTGGTGACCAGGTTGAAGACAACTAGCTTAGAGTCAACAGCATCAGTTATGTAAATCCATCGCGCAGTTTTGCACCCCGGCCCGCCTCTGTCAATGACGATGTCGTTGAGGAAATTAGTTGTGTTGGAGACTAGGTCTTCTGGGAAATTGTGACTGCGGACCAGACTGCCATCTGTGGGGAGAAAAATATTAACATTTTTTGCAATCTGTGAAGACATGTTTACAACATGTGTTGTAATCTGATATCATTAACTGGTATATTCATATAACACAATCTGATATCTTGAAGCAATCTACATAAATCAATCAGTCTAATATCATTAACTGATATATCAACTAATCATGTGAGATCATAAACTGTTCTGCAAAATGTCAGCCAATCATGTGAGATCATGAACAGTTCCACAAAATAACCAATCTGTTCACGTCATTAATGATAAAATCTAGGCAGTCTGCATTAACCGGGTCAGTCGAGACAGGTTAATGCCAACAATATGATGTATGGTCTATTGTCTGTGACACATTTAAGAGTTGGTACAACTAATTTGTTTGTCGCCGTTTGTGATCATTTGCCAGAGATAATGTTAAAAAGCCGACAGATGAGCAGACCATGGGGGTATCGACAGTTTGGCACCCTGATTTGTAATATATATTTATGAAACTTATGGTACTCTGTCAGTAGTTATATACGAATTCGTTTCATACTGGATTTTAATGTTTACTTCATTATTCTATTTCTATGTCAATGTTGTCTGTAGTGCTCTCTAATGTCTACTTCATTATTCTATTTCTATGTCAATGTATTCCAGTGTGCTCTCTAATGTCTACTTCATTATTCTATTTCTATGTCAATGTATTCCAGTGTGCTCTGTAATGTCTACTTCATTATTCTATTTCTATGTCAATGTTGTCTAATGTGCTCTCTAATGTCTACTTCATTATTCTATTTCTATGTCAATGTTGTCTCATGTGCTCTCTAATGTCTACTTCATTATTCTATTTCTATGTCAATGTTGTCTAATGTGCACTCTAATGTCTATTTCATTATTCTATTTCTATGTCAATGTTGTCTCACGTGCTCTCTAATGTCTACTTCATTATTCTATTTCTATGTCAATGTTGTCTAATGTGCTCTCTAATGTCTATTTCATTATTCTATTTCTATGTCAGTGTTGTCTAATGTGCTCTCTAATGTCTACTTCATTATTCTATTTCTATGTCAATGTTGTCTAATGTGCTCTCTAATGTCTTCTTCATTTTGAATAACGAAGACACAAACAATAGATTGCTCGATTTATTGCCTGGCATATTTCGCTGCATTTCGTCAGGTACACACTGCAGAAATCACACAACTTACGTGAATTAACTAGATAAATCCTTCAAGTTGAAATATACACATATTCGCACAGTAATGTCACTTATCTACCACGGTAATTTTAAGCTAACATGTCTTTCTGTTTGCACAATTGTCAAATGAATCCAAATTCAGGATAGATCAAAAAGTAAACAAGTCGGAGGACGTGGATGCTATAATGAGGAAAGAGATCCAGTCACTTGTGAATGCGTAACTCATCAGTGAGGCCACTGCAAAAACGCTCACACCACGTGGCTCGCACACTCCTCAGATGTACGGTCTACCCAAACTTCACAAGCCCGGCATCCCACTAAGACCTATCCTGTCCATGGTTAACTCTGCACAACACCGAATGGCGGGATGGCTAGCCGAAATGTTAAAGCCAGTACGACAGTTCTTCGATCCAAAAATACTCAGAGATACATTCCAACTGGTGGAATTTTTGGATACTATGGACATAAATAACAAACACATGGCATCCATGGATATAGCCTCCCTATTCACTAACGTTCCGTTAGAGGAGACAGTGAAAATAATAAGGGAACACATTGAAGACAAACAACTAAAATTAGGCATACCAACACCTATTCTGGAGAGGCGACTACTATTATGTACCGCCAACATACAATTCCATTTTCTAACTAAGTCATACCGCCAAATTGACGGAGTGGCCATGGGGAGTCCTCTTGGTCCTATTCTAGCGGACATCTTCATGGCACATTTAGAAGAAAAGAGATCCTCAGACATCAACAACTTGGCCTTTTACCGTCGTTATGTGGACGATATACTAATTATCACCACAGACGAGCTACAAGCAACATCGTTTCAGGCCACAATGAACAAGACGCATAAAAATATATCTCTCTATCTATGGAACACGAACACAACGAAGTGTTACCGTTCCTAGATATTCTAATGAGACGTAGAGCAGTCGGCACAATTCAAAGATCGGTGTATCGCAAAGGAACATGGACTGGCCAATACCTAAATTTTCAGAGCTTCACACCTGTCCAGTACAAGCGGGGCTTAGTACGGACCTTGTTTGACCGTGCTAGAAAGATATGCACCCAGGACACACTGACAGAGGAATTTGAAACTCTGAAGAATGCCTTAAACCTGAATGGGTACTCCACAGGATTTATAAAGCGCCACTGCCAACAGCCCAAATCCAAAGCAGACGTAACTACAGTCCTTAAACTCAAGGTATTCATCCAGCTAACCTTTCGAGGGGATGACGTAATGCAACGTCTACAAGACCGGCTTACTACAGCAGTAGGCCGAACATTCTGTGCGGCAACTCCAGTCATTAGATACAAAACCGTACCGATTCCTACACCAGCAGTCAAAGAGCCTGTTCCTCTGTACACCACAAACAATTGTATTTACCAATTCACATGTAGATGCCAGGCCGTTTACATTGGTAGAACAGAGAGACAGCTTAACAAACGGGTGTCAGAACACATACCTCAATGGGTCAACAAGATACAACACACAGGAGATGCTAGCCTCGTGGGGCCGACACACCGGAAGCTCCCGGCGTCTTCAATCGGCAGGCACATTGTCGAAAGTGGCCATGTGGTGGCTAGAGACACTGCATTTCGCGTGTTCTTTAACACACAAAATACTCGCTTGTTAAAATTTGCAGAAGCAATTATGATCAATCAACGCAAGCCAGAATTGTGCAAACAGAAAGACATGTTAGTCAGCTTAAAATTACCGTGGTAGATAAGTGACATTACTGTGCGAATATGTGTATATTTCAACTTGAAGGATTTATCTAGATAATTCACGTAAGTTGTGTGATTTCTGCAGTATGTACCTGACGAGATGCAACGAAATATGCCAGGCAATAAATCGTGCAATCTATTGTTTGTGTTTTCGTTATTCAAATTCACTACGGGAAAACATTGTTTTGAATTTCTCAAACGTCTACTTCATTGTTATATTTCTATGTCAATGTTGTCTAATGTGCTCTCTAATGTCTACTTCATTATTCTATTTCTATGTCAATGTTGTCTAATGTGCTCTCTAATGTCTACTTCATTATTCTATTTCTATGTCAATGTTGTCTCATGTGCTCTCTAATGTCTACTTCATTATTCTATTTCTATGTCAATGTTATCTAATGTGCTCTCTAATGTCTACTTCATTATTCTATTTCTATGTCAATGTTGTCTAATGTGCTCTCTAATGTCTACTTCATTATTCTATTTCTATGTCAATGTTGTCTAATGTGCTCTCTAATGTCTACTTCATTATTCTATTTCTATGTCAATGTTGTCTAATGTGCTCTCTAATGTCTACTTCATTATTCTATTTCTATGTCAATGTTGTCTAATGTGCTCTCTAATGTCTACTTCATTATTCTATTTCTATGTCAATGTTGTCTAATGTGCTCTCTAATGTCTACTTCATTATTCTATTTCTATGTCAATGTTGTCTAATGTGCTCTCTAATGTCTACTTCATTATTCTATTTCTATGTCAATGTTGTCTAATGTGCTCTCTAATGTCTACTTCATTATTCTATTTCTATGTCAATGTTGTCTAATGTGCTCTCTAATGTCTACTTCATTATTCTATTTCTATGTCAATGTTGTCTAATGTGCTCTCTAATGTCTACTTCATTATTCTATTTCTATGTCAATGTTGTCTATAGTGCCCTCTAATGTCTACTTCATTATTCTATTTCTATGTCAGTGTTGTCTAATGTGCTCTCTAATGTCTACTTCATTATTCTATTTCTATGTCAATGTTGTCTAATGTGCTCTCTAATGTCTACTTCATTATTCTATTTCTATGTCAATGTTGTCTACAGTGCCCTCTAATGTCTACTTCATTATTCTATTTCTATGTCAATGTTGTCTATAGTGCTCTCTAATGTCTACTTCATTATTCTATTTCTATGTCAATGTTGTCTAATGTGCCCTCTAATGTCTACTTCATTATTCTATTTCTACGTCAGTGTTGTCTAAAGTGCTCTCTAATGTCTACTCCATTATTCTATTTCTATGTCAATGTTGTGTAATGTGCTCTCTAATGTCTACTTCATTATTCTATTTCTATGTCAATGTTGTCTAATGTGCTCTCTAATGTCTACTTCATTATTCTATTTCTATGTCAGTGTTGTCTAATGTGCTCTCTAATGTCTACTTCATTATTCTATTTCTATGTCAATGTTGTCTAATGTGCTCTCTAATGTCTACTTCATTATTCTATTTCTATGTCAATGTTGTCTATAGTGCTCTCTAATGTCTACTTCATTATTCTATTTCTATGTCAATGTTGTCTAATGTGCTCTCTAATGTCTACTTCATTATTCTATTTCTATGTCAATGTTGTCTAATGTGCTCTCTAATGTCTACTTCATTATTTTATTTCTATGTCAATGTCTATAGTGCCCTCTGATGTCTACTTCATTATTCTATTTCTATGTCAATGTTGTCTAATGTGCTCTCTAATGTCTACTTCATTATTCTATTTCTATGTCAATGTTGTCTCATGTGCTCTCTAATGTCTACTTCATTATTTTATTTCTATGTCAATGTTGTCTAATGTGCCCTCTAATGTCTACTTCATTATTCTATTTCTATGTCAGTGTTGTCTAATGTACTCTCTAATGTCTACTTCATTATTCTATTTCTATGTCAATGTTGTCTACAGTGCCCTCTAATATCTACTTCATTATTCTATTTCTATGTCAATGTTATCTAATGTGCTCTCTAATGTCTACTTCATTATTCTATTTCTATGTCAATGTTGTCTATAGTGCTCTCTAATGTCTACTTCATTATTCCGGTTTCCCACGATGAAGGACGCGTTTGTGTGGTCTCCTCCTTTTTGGGTAAATTTTCCTGTTTATCTACATTCGTACGCAATGGATTTTATATGTTTCTGATCACAACGATGCCGTTCAACTGTTGAACTTCTTTTAAAGTTGCTATATGTGCAGTGTTAGATATAAATGCTAATAATATTGTATTAAATAACACTATGGATAAATCATTCATGGAACAGCGGCGCGTCGGTGATAGCTTGAACTAGCCAATCACATCACTTGGATTTGCTTGCTTGCTTGCTTGTGTTCGTTGGCTTGAGCTCCAACGCGAAGTCCTGTATGTCGGATGATTTAAACCGTGGGCGACGCTACAATGTTTCCGTGTTTGTTGAAACCTAATATTTTGTAATGTAATGATGTCTGTCGAAGAGGGAATTTCTGTGCTGGAGTTAGCGGGAGAAAGGGGGCGAAGTAGATCTGAGGGTCGAAGTGGATTACGATCTACAGTAACAAGAAACTACACACTCAACAAAGAGCGGGCAGTGAAAAGCAAACTTAAGAACTGTTTTAGCTCGCCGTCGCTGTCTGTTAAATGTATGGATGACGGTAAATGCATCTCTATCACATTCAACAATACAATACATTACGAGGCATTTCGAACATGCCTGGTCAATTATTACCATGAAGCCAAAGTTGACTATAGAAAAGACCGACAAGGAGCGGAGGTGGAAGTAAAAATGTCATCTCCCCTACACACGTTGCATTTGTACAACACCCAGAATAAAATTTTAATACAAGGGGCAAACGCCGTCATGTCTGAGTGGCTCGCGACACAGTTTGTTGAAATTGAGCAGGCAGCTCTGAAACTAACAAGTGACTCGCTAATCACACCCGCCGATTTCAGCATGCTAGTGTCTGCCATAAAACCAACACAGCCTACAGCGGCCACGCTATTGTCAGACAGAACCATAAAATCAACACAGCCTGCAGCGGCAGTCGTTACAGCATCAGGCGATAGTAACAACATACTCCAACATGCCACGACTCAACACAGCAGCAGCTCGAACGCAGCTTCTTCTAACCAACCAGTGTTGTTAGCCATTGAATACCCGATGAGGCCCCTAGGGGACAGTATACAACCAAATGAAAACAATTCAAACCAAATTGAGATTGCACCATCTGTACTAGATGAAAGCCCAGCTACAGATCAACACTCATGCGGTTGTCAACAGCACATTGAAAGGTTAGAGGCAAGTTTGAAGATACTTCTAGACGCCGCCTCTGAATACACAGACAAGATTGCCAGGATAACTAATGACTATATCAAACTCAAGTCAGAGGTCGCTCTCCTGAGAGAGGAAAATGGTATACTGAAACACACTATTGAGACTTTACAACCTGCGCCCACTAGTGATCAGTTAGCACAGACTTACAGCTTCGAAACAGCACAACCATCTCTGGGAGCGCCAACTATACAGCCAACGAACACACATCAACAACAGACAAAGCCAATCAACAGGACTCGACATTTCCCATAGAAGTAAAAGTCAGCAATCGATTTGAACTACCAAAAGAGCAATTGGTAAACGACAATCAGTACGACGAGACATTGCTGATAGACAATCCGCCTATTCAAGAATCGGCTGGTAACCTTCAAGAAGGCAGTCCACAGCCGGATAATTATCAATGGGAAAAACAATGTGCAAGCCGTACCAGAAGCCAATACATACAGAGACTACCAGCTGATTGCACCCATTTGATAATTGGCGACTCCTTGTTGAAAGGCATATACAGTGATCGTATGTCGTCATCACACGCCGATAAAGCTACAACAATTCCACTTCCTGGTGCAGGGTTAGACAGTCTAACAAACAGTATACGTAGAATGGAAATCAACGAAAGTGTGAAGAGGATTAAAATACATATAAGAATTAATGACACTATGAGAAACCAAAATATCACAATTTCTCAGTTACGAAAACTACTAGACTTATTATGCCATAATTTTCCCAATTCTAAAGTGTTTTTCTCTTCCATCATACCACCAAGTTATGGCTCCGAACGGCGACTAGCCGACATAAACAACAACACCCTAGAGAAATTCTATACTCAGTATAATGTACAATTTATCAACAACACACCATTTTTTATATCTCAAAGAGGCGCGCCAAAGAAACGACTGTACAGTGACCAGATCCACACATCCACATTAGGTAATAGCTTCCTTGCTAAAAATATCAAGTATCCGAAGAGAGCACAAAACATGACCAACACACAAACACGACGAACATTGACTATTGAAGCCAGTCGAAATACCCCTATCACCCCAGATAAACGTCTGCTGACGTCTGACCCCCGAAAGCCTGCCATTCAAGGTGCACACATGCTACCAAGAACAAATCAACCTCTCCTTCCTACCCCCACCCTCACACGTGAAGGAAATAACTACCAGGAAGATTTCCCTAACCTCACTTCCAACGAACCCTCGTTGCAAGCAGCAGTAAACACGCACGGTAGTAATACCACCTTGACACACCAAGATCAAGACAGCTATGGGCTCCATAGCAGACAACAAGAGGTTCCGAATCACCAAATTCAGGCCAGCAATGAGCGAACAAGCGGGCAACAACAGGTTCCGCATCACCAAGTTCACGCCAGTAATGATCGACCAAGCCGACAACAGGCTCCGCATCATTGGAGTCCAGAACTTCTACACTTGATGCAATTTAGTCCTGCCGCATTGAATCAAGCCCTTATGATGTCTCTACAATACAGACCTGTGAGATAGGATATGTATTAAAAACGGAACCCTATATGCATTGATACAAGCAACAGAGCTTCCTCCTTGAACTTTAATTGCTTACTGTTTAACGTTTTATTTCCCGTGTGGGATACTCCGCTTTAAACAGAGACATTGACTTGTGTAGTCATTTATTAATTCTGTTGGATAACAGTTGGTTACTTAGCTTGTGAAGTAGATTTTTCAGGTTAATTATTTGTTGTATGTTCTTTAATTCGTTTTGTTCCGTGTTTGCATTATATTCGTTGGTCTAATTAGTTATATCGTTATAATATTGTCATTTACATATCGATTTGGATTACTGATATTTTGTAAGTTAATGTAATTGTGTTTTTTTTTATGATCTTGTATTTTTGCTTGACTTTGACTAATTTACACTTTCTTCATGGATGAAATGTCTGAGAAGTGGCAACACTGGCTCAATAAGTCAGGAATACGCCTTGGACACTTAAACATTTGCAGCTTATTTAACAAGCTACCAGAGTTATCTTCTATTCTCAATCAAAATTTTCATTTATTCGGCCTTAGTGAAAGTAAGCTTAACGATAACATTTCAGATGAGGACATCTCTATTAAAGGGTACAAAGTTTTCAGAAGGGATCTCTGTAGGAAACAAGAGACAGGCATAATAACATATGTTTCTAATTTACTAAATGCTAACCGTAGGCTAGACTTTGAAACTTGCGAAATAGAATGCATTTGGTTAGAGCTAAAACTTCAAAACCGCACACCCCTGATAATTGGCTACATCTATCGAAATCCCAGTGCTGGACACGTCTGGTACGAAAACTTCACTACCATGATGGATGTGGTTTTCGCTTCCGGTAAAGAAATTATACTACTCGGAGACTTTAACATTGACACAACAAATCCAACATAATATGGGGAAATATAATTACATCATACAATTTCCAACAAATAGTACAACAAGCTACTAGAGTAACAAAGTCATCTTCAACAATCATAGATCACATTTATGTAACTTGCTCAGACAACATCATAGAATGCACCGTACCCAATTGTGCAATGAGCGATCACTACCCAATATGCTGCACGTGGTCTAAAAAAGGAATTAAAACTCCTAAACATAAACACATAAGTGTAAAATATAGAAGTTACAAAAATTTCAACCAAAACGCATTTTTACAGGACTTGCTCAGTTCACCTCTAGACAATGTATATCAGCTTCCTGACCCGGATGATGCTTTGGAATTCTGGATGAAAACCTTTATTTATGTTTTTGATAGGCATGTGCCAATCAAGGAAGTTCGAGTAAAACACCACGTCAAGTCACCTTGGATCACACAGGAAATACTTAAAATTATGAGAGACAGAGATAAAGCACATAAAAAGCGGGATCTCAACGTATACCGTACTCTTAGAAACAAAGTTCAATATACCATACGACGGGAAAAGAAAAATTACTTTAAGAACTTAGTAATAGATAAAACAAATATTAAGGATATATGGAAGGCAATTAACACTTTGACAAACAAGTATAACTCCCGAAATTCCTTACCATCAAATCATATTACATGCGACCAATTCAGTAAGTTCTTTCAAACTGACATAGACCAGTTGAAGGCTTCAATACCTAATTCTCCTTGCAACTTATCTTTGCTGATATCGTTTTGCGAGAGTAGATGCTCCCGCGATATTCTTTCCGACATACCGCTAATGACAATCACTGAAGTATTCACTTACCTCAGTAACCTAAAAAACACAACCTCATCTGGCTTAGATGGAATCAGCAACCGGATTCTCCGTTGTGCTGCGCCAGTGATCAGTATATCACTAACCTATGTATATAATCAGTGTCTCACCAAAGGCCACTTTCCATCAGCTCTCAAAATCGCTAAAGTGTACCCTCTTCTTAAATCTGGTTCATTGGACAATGGTCTCCCGAACAATTACAGACCCATTTCTTTACTATCATCACTATCTAAGCCACTAGAAAAACACATCCATAAAGTAACATTACAGTATTTAGTTCGCAACAAGCTTATTGTTGACAGCCAATCAGGATTTCGACCAAAGTATTCTTGCCATACGGCCCTAACAAACATGATAGAAAATTGGCACGAGAGTATAAACAACAACAGTCTATGTGGAACTGTGTTTATTGATTTCAAGAAAGCATTTGATATGATAGACCATGTTATTTTAATTAAGAAACTTGAGACAATGAAAATTGGTCCTAATGTAGTCACTCTAATATCATCTTTTCTATCGGACAGAAAGCAAGTAGTATCACATAATAAATCGCTGTCTCAAACCACTACATTCAATATTGGAAGTACCACAAGGCTCTATTCTTGGCCCTCTATTATTTGCCATATATATTAACGATCTACCTTTGCATCTTTCATCGTCCTGCGATCTATTTGCAGACGACTGTACAGTGTACACAAACGCTGAAAACTGTATTTTACTGGAGTCGTCTTTACAACAAGAATTAAATAATGTAGTTAGGTGGAGCTATTCAAACCGTATGCAAATTAATATCACTAAAACAAAATCAATGTTATTAACAACCAGACAAAGACTTCAAACTCTAAGCTCACACACATCACTTCAACTTCACATCGATAACATGCCAGTAGAAAGTGTAATTGAGCACAAAACATTAGGCCTAATCATTGATAGAAACCTAACCTTTAATTCCCACGTTCAAGCGCTCATTAAACAAACAGCGAAAAAAGTCTACCAACTCGCCAAAATTAAAAACTTCCTTGATGAGGACACAAGGAAACTATTCTATACTTCTCATATTCAGACACACTTTGACTACTGCTCTACAATCTGGGACGGTTGTTCTAATTCAAACACCAAGCGACTTTACTCACTCCAGAAACGGGCCATGAGTCTAATTTATAGCAAACATTTATTTGACAATCCCAGCCTGTATAAACGCCTTCAGTTACTACAACTCCGCAAACGCCTGCTTTTCAATAAAGCTAAACTAATTCACAAAATCTTGCATCGGAATGCCCCAAATTACCTGTGGCCATTGTTTAAATATAATGCTAGACACAGTAAACGTTTAAATATATTACACATTCCGAAGCCTAGGATTGACTTATACAAAACAAGCTTAACGTACTCTGCAGCTCAGCTGTGGAACAATCTTCCACAAGAAATAAAAGACATCACCAATCCTTATTCATATAATCGCAAATTACTCGAACACTATCTCAGTACGGATTACCTTCCCCCATAATAATAGTGATAATAATAATAATAACAAAACCCTAGTATAACAGTCAGCCCCCTTTTGGTAGGCCAGTATATTCCACATGGCTAATAAGTGTCTGACCATTATCTAATGTTACTGTGTCGTGTAGTTTTGATGTTCGCATTTTGCCAATGCTTTTATAATGCATAAGTTTTATATTGTTGCTGTTCTCTGTTAGCCTTGAATGATGTGTGAATGAAATAATGTATGGAAGAGAGTGATAGAAGGGCAGAATGTTAGACGGGCCTGCGTGCCCAATTCTTAACCCTTTGAAAATAAAGTTTGTTTGTTTGTTTGTTTGTTTGTTTGTTATTTCTATGTCAATGTTGTCTCATATGCTCTCTAATGTCTACTTCATTATTTTCTTTCTATGTCAATGTTGTCTTATGTGCCCTCTAATGTTTACTTCATTATTCTATTTCTATGTCAATGTTATCTAATGTACTCTCTAATGTCTACTTCATTATTCTATTTCTATGTCAATGTTGTCTACAATGCCCTATCTTCTTCTTCTTTGCGTTCATCCGGAGTGATTTTTTCAGATGTGATTGCGGTGTGTCTGGTTAGGCACCCTCGGGTCGAAACCCTCAGGCCAACACATCCGACTTTTAGCGTGCATTTTTGACCAGGTTAGCAATCCTGGGAGACTCTCACTTTTGTGGTACCGTCCACATCTCAGCTGGTCAAGTTGGAACAGTCGAAGACTACACGGTCATCCCTCAAGTGAAGGCAGGGACAGTCCATAGCATTTTCCGCCATCCTGGGTGGCTTCCATAATTGCAGAGCCGGCACATAACGCTCTGGTGCTGGGTTTACCGAGGGAATCGACACGTCCTGCTCATGGCTGTTTAATTCCTCACTTCAATATATTGGGCATTTCGCTCGCCCTGGGCCGTTCCTGCACAAACCAGTCAGCTCTGCGGTTGGTTTCCACTAAGCGAGTTTTCGGACATGTGCTTGTCCCTGTACCCATCAGAGCTGTTCCAGGCACGGCGGACATTCGGAAAACTACCTAGTCAGAGCTGTTCCGAACAAGAGCGGCATTCGGAAACTAGGTAGTCAGAGCTGTTCCTAGCACGAGAGACATTCGGACGAGACATTTCACTCGGACGTAATTGCGTAGTGTCAATGTTTAGTTTGCCACCCGTAGGACGACACTTCCGACTTCCGGCGGGCATTTTTTAATGAGGTTAACCTTCCTCAGATTTCGAGGCACGTTAGACTGTTGTGATGTCGCCCACATCTCAGCTGGTCAAGATAGAACGACCAACGACATCGCGGTCGGCCCTCAAGGGAAGGCAGGGGCAGACAATGGGCAGTCCCTCGCTATCCAAGGAGGCTTCCATAATTGCAGAGCCGGCACATATTGCTCCGAGACTGGGCTCACCCGAGGAGTTGCCACGTCCTGCTCATGGCTGCTTTAGTTCCTCACTTCCATGTATTGGGCATCTCGCTTGCCACTGGTCGCTCAAGTGAGCTCCAGGGGCGGTCAGACTGCGGGCGACATCCACTCGGTAAGCTTTTGGCTTTTGACTTTGGACCACGCAATAGGTTCGCTCGCCGTGCGTTCCATTTCGCGTTATTGAGACGTTTCTCCACTTTTATCTACACTCTCTATGAGTTAGACAGTTTTCGTAACCATTTCCTTCGACTGGGGCATTTTACTGACTTTTTGTACTCGCTCACGAGGTAGGCTACATGTGCTGCCGGCTCAGTACCTTACCTTCGTGCAGCAGTCAGTGAGAAACGGCCAGGCCATCTCATCCGGGAATCCAACATATCCCTCAGCTGAGAGCCTTCAAACAAGTGTCAGAACTGGGCATGTAGCTTGCTCAGTATCTCGATTACAATTTTTCGGTAGGTGGATATCGGCCCGACTCTCAGATCCGAGGGTCTGTGGCTTAGAGGCGTTCAGCCTAAACCCTCGACAGAGAGCCTTAGAGTATTGTCCGAAACAAGAACTGCCTTCATGCGCCTGATTTAAACTTTTGACTGCTATCCTCAGTCTCCTGCAGAGCAGCAGGTTGTGTCTCTCTTAGTCTGGTCCCTATCCCATACGCTGTCCGATATGTAGTTTTCACCCATCGGCAAGCACATAGGGTCAACGGGACACTCAAGCTCCCCCACCACGGCAAGGTGGAGACACATCGGGGGGAGCAATGCCCTATAATATCTACTTCATTATTCTATTTCTATGTCAATGCTGTCTTATGTTCTCTCTAATGTCTACTTCATTATTCTATTTCTATGTCAATGTTGTCTAATGTGCTCTCTAATGTCTACTTCATTATTCTATTTCTATGTCAATGTTGTCTAATGTGCTATCTAATGTCTACTTCATTATTCTATTTCTATGTCAATGTTGTCTAATGTGCTCTCTAATGTCTACTTCATTATTCTATTTCTATGTCAATGTTATATAATGTGCTTTCTAATGTCTACTTCATTGTTCTATTTCTATGTCAATGTATTCCAATTTCTCTCTAATGTCTGCTTCATTATTCTATTTCTATGTCAGTGTTGTCTGATGTGCTCTCTAATGTCTACTTCATTATTCCATTTCTATGTCAATGTTGTCTAATATGCTCTCTAATGTCTACTTCATTTTTCTATTTCTATGTCAATGTTGTCTATAGTGCTCTATAATGTCTACTTCTTTATTCTATTTCTATGTCAATGTTGTCTAATGTGCTTTCTAATGTCTACTTCATTATTCTATTTCTATGTCAGTGTTGTCTAATGTGCTCTCTAATGTCTACTTCATTATTCTATTTCTATGTCAATGTTGTCTAATGTGCTCTCTAATGTCTACTTCATTATTCTATTTCTATGTCAGTGTTGTCTAATGTGCCCTCTAATATCTACTTCATTATTCTATTTCTATGTCAATGTTGTCTATAGTGCTCTCTAATGTCTACTTCATTATTCTATTTCTATGTCAATGTTGTCTAATGTGCTCTCTAATGTCTACTTCATTATTCTATTTCTATGTCAATGTTGTCTAATGTGCTCTCTAATGTCTACTTCATTATTCTATTTCTATGTCAATGTTGTCTAATGTGCTCTCTAATATCTACTTCATTATTCTATTTCTATGTCAATGTTGTCTATAGTGCCCTCTAATGTCTACTTCATTATTCTATTTCTATGTCAATGTTGTCTAATGTGCTCTCTAATGTCTACTTCATTATTCTATTTCTATGTCAATGTTGTCTATAGTGCCCTCTAATGTCTACTTCATTATTCTATTTCTATGTCAGTGTTATCTAATGTGCTCTCTAATGTCTACTAGAGAGAGATGAGCACATGCATGTCATGTGACGTACTATTCCATGTTTTTTTTTTCTGTATACTCATCATTCATATTATCATTTTTACTTCCACTTGATTTTCTAACATGTACTGGCAAAAATGTGTGCACTGCTGATTCCATCATGGTTATATCAGCTTATTGTATCGCATCACTATTTTTTACGTTACACAATGTATGTGCATAATTTGGGGGAGTGTATGTTTGGAGTGTGGGTGGGTGGGAGATGTGTGTGGGAGCATGGGAGAAGTGTGTGGGAGTGGGGAATGTGTGGGATGTGTGTGTGCAGGGATATGTGTGTGGGTGGGGAGTTGTGTATGGGTGGGGAGATGTGTGCAGGTGGGGAGATGTGTGTGGGTAGGGAGTTGTGTACGGGTTAGGGAGATGTGTGCAGGTGGGGAGATGTGTGTGGGTAGGGGGTGAGTGTGATGGGGGATGTGTGAGTGGATGGGTGGGGGATGTGTGGGTGGGTGAGGAGATGTTGGGTGGGTGGGGAGATGTGTGGGTGGGTGGAGGGATGTGTGTATGGATAGGGCATGTGTGGATGGGGAATATGTGGTGGGTGAGAGATGTGTGGAAGGAGATGATGTTTGGGTTGGTGTGTTTGTGTGGGTGTTGGTGGGTAGTAGTATGTGTGTATGTTGGCGGGTGGGGGATGTGGGGTGTTGGTAGGTAGGGTATGTGTGTGTGTGGGTGAGTGTGTTGGGGCATGTGTAGCGGGAGTGGGGGATGTGTGTATGGTTGGGAATGTGTGTGTCTGTGGGGGAATGTGTGTGGGTGGTAGATGTGTGTGGGTGGTGTGTGTGGGTGGAGGATTATGTGGGGTTGGTGGGATGTGTGGTTGGATGTGAAATGTGCGGATGAGTGGGATAAATGTGTGTATGGATGGGAAGATTTGTGGGTATGGGTGGGCAATGTGTGAAGTGGGTGATGGATGTATGTGTGGGTTGGTGTTGATTTTGTGTGGAGGGGTATGTGTGTGTGTGGTTGGGGGTGTGGGTGGGTGGGTGGAGCATGTGCGTGTGGGTGAGTTTGTGTGGGTTGGGGTGAGTGTTTGGGGAGTTGTGTGTGGGTGGGAATGTGGGTGAGGAGTGTGTGTGGGTGGGTGCGAGATGTCTGGGTTTGTTAGGGGATGTGTGAGTGGGTTGGGGATGTGTGAGTGGGTGGGGGATGTGTGGTATGGTGGTGATGTGTGAGGGATGTGTGTGTGGGTTGGTGCGGGATGTCTGTGCGGGAGGGGGGATGTGTCACATAACTGTGCACATAATTGTGCACTGCTTATTCCATCATGTTTATGTCAGCTTATTGTATCGCATCACTATTTTTTACGTTACACAATGTATGTGCATAATTTGGGGGAGTGTATGTGTGGATTGTGGGTGTGTGTGGGTGGGTGGGAGATGTGTGTGGGAACATGGGAGAAGTGTGTGTGAGTGGGGAATGTGTGGGATGTGTGTGTGCGGGGATATGTGTGTGGGTGGGGAGATGTGTGCAGGTAGGGTGTGTGTGTGGTGGGGGATGTGTGAGTGGATGGGTGGGGAGGTATGTGGAATGTGGGGGATGTGTGGGTGGGTGAGGAGATGATTGGGTGGGTGGGTGGGCCGAATGTAAGACGGGTCTACTGCCCAATTTGTAACCCTTGTAAAATAAAGTTTAAGTAAATAAATAAATAAAATATTTCTATGAACGCCAGTCAATACTTGTTGATTTTATATGCATGCTGTTTGTTTGTGTGTTTGTTTGTTGTTTATGTGTTTTACCTGCAAGGTCGTACACAACCAGTTTTGGCGGGCAGATGACGGGAGTTGGTTGGCCGGAGATGTTGTTGCCGAACACACCCGACCGGCCGGTGTCAATAACATACATGAGTCCACTGATTGGGTCCACCTCCATGCTCATGGCGCACTGAGAGGAAGGAGGCGAGACATCATCAGTTAATTTCTTCATACAAATATGTATATGTCTGTCTGTCAGTTAGATAAGTAGAATTTAATGGGCAGATGGAGGGCAGACAGACAATCAGATATAAGGACAGATAGGCGGATGAATAAATAAATTAGTAAGTGAACGAATGAGTGACGATATAAGCGTACACAAACAATTGAGGGAGTAAGGAGTGAACAAGTGAGTGAGTGAATGGGTAAATGTATGACTGACTCAGTGGGAGAATTAGTGAGTGATTGTTTGAGTGATTTATGTGAGAATTTGGATATGTAAATATGTAACAACAGAAATGATTAAAGCTTTAGAAGAATTTGGACTAGAACAAGTCACTAGACTGCTGAACACATTATATGATACTGGAGATATACCTTCTGAATTATGTAACTGTATTTATTGCAAACCCAAAGAAATCAGGAACCTTGGAATGTGATCAACATAGAACAATTAGTATAATGAGTCACATCACAAAGATTTTGCTACGAATTATCATGCGAAGAGTGAGGAAGAAGATACAACCTGAAATAGGGGAAGAACAATGTGGATTTGTAGAAGGAAAGGGTACAGTAAATGCTGTGTATATGCTGCGAACAGTTATTGAACGTGCTATAGAAGTAAACAAGGATATTCATCTTTGCTTTATTGACTACACAAAGGCTTTTGATAGAGTTAGACATGTCAACATGGTAGATATGCTTGCAGATCTACAAATTGATGGGAAAGACATTAGACTTTTAAAAAACATATATTGGAAACAACAAGCTACCATAAGGACTGATAATGAAGTGGGACAATATCAACCTATTAAGAGAGGTGTTAGGCAGGGATGTGTAATGTCTCCAGGTCTTTTTTCCCTATACAGTGAAAATATTTTCAGAAATGTAGAAGATATAAATGGAATCAGCATTGGAGGACGAAACATCAATAACAGATATGCAGATGATACAGTATTGATTGCAGATAATGCACAAGATCTACAACAACAATTAGTAGACGCGGTTGTTGCACACAGTGAGCAGCTGGGGTTGGAATTAAATTGTAAGAAGACTCAGGTTATGGTCGTCACTAGGAAGAACGAAATACCACAATGTAATATACAAGTAAATGGGAATACTCTTCAACAAGTGAATCGGTACAATTATCTCGGAACAGTCATAACATCTGATGGGAGATGCCTTGAAGAGATTAGAACAAGAATCGCCATGGCGAAAGTAGCCTTTAGCAAGATGAAAAACATTCTGACCAATAAAAAGATGTCAATTGAAACGAAAAAAAAGAGTGCTGAGGAGATACATACAGCCTGTCCTTTTGTATGGATGTAAAACTTGGACAATGAGCAGGCAAGCTGAAAAAAACATCTAATGGCTGCAGAAATATGGTTTCTGAGGAAAATACAAAGAATACCATGGACAGACAGAAAAACCAATGACCAAGTACTACAGGAGACAAATGAAAATCGTAAATTGATTAGAGAAATTAGACGTAGACAGTCAAAATTTTTTGGACATGTTATGAGAAGAAATGAATTGGAGAACTTAGTGACAACTGGAAAGATCGAAGGGAAAAGACCAAGAGGAAGACGGAGAGGAAAATACCTGGATGACTTGGTCACATGGCATGGTCGAGACAGGAACACTGAGCTGATTCACGACTCTGGTGATCGAGTGAAATGGCGAGTCATGACCGCCCACGCTTTCCGGTATGGCACATGATTGATTAAAATATGTAAGAAACTATGTAGTTACATACACATACAAGCAACTAGTAAGAAACTATGTAGTTACATAGACATACAAGCAACTAGTAAGAAACTATGTAGTTACATAGACATACAAGCAACTAGTAAGAAACTATGTAGTTACATAGACATACAAGCAACTAGTAAGAAACTATGTAGTTACATAGACATACAAGCAACTAGTAAGAAACTATGTAGTTACATAGACATACAAGCAACTAGTAAGAAACTATGTAGTACATAGACATACAAGCAACTAGTAAGAAAACTATGTAGTTACATAGACATACAAGCAACTAGTAAGAAACTATGTAGTTACATAGACATACAAGCAACTAGTAAGAAACTATGTAGTTACATAGACATACAAGCAACTAGTAAGAAACTATGTAGTTACATAGACATACAAGCAACTAGTAAGAAACTATGTAGTTACATAGACATACAAGCAACTAGTAAGAAACTATGTAGTTACATAGACATACAAGCAACTAGTAAAAAACTATATAGTTACATAGACATACAAGCAACTAGTAAGAAACTATGTAGTTACATACACATACAAGCAACTAGTAAGAAACTATGTAGTTACATAGACATACAAGCAACTAGTAAGAAACTATGTAGTTACATAGACATACAAGCAACTAGTAAGAAACTATGTAGTTACATAGACATACAAGCAACTAGTAAGAAACTATGTAGTTACATAGACATACAAGCAACTAGTAAGAAACTATGTAGTTACATAGACATACAAGCAACTAGTAAGAAACTATGTAGTTACATAGACATACAAGCAACTAGTAAGAAACTATGTAGTTACATAGACATACAAGCAACTAGTAAAGAAACTATGTAGTTACATAGCATACAAGCAACTAGTAAGAAACTATGTAGTTACATAGACATACAAGCAACTAGTAAGAAACTATGTAGTTACATAGACATACAAGCAACTAGTAAGAAACTATGTAGTTACATAGACATACAAGCAACTAGTAAGAAACTATGTAGTTACATAGACATACAAGCAACTAGTAAGAAACTATGTAGTTACATAGACATACAAGCAACTAGTAAGAAACTATGTAGTTACATAGACATACAAGCAACTAGTAAGAAACTATGTAGTTACATAGACATACAAGCAACTAGTAAGAAACTATGTAGTTACATAGACATACAAGCAACTAGTAAGAAACTATGTAGTTACATAGACAAACAAGCAACTATTTGAAAAATATGGGATTACATACACAACAAGCAACTAGTAAGAAACTAATTAAATTTTTTAGACATACAAGCAACTATAAGAAACTATGTATTACATAGACATACCCAACAACTAGTAAGAAACTATGTATTTTCATAAAACATACAACAACTATTTAAAAAACTATGTAGTTACCCTAGACTACAAGCAAATAGTAAAAACTATGTAGTTACATAGACATACAAGCAACTAGTAAGAAACTATGTAGTTCATAACATACAAGCAACTAGTAAGAAACTATGTAGTTACATAGACTACAAGCAACTAGTAAAACTATGTAGTTACATAACATACAAGCAACTAGTAGAAAAAGTAGTTACTAACATACAAGCAACTAGTAAGAAACTATGTAGTTACATAGACATACAAGCAACTAGTAAGAAACTATGTAGTTACATAGACATACAAGCAACTAGTAAGAAACTATGTAGTTACATAGACATACAAGCAACTAGTAAGAAACTATGTAGTTACATACACATACAAGCAACTAGTAAGAAACTATGTAGTTACTTATACATACAAGCAACTAGTAAGAAACTATGTAGTTACATACACATACAAGCAACTAGTAAGAAACTATGTAGATTCATAGACATACAAGCAACTAGTAAGAAACTATGTAGATTCATAGACATACAAGCAACTAGTAAGAAAGCTGTATAGACAGATAATCAGTTAGCTAGACCTATTAGAGAAAGAGCAACGAAAGATCTAGGTAGATCTAGGGGGAAAAAACGACATATACAAGTAGGCTCAGAAAGAGCAACAAAAAATCCAGGTAGATCTAGAAAGAGCAACTGAAGATCATAAAAAGAAACAACCGCAGGAAAGGAACACAAGATTGCGGCACAGAAACCAATTTGAGAAATCCAAAGATGACAACTTTGTGTCGGGCTTTCCTACTCACCTGGAGGGCGCTACAGTTGCCCAGCTCCTGGCCCAGTCTCCCAATGTAGAGAGTCCAACGGTTGTCTAGCTCCTGGCCCAGTCTACTCTCCAGGAGAGTCCAACGGTTGCCCAGCTCCTGGCCCAATCTACCAATGTAGAGAGTCCAACGGTTGTCTAGCTCCTGGCCCAGTCTACTCTCCGGGAGAGTCCTACAGTTGCCCAGCTCCTGGCCCAATCTACCAATGTAGAGAGTCCAACGGTTGCCGAGCTCCTGGCCCAGCCTACTCTCCGGGAGAGTCCTACAGTTGCCCAGCTCCTGGCCCAGTCTACTCTCCGGGAGAGTCCTACAGTTGCCCAGCTCCTGGCCCAATCTACCAATGTAGAGAGTCCTACAGTTGCCCAGCTCCTGGCCCAGTCTACCAATGTAGAGAGTCCTACAGTTGCCGAGCTCCTGGCCCAGTCTACCAATGTAGAGAGTCCTACAGTTGCCCAGCTCCTGGCTCAGTCTACCAATGTAGAGAGTCCTACAGTTGCCCAGCTTCTGGCCCAGTCTACCAATGTAGAGAGTCCTACAGTTGCCCAGCTCCTGGCCAAGTCTACCAGTGTAGAGAGTCCTACAGTTGCCCAGCTCCTGGCCCAGTCTACCAATGTAGAGAGTCCTACAGTTGCCCAGCTTCTGGCCCAGTCTACCAATGTAGAGAGTCCTACAGTTGCCCAGCTCCTGGCCCAGTCTACCAGTGTAGAGAGTCCTACAGTTGCCCAGCTCCTGGCCCAGTCTACCAATGTAGAGAGTCCTACAGTTGCCCAGCTCCTGGCCCAGTCTACCAATGTAGAGAGTCCTACAGTTGCCCAGCTCCTGGCCCAATCTACCAATGTAGAGAGTCCTACCGTTGCCGAGCTCCTGGCCCAGTCTACCAATGTAGAGAGTCCTACAGTTGCCGAGCTCCTGGCCCAGTCTACCAATGTAGAGAGTCCTACCGTTGCCGAGCTCCTGGCCCAGTCTACCAATGTAGAGAGTCCTACAGTTGCCGAGCTCCTGGCCCAGTCTACTCACCTGGGGTGTCCTACAGTTGCCGAGCTCCTGGCCCAGTCTACTCACCTGGGGTGTCCTACAGCTGCCCAGCTTCTGGTCCAGTCTACTCACCTGGGGTGTCCTACAGTTGCCCAGCTCCTGGCCCAGTCTACTCACCTGGGGTGTCCTACAGTTGCCCAGCTCCTGGCCCAGTCTACTCACCTGGGGTGTCCTACAGTTGCCCAGCTCCTGGCCCAGTCTACTCACCTGGGGTTTCCTACAGTTGCCGAGCTCCTGGCCCAGTCTACCAATGTAGAGAGTCCTACAGTTGCCCAGCTTCTGGCCCAGTCTACCAATGTAGAGAGTCCTACAGTTGCCCAGCTTCTGGCCCAGTCTACCAATGTAGAGAATCCTACAGTTGCCCAGCTCCTGGCCCAGTCTACCAGTGTAGAGAGTCCTACAGTTGCCCAGCTCCTGGCCCAGTCTACCAATGTAGAGAGTCCTACAGTTGCCCAGCTCCTGGCCCAGTCTACCAATGTAGAGAGTCCTACAGTTGCCCAACTCCTGGCCCAATCTACCAATGTAGAGAGTCCTACCGTTGCCGACCTCCTGGCCCAGTCTACCAATGTAGAGAGTCCTACAGTTGCCGAGCTCCTGGCCCAGTCTACCAATGTAGAGAGTCCTTACCGTTGCCCAGCTCCTGGCCCAGTCTACCAATGTAGAGAGTCCTACCGTTGCCCAGCTCCTGGCTCAGTCTACTCACCTGGGGTGTCCTATAGTTGCTCAGCTCTTGGAACAATCTACCAATGTAGAGAGTCCTTCGGTTGCATAGCTCCTGGTCCAGTCTACTCATCTTAAAAATCCTACAGTTGCCCAGCTTCTGGCCCAGTGTACTCACCTGGAGAGCGTTACAATTGCCCAGCTCCTGGGCGGCCCAGTCTGGGAAAGGGGTCAGTACCGAGCTGTTTCCCTTCTGGATGATCCTGTTGAGAGTGGATGGAACCCCTGTCGTGAACCTGAGTCTGGGTACAGTCAGGTATATGATGCCCCTGAATAAGGAAAACAACAAAAGAAAGCACATAATACAAGCATCAGTCTTGTGTGACTCGGTGACAGTTGTCACTCTTGTGTGACTCGGTGACAGTTGTCACTCTTGTGTGACTCGGTGACAATTGTCACTCTTGTGTGACTCATTGCGAGTTGCCAATATTATATATCTCCGGTGTTGTACTAACCCGAGGTATTGGGAAAACAGGACATTTTAAACGGATTTTATTCATGAACAAATGTTGGTTTCGTATGCTTGAGGGTTGGAGTAGCTAGGCTTAGTGGCCAGGCGATTGCCTCTCAGACGTGGAGTTCTGGGGTTCCAACCCGCACCGAGGCAGAGTTTTAAAATGTATAGTCTCCCGGACTTGGGGTTCTGGGGTCCAACCCGCACCGAGGCAGAGTTTTACAATGGATTGGCTCCCAGGTAGACTTAACCTCAAATGGAGATCAGGAGATGTTAATGTCGGCCGGTGCCACACTGACCATGTGACAGTGATCTCGTGACACTGACCACGCGACAATGACAACGTGACACTAACCACGTGGCACTTATCGTCCGACACTGATCACACGACACTGATCACACGACATTGATCACGTAACACCGATCACGTGACAGCGACCACGTAACACCGACTACATGACACTGGTCACGTGACACTGGTCATGTGATATTGACCACGTGACACATTTCACATGGCACTGCCACGCAACACTGACCGTGTGACACTGACCACGTGACATTGACCATGCGACACTGATCACGTAACACTGACCACGTGACACTGACCGCGTGACACTGACCACATGACAATTCGTTTGCCGGTTGGTCAACACAAATGCGGGCCTAACGCTACATGCTCAAAATCTCCTAAGGTTGGCAAAAGTGCCCATGACTTACTTTACTATATACCGCCAGCCTGGACAAGGGGGGGGAGTAGAAGGGTCAGATATTATTACATGTAAAAATAATAACAATTAAACAACGCCACAATCATCTTTATTATCCTAATTGTTATCATCATTACTCAGCGATCAATGGAGACATGTTCACAACCTTTGTTGCAATCTGTGGAGACATGTTCACAACATTTATTGCAATCTGTGGAGACACGTTCACAACATTTATTGCAATCTGTGGAGACACGTTCACAACATTTATTGCAATCTGTGGAGACACGTTCACTACATTCGTTGCAATCTGATACCATTAACTGGTCTATTCATATCAAACAATCTGATATCGTGAACCAGTCTACGCATACCAACCTTTCTGATATCATTAACTGGTCCACTGATATCAACCAATCATTTGAGATCATGAACTGTTCTGCAAAATATCAGCCAATCATTTGAGATCATGAACTGTTCTGCAAAATATCAGCCAATCATTTGAGATCATGAACTGTTCTGCAAAATATCAGCCAATCATTTGAGATCATGAACTGTTCTGCAAAATATCAACCAATCATTTGAGATCATGAACTGTTCTGCAAAATATCAGCCAATCATTTGAGATCATGAACTGTTCTGCAAAATATCAGTCAATCATTTGAGATCATGAACTGTTCTGCAAAATATCAGCCAATCATTTGAGATCATGAACTGTTCTGCAAAATATCAACCAATCATTTGAGATCATGAACTGTTCTGCAAAATATCAGCCAATCATTTGAGATCATGAACTGTTCTGCAAAATATCAGCCAATCATTTGAGATCATGAACTGTTCTGCAAAATATCAGCCAATCATTTGAGATCATGAACTGTTCTGCAAAATATCAACCAATCATTTGAGATCATGAACTGTTCTGCAAAATATCAGCCAATCATTTGAGATCATGAACTGTTCTGCAAAATATCAGTCAATCATTTGAGATCATGAACTGTTCTGCAAAATATCAGCCAATCATTTGAGATCATGAACTATTCTGCAAAATATCAACCAATCATTTGAGATCATGAACTGTTCTGCAAAATATCAACCAATCATTTGAGATCATGAATTGTTCTGCAAAATATCAACCAATCATTTGAGATCAATCTTCAATATTTGTTGTATACAGTAAAGCCATATACATAGACATGATACTCGTCTATAGATTTATAGCTAGCCAACAAACAAACCATTTAACTAACCAACAAACCAATTAACTGACAAACTAATTAACTAACTAATTAACCAACTAACTGACTAACTAACTAACTAACTAACTAACTAGCCAGCCAACCAACCAATTAGCTAACTAACTAACAAACTAACTAACTAACTAGCCAGCCAGCCTACCAACCAATTAACTAGCCAACTAATTAACTAGCTAACTTACTAACTATCTAACTAACTAACCGACCGACCGATCAACCGACCAAGAAACTAACTAATTAACTAACCAATCAACCAACCAACCAACCAGCTAACTAACCAACTAACTACCTAATTTGCTAACTTAACTTGAAAGCCTTGACACCAGATATAAAACTGTGGGTGCGGTCATAGCGGCCATCAGCCTCGTATTGGTTCTTCATTTCTTCAGACAGCCAATCATACTCCACGTCCAGCCACTCGTAGAGGACTTTACCTTCGTAATACTGGGCGCAAGCGCCCGGGTCCATGTAACTGGCGAGGACCACGGAGGACACCAGGACATTTATGATGGTGCTCAGCATGGCTGTCCTTGCAGATTTGGATGTTGAGTTTTAGACAAACCTGGTAGGCAATAAATGATCACTAAACGCTTTGTCATCGTTTGTTGATATATTCTTAGAGATCCAAAAATGTACAGTTCGGGGTTGGAGAAAGCTTTATCAGATCAGAGCCAAGAGTATCATATATTTTATACAGATCAGAGACAACTGTATCATACATTTTATATAGAACAGAGACAAGAGTATCAGATATTTTATACAGATCAGAGACAACTGTATCATACATTTTATATAGAACAGAGACAAGAGTAGCAGATATTGTATTTAGATTGGAGACAAGAGTATTATATATTTTATATAGATTAGAGACATATATGTGACATAGAAATAGAAGGAAAAATCCTTAACCAAGTGGACAATTTTAGACACCTAGTGACATTTATAACATCAGATGGAAAATGTACAACAGAGATTAGGAGCAGAATAGGGCAGGCAAAAGCCGCATTTCAGAAAATGAAGAGTATCTTATGCAATAAGTCACTATCACTGAATGTAAGAAAGAGAGTGCTGAGATGCTATGTAGAACCAGTTTTGCTGTATGGCAGTGAATCTTGGAATGTAAATGAACAAATTAAGAAGAAATTAGAAGCAACAGAGATGTGGTTCCTGAGACGATTGTTGCGAATTCCTTGGACTGCCAGAGTAACTAACGACGACCGCCTGAAACAGGCTAATGAAACTAAAACATTATATACAACAATAAGAAAGAGACAAACAGCTTTCTTTGGTCATGTGATGAGAAGAGAGGCATTGGAGAACATTTTAACAACTGGAAAGATCGAGGGGAAGAGAGGCAGAGGCAGACCAAGAGAAATGATGCCGGATGGATTGAGACGGTGGCATTGAGGAATATCAGCAGCAGAGTTGATCCAGAAAACCAAAGACCGAGATCTGTGGAGAGCCATGAACGCCTACGCCAGCCGGCACGGCACTTGATGATGATGATGATATTAGAGACATTAGGAGCAGATATTTTATATAGATTAGAGACAATAGTATCATATATGTTATATTGATCACATACAAAAGTTTAAAAAAACAGTTAGTTGTATATCCTTTACAGGACGTCGCAGTCAACACTACCAGTTTTGTCCCGCTGTAATCTCTTTGTAAGCTTACGTTCAGTAGTTTGCCATTGTTTTATGAACGACCAGCACTCATACCCTTTCATAAAATGACAACGCAAAGCGGTCTGCTGCCAAATCACCCGCAGCTGTGTTTCGAACGCGGGTTTACGAGCTTAGTAACCCTTAGTAACCCTTAGTCACGTAGCTGGCTGAGACAAGAGTAGTAGATATTTTATATAGATAAGATATGAGAGTAGTAGATATTTTATATAGATAAGATATGAGAGTTGTAGATATTTTATATAGATAAGATATGAGAGTTGTAGATATTTTATATAGATAAGATATGAGAGTTGTAGATATTTTATATAGATAAGATATGAGAGTAGTAGATATTTTATATAGATAAGATATGAGAGTTGTAGATATTTTATATATATCAGATATGAGAGTTGTAGATATTTTATATAGATAAGATATGAGAGTTGTAGATATTTTATATAGATAAGATATGAGAGTTGTAGATATTTTATATAGATAAGATATGAGAGTTGTAGATATTTTATATAGATAAGATATGAGAGTTGTAGATATTTTATATAGATAAGATATGAGAGTAGTAGATATTTATATAGATAAGATATGAGAGTTGTAGATATTTTATATAGATAAGATATGAGAGTTGTAGATATTTTATATAGATAAGATATGAGAGTTGTAGATATTTTATATAGATAAGATATGAGAGTTGTAGATATTTTATATAGATAAGATATGAGAGTTGTAGATATTTTATATATATATCAGATATGAGAGTTGTAGATATTTTATATAGATAAGATATGAGAGTTGTAGATATTTTATATAGATAAGATATGAGAGTTGTAGAAATTTTATATAGATAAGATATGAGAGTTGTAGATATTTTATATATATCAGATATGAGAGTTGTAGATATTTTATATAGATAAGATATGAGAGTTGTAGATATTTTATATAGATAAGATATGAGAGTTGTAGATATTTTATATATATCAGATATGAGAGTTGTAGATATTTTATATAGATAAGATATGAGAGTTGTAGATATTTTATATAGATAAGATATGAGAGTTGTAGATATTTTATATATATCAGATATGAGAGGTGTAGATATTTTATATATATCAGATATGAGAGTTGTAGATATTTTATATAGATAAGATATGAGAGTTGTAGATATTTTATATAGATAAGATATGAGAGTTGTAGATATTTTATATATATCAGATATGAGAGTTGTAGATATTTATTATAGATAAGATATGAGAGTTGTAGATATTTTATATAGATAAGATATGAGAGTTGTAGATATTTTATATATATCAGATATGAGAGTTGTAGATATTTTATATAGATAAGATATGAGAGTTGTAGATATTTTATATAGATAAGATATGAGAGTTGTAGATATTTTATATAGATAAGATATGAGAGTTGTAGATATTTTATATAGATAAGATATGAGAGTTGTAGATATTTATATAGATCAGATATGAGAGTTGTAGATATTTTATATAGATAAGATATGAGAGTTGTAGATATTTTATATAGATAAGATATGAGAGTTGTAGATATTTTATATAGATAAGATATGAGAGTTGTAGATATTTTATATAGATAAGATATGAGAGTTGTAGATATTTTATATATATCAGATATGAGAGTTGTAGATATTTTTATATAGATAAGATATGAGAGTTGTAGATATTTTATATAGATAAGATATGAGAGTTGTAGATATTTATATAGATAAGATATGAGAGTTGTAGATATTTTATATAGATAAGATATGAGAGTTGTAGATATTTTATATAGATAAGATATGAGAGTTGTAGATATTTTATATAGATAAGATATGAGAGTTGTAGATATTTTATATATATCAGATATGAGAGTTGTAGATATTTTATATAGATAAGATATGAGAGTTGTAGATATTTATATAGATAAGATATGAGAGTTGTAGATATTTTATATAGATAAGATATGAGAGTTGTAGATATTTTATATAGAATAAGGTATGAGAGTTGTAGATAGTTTATATATATACAGATATGAGAGATGTAGATATTTTATATAGTAAAGGATATGAAGAGTTGTAGATATATTTTATATTAGATAAGATATGAGAGTTGTAGATATTTTATATAGATAAGATATGAGAGTTTGTAGATATTTTATATAGATAAGATATGAGAGTTGTAGATATTTTATATAGATAAGATATGAGAGTTGTAGATATTTATATATATCAGATATGAGAGTTGTAGATATTTTATATAGATAAGATATGAGAGTTGTAGATATTTTATTATAGATCAGATATGAGAGTTGTAGATATTTTATATAGATAAGATATGAAAGCCTGGTGCTGACTGTAATAGTGATCATGTACCACTATGTGGACAAATAAAAGTAAGATTAAAGAGAGTGAAAAAAATGGTTAAGAACATGCGACTTAATAAAGAGGTTCTGAAAATAGATAAAGAAATGCAAGAACAATACAGAGTGACTGTGAAAAATAGGTACAATGCAATAACTAAAATACAGAGTATAGATGAACAATGGGAAATGTTAAGGGACTCCATTCATCAAACTAGCAAAGAAGTATTACCGGAGAGAGGCAAAATAGCTAAGAAAAAATGGATAAATGAAGATATCTTAAAACTGATGGACAAAAGAAAACAGAGTAAAAATGACAAACAAGAATACACTCAGATAAATAAAGAAATAAAAGATAAATGTGGGAAGGCTAAAGAAAGTTGGTTAAACGAGCAATGCAAAAAAATTGAATTAAATTCCATTAGAGATACAAAAAATATGCACAGACAAATCAGTCAGCTTACAGGAAGAAAAATAAGAATAAATACAGGGTGTTTGAAATCAAAAACAGGAAAGATAATATTAGAGGAAGATGCTATAATGAAGAGGTGGAATGAGTATATAAGAGAATTATATGAAGGAGACAGGGAAGAATTAACAGAAGATCGTAACTTAGAAGGTCCACCTATTCTGAAAGAAGAAGTCGCTGACGCTATGAAACGTATGAAGAAAGGAAAAACAGCTGGGCCAGATGAAATCACAATAGAAGAATTAGAAGTATTGGGAGAATTTGGAGTAGATATATTAACCAAAATGTTGAATGATATTTACAGCAGTGGATATTTACCCAGTGATATGCTGAAATCTGTATTTATAGCTATACCAAAAAGACCAGGAGCAATTGATTGTGAAGATTTTCGTACAATTAACCTTATAAACCATATCACTAAGCTTCTACTCAGAATCATAATGAGAAGAAACAAAAAGAAAATAAAAATGGAAATTAGTGAAGAACAGTGTGGATTTGTGGAAGGAAAGGGCACAAACAATGCTATGTATACATTACGGACACTAATAGAAAGGTCAATAGAGAAAGAGAGAGACAAATATTTGTGCTTCATAGATTATACTAAGGCATTTGATAAGTAAAACATGATGAACTGATTAAAATGTTGGAAGATATCAACACTGATGGAAAAGATTTAAGAATAATAAAGAATATTTACTGGAACCAAGTAGCAGCAATTAAAATGGGAAATAAACAGGGTAGTTACGAACAGATAAAGCTAGGAGTACGACAAGGGTGTGTCTTGTCACCAGATCTTTTCTCCCTGTATAGCGAAGTAATAATGAGAGAGATCAAAGAGATGCCAGGAATACTAGTTGGAGGTTATAATATAAATAATATACGCTATGCAGATGACACAGTATTGGTGGCGGATAATTCAACAGACCTACAACAATTATTAGATTTTGTAGTAACAGAGAGTGCAAGGAAAGGACTCTCCTTGAATATCAAGAAAACAGTAACAATGGTAATATCAAAGAAAATGGTGACACCAAAATGTGACATAGAAATAGAAGGAAAAATCCTTAACCAAGTTGATAATTTTAGATACCTAGGGGCATTTATAACATCAGATGGAAGATGTACAACAGAGATTAGGAGCAGAATAGGGCAGGCAAAAGCCGCATTTCAGAAAATGAAGAGTATCTTATCCAATAAGTCACTATCACTGAATGTAAGAAAGAGAGTGATGAAATGCTATGTAGAACCAGTTTTGCTGTATGGCAGTGAATCTTGGAATGTAAATGAACAAATTAAGAAGAAATTAGAAGCAACAGATATGTGGTTCCTGAGACGAATGTTGCGAATTCCTTGGACTGCCAGAGTAACTAACGAGTACTGCCTGAAACAGGCTAACGAAACTAGAACATTATATACAACAATAAGACAGAGACAAACAGCTTTCCTCGGTCATGTGATGAGAAGAGAGGCATTGGAGAACATCGTAACAACTGGAAAGATCGAGGGGAAGAGAGGCAGAGGTAGACCAAGAGAAGTGATGCTGGATGGATTGAGACGGTGGCATGGAGGAATATCAGCAGCAGAGTTGATCCAGAAAACCAAAGACCGAGATCTATAGAGAGCCATGAACGCCTACGCCAGCCGGCACGGCACTTGATGATGATGAAGATATGAGAGTTGTAGATATTTTATATATATCAGATAAAAGAGTGGCAGATATTTTATATTGATCAGATATAAGAGTTGTAGATATTTTATACAGATCAAGATATTTTATATAGATCAGATATAAGAATTGTAGATATTTCATATAGATCAGATATAAGAGTTGTAGATATTTTATACAGATCAAGATATTTTATATAGATCAGATATAAGAATTGTAGATATTTCATATAGATCAGATATAAGAGTTGTAGATATTTCATATAGATCAGATATAAGAGTTGTAGATATTGTATATATATCAGAAAAAGAGTGGCAGATATTTTTATACAAATCAGATTTAAGAGTTGTAGATATTTTATATAGATCAGAGAACAGAGAAACAGATATTTTATATAGATCAGAGACAAAAGTAGCAGATATTTTATATAGATTAGAGACAAGAGTATCAGATATTATGTTATATAGATACATATAATGAAGGGATAATGATACAATACATGCAAAACAACGATACAATACATCAAAAACAATGATACAATACATGCAAGACAATGATACAATTCATGTAGAACAATGATACAACACATGTAGAACAATGATACAATACATATAGAACAATATTACAATACATGTAGAACAATATTACAATACATGTAGAACAATATTACAATACATGTAGAACAATATTACAATACATGTAGAACAATATTACAATACAATATTACAATACATGTAGAACAATATTACAATACATGTAGAACAATATTACAATACATGTAGAACAATATTACAATACATGTAGAACAATATTACAATACATGTACAACAATATTACAATACAATATTACAATACATGTAGAACAATATTACAATACATGTAGAACAATATTACAATACATGTAGAACAATATTACAATACAATATTACAATACATGTAGAACAATATTACAATACATGTAAGAACAATATTACAATACATGTAGAACAATATTACAATACATGTAGAACAATATTACAATACAATATTACAATACATGTAGAACAATATTACAATACATGTAGAACAATATTACAATACATGTAGAACAATATTACAATACACAAACAACAATATTACAATACATGTACAACAATGATACAATATATGTGGAACAGTGATACAATATATATGGAACAGTGATACAATATATGTAGAACAATATTACAATACATGTAGAACAATGATACAATACACGAACAACAATATTACAATACATGTAGAACAGTGATACAATACATGTAGAACAATATTACAATACATGTAGAACAATATTACAATACATGTGGAACAGTGATACAATATATGTAGAACAATATTACAATACATGTAGAACAATGATAAATACATGCTAGCAACAATGATACACATTACACTGTACAACAATTATACAATACATGTACAACAATGATACAATACATGTACAACAATGATACAATACATGTGGAACAGTGATACAATATATGTGGAACAGTGATACAATAGATGTGGAACAGTGATACAATACATTGTGGGGACAATGATCACTACATGCACAACAATGATGCAATATATGTACAACAATGATAACATACATGTGGAACAGTGATACAATATATGTGGAACAGTGATACAATACATGTACAACAATGATACAATACATGTGGAACAGTGATACAATACATGTGGAACAGTGATACAATACATGTAGAACAGTGATACAATACATGTAGAACAGTGATACAATACATTGTAGGGACAATGATCACTACATGTAAAACAATGATACAATACATGTACAACAATAATAAAATACATGTACATCAATGATACAATACAACTAGTAAAAATCAAGCAACTAATTACACATGAACATAGATGAACGCTGACGAACATCATAAGATAAACAAAGATATTTACGCTTGTTGGTCTATGAAGTTTTAGTGCGCGGCTATCTGTAATGGCTCTGTGAGTGTCATCTACCTCTGGTGCTAGTGTGGCTACCAGTTATCTTATGCTGAGACGTACTCCCAATTAATAGACTTCTCAACTCGAGGTCGTGTGCAAACAGCTGTCGTGGTCGTGATCACCATAAATTACATGCAGTAAGAATTACGCAACTATGTGCAGATATGTAGTCAATACACGCATACAGAAACACAGAGCAATGTTTGCAGTCAATAGACCGTATCAACACTGCAAACAGATGATGGCGGTGTGCAAATGATTAGGCAATTAATGCAGGCAATGAAAGCCATCTGCGGCAGTTGGTAGATCAGTGAAAGCAACTTGAGTTATAATTAAAGTGTAATAAAACGAAGATTGTAATCGTCTCCAATAATAAAGAAATTGCACGATGTAGCATACAAGTAAATGATAACATTCGTCATCATCATCTAGTGCCTTGCCGACTGGCCTGAGTGATCATGCCTCTCCACAAATTACAATCTCCGACGTTATTGATCAATTCTTGTGTTGACTCCCTTCCGTGCCATGACGTAAGACTGTCAAGAATCTTCTCACGCTATCTTCCCCTATCTCTCTTTCCGCAAATCTTTCCAGTTGTCACATGTTCCAGCTTTAGCCTTCTCATAACGTGGCAAAAACGATGACTTTCTGATGTTTCAGATAAGTTGCCTTTACGACTCAACTTCCCTTAAAACGTCCCGATTGCTCATACTTGCTGTCTATTTAACGTTCAGCATTCTTCTATAAAACCACATCTCCAAGGCTTCCAGGGATTTTCCCGCCTGTTTACTAATTGTCCAGGATTCGCAGCCGTATGTTGAAACTGGTTCTATGTAACATGCAAGAACTCTTTTTCTAAATTTCAACGACAATGACCTAATGCACAAAACGTTCTTCATTTGTTAGAATGCAGATTTTGTTTGTCCAATTATGTTCTTTACCTCAGCGATTCATAGTCCATCTGATGTTATCCTCGTGCCTAGATATCTGAATTTCTGCATATGCCCCAAAATAACTTCTTTTCTATTATTCAAACTAAGGCCCATTTTTAAAAAAACTTTCTACAACCACTGCATCTATCATTTCCTGTACTGTAGATCCTTCTGACTTGTTGCTATCAAGACTGTGTCAACAACTTAGCGTAAGTTATTTACATTATGTCCACCAACCACGACACCTGACGTATTTTCTGTAGGTTAAGCATTACACTAAGCCTCCGTGGATCACCCAGGAGGTAGTTGAGATTATGAGAGACCGAGGTAGGGTACATAAAAATAGAGACCTAACCACATGCAGTAGTCTGAGAAGCAAAGTTCAATATGTTATTCGAAAGAAAAAGAAACATTATTTTAAGAACTTAATAATCGATAAAACCAATACTAAAGATATATGGAAAGCAATTAATACATTGACAAATCTCTCTCTCATCATGTTCCTCTTGTACCTTGCGGTGTCGAAGGTGAAGTATAAACTTCGTGAGAGTGCCCGGTTATGGGCTTCGTATATCGACATTCCCATGGATTCTGTTATTCCCTCAGTCCAACGTTTACGTGGTCGGCCTCTTCCTCTGTTTCCATCTGGTCTGTACATCATTGCTTGTTGTGGCATGCTGTTGACTGGTAGCCTACTTGCATGGCCAAACCATTTGACTTGCTGCTTTCTAATAAAATCTAGAGCAGCTTTAACCCCTACTTTAGTCCTGATTTCTTCATTTCTGATCTTATCTCTTCTTGATACGTTGAGTATTCTTCTCAGAAACCTCATTTCTGTTGTTGTGATTTTTCTTTTCTCTTTTTCTGTCATTGTCCAGGTTTGGCATTGGTAGCACAGAGTTGGTAGGAAGATTGTGTTGTAAAGTGCTTTCTTAGTAGTTATTGATACATGTTTGTTCTTTAGTATTGGTGCCATTTGTCCAATGAGTTGATTTGCCTTATTGCACCTATTTTCGATCTCGTCTTCTGATCTGCCATTTGATGATATTATACTTCCTAGGTACTTGAAGCTCTTTACTTGTTTCAAGGGATGTTCGTTTAGGTGAATTGTTGCTGTTTGTTCTTCTTTAGTTATAGTCATTACCTCTGTTTTGCTTGTGCTAATTTTCATGTTATGTTCCCTACACATTTCGTTTAGACCAGTGTTTCCCAACGTGGGGCCCACGCCCCACAGGGGGGCAATTTGACTGTTAAGGGGGGCAATTCGAAAATGGAAGAAATCGGCTGAATATAACAAAACGGGGAGACTTGAGACTGAAGTTAACTAAATTGGAACCTGACATAAGATCTCTTTGCAGCAAGCATCAAGCGCAAGGATCTCACTAAATTTAAATAATAAATAATTTCTAATAATTACAATAATATAGAAAAATCTTTCATTAAAATTATTTTGTACTTGAATTTCAGTTCTCCATTGATAATTTACTTACTGTGTTTGCTCAATAATTACCTAGTGATTTCTTCCTAAAACCTATCATTGAAGTTTCTGTAGTGAACATTTCAATTTTTGAATATTAAAAATAATGTATATGTTGAGGGGGGGCATGGGGAGGGGGAGGGGGGCAATATGAATTTTAGAAAGGCTTAAGTGGGGCATGGTACAAAAAAGGTTGGGAAACACTGGTTTAGACTATTCATGTGGTCTTGTAATTCAGCTTCTGATTTTGCTATTAGTGCTTGGTCGTCCGCAAACAGGAGTTCTCTAATGGTTAGATTTGCAGATGGTTCTTCTTCTGTGTTCTCGTCATGCGGTATTCTTGCTGTCTCTGCTTGGCTGGTTTCTTTACATATGTTGTCTATATATGTTATGAACAAGAGAGGGGACAGGACACAACCTTGTCGTACTCCAGATCTTATGGTGAAGGGTTCTGAGTGTTCCCCAGTTGCTCTCACTATGCATTCACTGTTGTTGTATAAACTTCTGCATAGGTTTGTTAGATGTGTTTCTTGGTTTTTCTACGAGCAATACATTGACAAACAAACACAAATCATCACAATCATTACCATCAAATCAAATTACATGTGATCAATTCAGTAATTTCTTTCAATCCGACATAAACCAGTTGAAGGCTGCAACACCAGATTCTCCTCATGACATATCTTTATCACCATCATTTTGTGAAAGGAGCAGGGATAAGGACAGGAGAGGATTGTAAGATTATTTACTCTGGGGGAGAAGAACAGCAAAGAGGTGTAGCCATTATATTAGATAAGCAAACATCAAATTCTGTCAAAGGATATCATGCTGTGTCAGACAGAGTCCTATTAGTAAAATTAAACGGAAGACCTTTTAAAATAAATGTCATTCAAGTATATGCCCCAACAAGTGAAAGCAGTGAAGAAAGCATAGAGGAATTTTATAATGACGTGGAGTCTGCTTTGAAGAACTGCAAAAAATCAGAAATAAATATCATAATGGGTGATTTCAACGCAAAAATAGGACAGCAAGGCGATGGATGCAGTGTAGGCAACCATGGTTTGGGAGAGAGAAATGAAAGAGGATACAGACTTGTAGAATGGGCAAAAGAACAAGAAATGGTTGTAGGAAACACCTGGTTTAAACAGCATCCTAGAAGATTATGGACATGGAGGAGTCCAGACAGCAGGATTAAAAACCAGATAGATTACATCCTGATTAGCAAAAGGTTTCGAAACGCGTTAACAGTCGTAAAAACAGTTCCAAATGCAGACTGTTACAGTGATCACAGATTAATTACAGGCACATTGAGGGTAAAGTTAAAGAAAGTCAAGTATACAGCAGGAAACCCTAAATATGACTTGTGCAAATTGAAAACTGACAAAGAAATACAAGATAATTTTAACATAGAAGTAAAGAACAAATTTGATATATTGTCTGATCTAGAGATGCTGTTTCAAGATGTAGATGATCAATGGGAAACGATGAAGAATTCAATCAGTTGCGCAGCAGAAAAAACAATTCCAAAAGTAAAGAAAGTGGGCCGTAAGACATGGATGACTGAAGAAATTTTACAACTAATGGAAACAAGAAGACAGAACAAAAATAATCCTGCCAAATATGAAGAAATTCACAGAAAAGCGAGAACCTTATGTAAGGAGGCAAAAGAAACATGGCTTGAGAAAAATTGCAGAGAAATTGAAAAACAACACAACAGTAAAAATGCGAAACTAATGCACAAAAGAATTCAGGAGCTTACTAATCAAAGAACACGTACATCAGCAGGCTGCCTAAAGACAAAAGATGGAAGAGTCATAATAGAAAAAGATCAGATATTACATGAATGGTCAGATTACGTGAAAAACCTGTATGACGATAACAGAGACGAACAGTATGATGTTCAAAATAATAATGAAGGACCAGCAATTTTGAAGATGGAGGTTCAGAATGCTCTTAACCTATATGAAATCTGGCAAGACCCCCGGTTCAGACAGCGTCACAACAGAAATGATTAATGCTTTAGAAGAATATGGAATAGATAAAGTTACCAGTCTGCTTAATACAATATATGATACTGGAAATATACCTCAGGAGTTATGTAATTCTGTATTTATTGCAATCCCAAAGAAATCAGGAGCCTTGGAATGTGATCAACATCGAACAATTAGTATAATGAGTCACATCACGAAGATTTTGCTAAGAATTATCATGCAAAGAGTTAGGAGGAAAATACAACCTGAAATAGGAGAAGAACAATGTGGGTTTGTGGAAGGCAAGGGTACAGTAAATGCTGTGTATATACTGAGAAACATAATCGAACGTTCTATAGAATTAAACAAAGATCTACACCTTTGCTTTATTGACTACACAAAGGCTTTTGATAAAGTGAGACATGTCAACATGATAAGGATGCTTGAAGATCTACAATGTAGTAAGCCAATATCAGCCTATTAAAAGGGGTGTGAGACAGAGATGTGTAATGTCTCCAGATCTGTTTTCCCTGTACAGTGAAAGTATTTTCAGAAATATTGAAGATATGGAAGGAATCAACATTAGGGGACGATGCATCAATAACATTAGATATTGTAACAAGCTACGTGGAGGGTCCCAAATAGCCCGGTCACAATGTTTCAATAATCTTCTATAGCCCTGGCTGGGATAGGTCTTTACCTGCCAACCCTCCTCCGTTTTCCCCGGACTCACTGTCACTCTTTCTTTCGACCTAAGGACCTATTTCCTGCCGTGTTCTTCTGGCTGATCCATATATATAACACAGTGCTCGTTGGAATAAACTAAAACTTGATTTATTAAATCAATACCGGACAGCACAGAAAAACATCGAGGCAGTTAACACAGAAAGTTCTAAACAGACACAACACAGATAAAGTTCAGGCACAGAGCATCAAGGCTTTACATCATAGACCAAGCTGTAGTCAAGGTCCGTTCTGTCCACATATCGCTCACCAAATGATAAGTCCTCCTTGCTTTCCCTCCCGGTTCGTTTGGCCAACAACGGTTCTCCGTGGAACCAGGTTAATGTTCGTGGGAAAAATGTCCTGTGATCCCTGGTCACAATGCTAAGGGAAAGTTCTTACAAAAAGGAAATAGTTCATGAGCGGAAATTGAGTAGGTATCCTTCACTGTCTCAGACAAGGATGGATGGGTCTGATATTTAGATGGGTTCAGTCCAGAATACAAACTGACTCGATCTTAGCGTATCGAGATGACTGGCGAGGTGTTAGACAGACTGATGGTCATTCTTTCGGGCTAGCTGTGGCACTATCGGGTATAAATCACCACCGTAGACCAGGCATGGCCTAAAACTTGACATGGCCTCATCTTCAACATACTTTCAGCGTATAGCCCTGTTGAGACCTTCAGCTCTGTTCCTACCTTCAAAAAGGAAGGACCCTGTAAAGAATAAACAGCAGTGAGAGTCTCCAGCCTAAACTTCTGGTACAGCCGACATGGAGACTCCTTATGGTCTCAGCACATCAGCTGCTATCAACAAAATATATAATATTCCGAGATATATATTTATTCACCATACCTGCGTGAATTCGCCTGACCTGACAAGAGGTCCTGGATTGGCGGCGTCTTTTCTAGACTAGGCCTTTAGCTTGACGGAGTCCTGTCGTTTGACCCTAGGTACTTTGTGCCTACACGACTCACACTCCACACTCATACCAAGCCTTTATTATTATTGGGCACATTCGTTTCCCGGCCTATCTCTCCCTTGCAAACCATGCCTTTCTCACAACCAAGATTTTGTGGTGTGGTGCGCCTAGTAATCTGTGTGTTTCTCCCCGTTAACCAATATAGTATAGTAGTGGGGTTATATGGTACACCGTGTAGTTCCCCATTCCCAGCAAGAATATGAAAGAAGATACTACCCCTCCCGGCCGCCGCTCTCGACTGAGCTGTCGCCCCAATGTACCGGCATTGCCCTGCACAGCCATAGTGTAGATGAGTTCAGGTTCTCTCATTGAGATAGAGGAGTCCATTATCCTCCCGACATCATCCTATCGAGTGACAGACGAAAGAGATAGTCCTGTGGCTAGCCTCTTCTGGCTCAAGAAGATAGATCATAGATTACCATAGCTATCCAATAATGATATTTCACAGAAAGACGACAATATGCCCAATTCAAGCCGTAGAAAGAAAGATAGCAACAGCTCATCTGACGCCAAGAACAAATGAAATCCTCTGTGGAGATATATTGTTCAGATTCACTTCCCCGGCTATTCCCAGAACAAAACACCTAGTTAGATTGCCAACGGTCAACCAACTCTTCATTTGTTATGATTGGCTTTTCGCCAATTCATCTTCCCTCTCGAGACAAAATACATTTATAAGTCCAGGTCTGGCTGGACCACCCACAACTCAAGTATTACCTTTCCACTACCTCAGTAGTCTGTTGCACCTCTGTCGTAATCTTTAAATCACTTGACATGCTGCAACTATCAAACGGTAGGTGTTGGCACGGCCATCAATTGACCAGCAGCTGCACCAGTGCACATTTGACGCAAGGCGCTCCATCGGGTCTACCCGAAAGGAAAGACAAATATATACTCGCTCCATGTAAAGATTGTGGTATGAAGATAACCCAAAGAACCATCTTTCATGGAGAATTGAGCGAACAAGAGAACTGAGAGCTTCCGAAAGCCGTTTCCCCCTGTTTACCCAAAAATAAAAGAATGCATAAGGACATGGGCCACTGGCGTTTCGCTACATAGGCCCCCTCTTAAGAAAGTCGAACCCTACGAACTTTCTACTGTCAGTGGTTCTGTTCGAATGCCCCCACCCTCACATTCAACCATAGGATGCCGTGATAGGAAATCTGCTCCCACATTCTCCCTTCCGGGGATGTATTCGACCGTGAACTGATACGGTTGTAGGAGCAATGACCATCTCATTAACCTCGCGTTCAGTTTCTTAGAAGTTGCCAAGAACGTCAGAGGTTGATGGTAGGATTGCACTTTGAACTGGACTCCATACAGATAAGGTTGAAATTTCTGTACCGCCCACACTAGAGCTAGACATTCCCGTTCGACGGTGGAGTAATTCCGTTCGGCGGGTAACAGTTTTCGACTGGCATATGCCACCGGACACAGCACCGAAGGATTATCTCGCCCTTCCTGCAACAGAGTTGCCCCAATCCCTATGTTACTCGCGTCGGTTCTCAGAACAAACGTTTTCTCCAAATCTGGGAGTTGCAGGACTCGCCTATCCACCAACGCCTGTTTCAGCTTCCCATAAGCCTCTTCACAGCTCGGGGTCCAGACTATAGGATCTGGTGATCCTTTCTTCAGGGTTTCGGTTAACGGCGCCCCTATTTCGTTGAACTTCGGAATGAATTTCTGTAAAACCCACACAGAGACAAGAAAGACCTAACATCTTTTTTGGATTTAGGACGGGGTGCGAGACGGACCTTCTCAATATTCTTTTCTTCCGGTACCAGTCCCCCTGGGGTAATAGTATGTCCCAGAAATTCCAAGGATTGATATCCAATCATGCATTTGGCTGGACGGGCGGTTAACCCTCCTCTTTCAATCTTATGAAGATCTGTTCCAAGGATTTCAGGTGATCATTCAGATTGTCAGACGCGATGAGAATATCATCCATAAACGAGACGACAGAGGGATCCCTTAAAGGGTCTAATAACTTTCTCATCATGCGTGTGAACACACTGGGCGCATTGCTCAGCCCAAAAGGCATCACCTTAAATTCGTAATGGCCGCTCGGAGTACTGAAAGCGAGCATGGGCCGAACCTCAGGCTTCACAGGGATCTGATAATATCCCCGACTTAAATCGATTTTTGAGAAGTACTTTGCCCTATTTAATCTGGCAAACAGTTGATTGGTGTTTGGTAACGGCTCAACTTGGAATGTTGTACACCTGTTTAAATGCCTGTAATCAATACATAAGCGGTGCTCCCCGCTTGGCTTCCTCAACAAGACAACCCCGGCATTATACGGAGAAGTCGAAGGAGTGATGATGTCATCGTCCAGAAGCTTCTGGATTTCAGCTTCCAGGGCCTTCTCTTTCGAAAAGGGCACTGGATATATTTTTTGGCGAACGGGGTCTTGGGTATTCAGAGTCATATCAAACTCGACTAACCCTGTCCGCCCTGGCCGATCGGTAAGAATCTGCTGATGGGACTCCAACAAACGGATGACCAGGTCTGTTTCTTCAGCCGACAGATCAGGATTTATATGTACATCCCTATAGGTTTCCCCAGGATGTAATGGATACCCCCTATCCGCGTCTTCGCCCGATTCAGTTTCCATCGCGACCGCCATAGTCATGAGTGGGAGAGAAGTACCATCGGATCGTTCCTCATATTTTTTGAGGAGGTTAATGTGGAAGATTTTAGATTTCCCCCTGATCCGGATAGCATAATTGGTACGGGACCCAACCCTTTCCACCGGGAAAGGTCCCTGCCAACCAATTTCGAGTTTATTGGAACCTACTGGAAGTAACAACAGAACCCGATCCCCCACTTTAAGAGATCTATCTTTCGTCCTTCTATTGTAGTAGGCCGCGTGTCTCTTTCTGGCCGCCCTCAGATTCTGAGCTGCCAAAGCCCAACCCGTCTGGAGTTTCTTCTTTAACTCTTCGACGTATTTATATGAGGATACAACTTCTTCGGAAGTTTCTTCCTCTGTCCAACATCTCAATAGGGCATCTAAGGGACCCTTAATAGGTCTCCCGAATAGTAGAGTGGCTGGTGGCAACCCGGTCGACCCATGGGGAACCTCCCGATAGGCGAACAAGGCGGCTGAGATATACTCATCCCATCTGTCTGGTTTCTCTTGAGCCAGCTTCCGAAGCATGGTCATCAAGGTACCATTAAACCTCTCTACTTGCCCATTAGACTGAGGGGTGGTACGGGCTTGTGTGAATGTGGTTAGTCTGGAAGATACGAAAGACTTCTTCCATCAGCTTACCACAGAACTGAGACCCATTGTCCGTTAGGATCTGGTTGGGAAATCCCAACCGAGTAAAGGTCTCCATCAGTGCATCAGCCACTCGCTTAGAGTCGATTGTGGCTAAAGGTATCGCCTCACCCCACATGGAACAGCAATCCACCATCGTGAGAATGTACTTATTCCTCTTCCTAGTCCGAGGAAGAGGACCAACAAGATCGATGGCAACTCTCTCGAAAGGAGAGTTCATAATGGGCATGTCACCCAAGACTACCGGAGCCGTCCAGTGTTTAGGTGCCACACGCTGACACTCTGGGCACGATTTGACGTACCTACGCACGTCTCCAGTCATCCCTGGCCAGTAGTAATGGCAGGAAATGCGCTGGAGAGTTGCCCCGACACCCATATGTCCACTGAAAGAAATGGTGTGTCCCAAGAAGAAGGGAAAGAAAAAAAAGCGCCCTGGC